>CM046881.1:438112021-438708048 GCA_025667525.1 Glebionis coronaria
AGGATCCTGCAATTTGGAAGGATCTTGAGGATGACCTCAGTGGTCTTCAATGGAGGTTATATTCAGCTGCTGGTGTTTACCATTTGAGTTCTACAAAGTTTGCTGAGTATCTACTTGTGGATGGTCAGTATTTCATATCCAAGGCTATTTTGGAGAAGATGAAGGACACTCAGCTGGAAATAGATTATTCAAGTGACGTGGCAAAAGATTTGATCAGATTTATTCATTACCAATATGAGAAGGTTTGTAAGATTCCTCCTAGTCCTTAATGCTTATTCAGAAACTTGATCATAAGAGTGGATATCAAGTTTAGGGGAGGATTGTTGGGAATAAATTAAGGCCAGATCACTTGAGCGCTGACAAGAGTAAAACAAGCGTTGACAAGAACAAAACAAGTGCTGACAGCTCAAGCGTTGACAAGTTAAAGTCAAGAGTTGACACATTGAAGACAAGCACTGATAGGAAGATATACTCTACGCGTTTATTGTATTCTAGAATAGTTCTAGTAAAGATAGGAACAACAATGTATTTTCTATATTTATCTTTACCTAGAATAGCTGATACGTAGATTATTGTACAAGGCTTCTTATGTCTATAAAAGAAGACCTTTAGGTTAATGTTTCATATAAGTTTTCATTCGTAAACTACTTTCATTGTAAGCAAGTTTGATATTGATAATCAAAGTGAAAGTTTGTTTATATCATTGTGTGTTCTTGTTTAAGTGTTAAATTCCGCATAACACTTAGATTCATAAACATATACAAAGGTTTCTCTAAGTGTATTACTTGATCTAATCTCGTATACATAAAGCTAAATCGATCTAAGTTTGGGATCAACATTAGAAACTTTAAAAAAATTTATCTTCTTAGTATAAACTTTTAAGGATCTTTGTTAATTTTTGAAAAGAAAGACAATTATTAATTCAAGATTTTAATGACTTATTGATTTCCGTTTGTATTTATCTGATTTATTACTTTATATTTATCTTAAATAAATTTTTTTAGATTACATTATAAAATTAACACTTTATAAATATTCATTTATAATAACTTCAGTAGAAGAACTTGGTTGTAAGCTAAATGACAATGTACAAATCATATTCATTAATGTATATTAGAAGGAATTTAAGAGTGCAAGAACTATATCTGCCTTTAGTACACTGCTTTAATGTTGTAATCCCGGGACGAGATTGTTTAAGGGGAAGAGGCTATGACAACCCATAAATTTCACAAGTATGTTATAGAATATGTTTAATAGAAATATAAAATCCATTAGAAATGTTTGCTTTTTATGCATTACTTGGTAAGATGAACTACTTTCCCTAACATGAACTACCATATCAACATATACCTATATGTTGTAAACATAACAAGTACAAGTAATTTAACAAGTATACTTAAATAAGAACATTCCAAGAAATATAATGATACCCTAAATTCCCTTAGAACCCCTAGAATTCCTATAAATAAATAATGAACTCAAATATTGTAGAACAATGATAATCTTATAACTAATCAAGAGGGTTGTTGTTATTCTAGAGAGAGTAGAAAGAGAAACAAAGAAAACTTTATTAAGTGTGAAAAATAAGTAAACAACCAACACCCCTTTCCATGGTGGAAAGGGGTTTATATACCAAGTCCTTTAATGGACTTGGGCTTCCGGCCCATGAACATGCTCATGGGTCGGGCTAATGTAAATAATAAACAAACTTATACTACGAGCCTATAACTATATTGTTGGAGTGACCGAGACTTTTTTAATATAAAAAACGTATTTCCAACAATCTCCCCCAAAAGGAAGGTCACTCCAAATTTACGAAGTCCTAATCTAGCATGTTAGATCTTGTTCTTGAGCTCGTAGTCCATTTTCTCTTTTCTTCTTTAACTTTTCATCTTTTTGTGAATATGTGTTGAATAACATCAAGCTTTTGCTTGGAACATGTTCTTTTGGCCTTTCACGTGCAATCTTTATCTTCTTTTGATGTTCGCCTCTTCGTGACTTCATGTCCCACACACCTATCCTTTGTTGAATTCTTGAAAGTTTCAGAGTCGATACAGCGGAAGACTTTTAGGTCAGACTTTCTTGAATTTGCTGAAATATTTGATGTAGAAGGAATAAGTATGTGAGGATGACTTCAACTGGTACACCGCAACGCCACCGTCTTCGAAAGAAGCAACGTAATAAGACACGAATAAAATGGCTTTGACATTTTATTCTAATTCGGTAGCATTTTACCTCCGGTCGGTGAAGACCGTTTGACGATAATAAATATCGTACTTGTGACAGGTAGGTCTAATTAAAGATCTCCTTGACAAGATTTCGCGGGTAAACCCGTTCTCTTTATTCGACCGTCCAAAGCTGACTGCGAACATAAAGAGTGAATCATTTGGATTGAAAATCCTTATGATTGAAGCCATCAATTCATGAAACCTGGAACAAGTGAATTTCAATTAAGATTTTCACCGTCGTTGCTTACCAGTTATCACGAGCTTGATTCAAATAGAATCTTGCTTGCCACCTACCGCAGTGCTGTTTGATGTTGACACTGGAAGGATTTCCACTCTTTATTGTGAACACTAAAGAGTGCCACTCTGAGTATTCTGACAAGATCACTTGGATAATGCATAGAGGTCCTGGAACAAGTTTAATCTCAATTAAGAGTTAAACCATCGTTTATTTCCAGTTATCACAAGATTAGTTCTTAAAGAACCGCACATGTCACCTACCATGAGCTTGTTTAATGTTGGCTCAAGCAGGATTTCCATCTTCATTGTAATACTTCGTATTACTCAGATGTTCTGGCAATATAACGAGAATATTGTGTAGGACTCATAAAATATTTCTTGTTTTGAAATTGTGTCCTAATGATACTTTTGATGATCTCGTGGCTCTAGACTCAATATTGCATTTTTGTTTTGGTGAGCGGAGGCTGGAGAGGATTGCCACCTTTTCAATATCAATTTATTCGGAGTAAATAAACCGATAGATAACGTGTTGAACTCCGTGACATTAAAACAAATATCTTTTGAGAGATATTTGTGTTGGCTGGGAGGGGTTGTGCATCGCATCACTGGGTCCATGATACTTTGTCTTCAAGATTATTTGACCTGGTTGTACCTGCCTAAGTTGTAAAGAGGGCTTCTTTCTTTACACCCTTTATCTTTACATTTCTTTTTCATTCTTCAACCCCTTCAATGCTTACCAATACATCATCACTAGCACCTTGTTGTGATTGTTCCAGTGCTAGCATCAGTACTTGGTCGGCATTCAGCTACGCTCACAGTCCATTCTCCATCTTTCCTAAGGACTTCTATTTTTCTAACTATGGAATTGTCCTTGGGAAGATTCCTCCGGTTCTTGGAAGAATCATTGGACTAGTACCTAATCCTACCACCCTTTTGTCACCACATCCGTCGTGAATTAAGTGTGTATTGGGTAAGTACTTGTCACCATGAAAAATCCTTGAAAACTCACATAAGATACTTGTGATATAATTATCAAAGTTTTGTATCTTTAAGTGTTTTTGTTCATCAAAAATGCTCCCCCTTAACATGTGCAACACATATTAAGTTGGTTTATACTTTAACTCTTTTTCATGTTTAGCCAAATATATCATCAAGTCTCCTTAATCCCATTTTCTCCCCTTATCCAAAATGTTAACCATTAATATTTTGGATATTAATGGATTAACCGGTCTTTGGGTAACAAAATGAAATCAATTTCTGGCCAAAGAATATATCAATGCTCCCCCTCAATTTAATGAGGGTTAGATGTAGTGTTTGAGTATGATATATTTTGAAAGATTTAGAATCTCGTGAGAAATTCTTGAAACATTATCATACTTTCACACTACAGCAAGCCACAAAAGTACAATATTCACAATATTTACATATTCACAAATTAAACAACATGGAGATAACCTGAGGTAGTACGATCCATTAGATGGATCGTTGCATCATCTTGTGGTGCGCTCCATATGGTCTTCTACCAACGAATCGTTCTAAGCTTCTTATAAGACGTCTTTCCCTCAGCTTATCGTTAATCTTCTTGATCGTATAGGTAGCACTCTGTTGATATACTGTGTCCCAATCTATAGTGACCTCTGGAAGAGTCTTATACTTGTTGAGATGCACCAACTTGTCCCGAATATGGGTGAGAGTCCCGTCACTGAATTTGTTGATCTCTAGAATTCTCAGGAACTTCATAAGACAACGACCATTCAGGTAGAAAATACCGGGCATCGGGTCAGTGGTACTGGTGTAAGGAGATTTGTTTGTATGCCTCTGGAAGACTTTAGTACGTGGTTTTGAAATGTTGAGCTTCCTTTGATAACTTTTTATTCCAAGTTGTAGATCTTCAACTCTTTTCTTGATGATGACTCGACGTGTGTACATTCGAAGAGCTGAATTCAGGGCAATTAGTTCTTCAAACTTCAAGTGTCTGAGGGCGTTGTGAGTTAGCAAAAGTAGCATGTCATCAATGTCCTCGAGACGAAGAAGTGGAAAATCTCCTTCCTGGATAGTGTAGACTTTTTCATCTTCTCTAATGAGTCTGATCTCTGTCAAATGTTGATAGCCTGTTTTGGGTTCAATCCTAACTCCTTGGATGCTTTTGATTCGAATTAGGGAGAAGACTTGAGAGCCTGAGTTGTGCACACATGCATAGTTGTAGGCGCGTCGCACACGCTCATCCCAATGTGAAGCACCCAATTCTGCATATCGATCATATTCAGGATATTTTGTGGAACCCAGAGACGATTAACTTTTTCTTCTAACCAAGGTATCCAATCCCAAGTTGCAGCCTTTACCAATGTTAGGGAAGTTGCATACTTGTTTGCTCCCTTGACCAAGTATTTTAGATCCTCACTAACAAAGAATTCAAGTGCAATTTGATCATCATCTGCAGTTGTAGTAGGAGGAGGTTTTTCAGGTGCATGAAGACCGTCCCTTTGAGTAGTTCTCAATGCTTTCAGAAGTTCATTTGCGTTGTACTCGTATTCCGTACTGCTGGGATTGGATTTAACACGAAGGTTGGGATTTTTGAGTCCTCTCACAACCATTGCTTGAGTTACGTTAGACCCATAGTTTTACTCCAAGAATCTTGAAAAATCTATTGGATTGCTTAGGAATTGAGAGAAATCATCTTCATCGGCCTTTGTCAGTGGACGAAGTGCAGCGGCGTTAGACACCCAAGGTTATACGAGTGCATTTTCATCTTCCTCAAGTGTATCCACCCATGCTGGTTCACTTGACTCTGGAACATCAGGAACTGCAGTAGAGACAGGAACATCAACAACAGGTACTGCTACTGCTTCAGTGTCTGTTATGTCTTGGACTGGATCAGAGACTGGGATATCTGGTACAGGTTGATCGGGTTCCGTGAGTTGTTGTTGTACTAAAGGTGTAGTAACTGAAGCAACTGGGGCAGATGTGATAGGAACAGATGTGGTTGCAAGAGCGGTTGTGGCTGGAGTATGTGATGAGGCTGTATTAGCATCTACATCATGAAACTTCTTGGTGTGTCTGCCTTGATGAGGTGTAGGTTTTGGAGTTGATTTACCCTTGGTAACATCATCTTTGGAAGTTTTGTCACCTTTGGACTTGTCTTTATTAGACTTATCTTGCTTGTCTCCATCCTTTTTCCTTGTATCATTGTCCCCTTCCTCTTGATCATCACCATTTTTACCGTCACCATCACCATTATCATCACCATCGCTGTGTTTTTCACTTTCTTCTTCGTCATTGGTACCTTCTTCGTTATCACTACCTCGTTCTTCATCACTTCCTCATTCGTCATCACTACCTTTGTCTTCATCACTCCCTCCTTCGTTATCACTACCTTTGTCGTCATCACCCTTGTCATCATCATCATTGTCATCATCAGCATCATCGTCATCATTGTCGGATTCATCTTCTTCGTTATTTAAGATATTATAGGGAACTACAGTACCATGTTTCTTGAATATCTTCGTATTTTCATCTATAGCCGTTTTAAGAGCTTTATGAAGGATCTTTTGAGCTTTGGTTTTATTGTAGGACCCGACTTGAATCATCCGAGCATGTAAGAGTTTCTTTAACTAATAATCCGTGAACCTTTGAGCCATGAGAAAATCTGACTTTTTAGCGTCAGAAGACTTGATCATGACTTTGCTTGCGGCAATTTGTTTCAACTCGTCTTGCAAATTGTCAATAGATTCCTTAAACTTTTCATCAAGTGATTCAACAATTGAATCGTTAGCTTTGGCAAGAACCTCTTTCTCCTCTCGGTACCTTCTTTTGAGGTCTTGAAGACGAATCAACTTTGCTTCGTTTTTGGCGGATTCATTTGCTTTGACTTGAGCTAGTTCTTTTGCATGTAGTTTGCGAGATAATTCTAACTCTTCTTGGAATTTAGCAATTGCGTCTTCTTGAGCTTTTCTTGTGGATTCTTCACTTTGATTTCTACGAGCTAGCTCCTCTTTAATTCGAACCATCTCTTCTTGTTGAGCTGTCATGTGTTATTCTGTTTGAATCATGAACATTGCTGGTAATGATGGAATCAACGATATCGGTGCGGGGTTTTGTTGTGTAGGAGCAATGGTCATGGTAGTGCTTGACAGTGAAGTGGAGAGAGGTCGACTTGGTAGAGTTAAAGGAAGTTGAATTGACGCAGGTGGGGTCACTGTAATAACTGGTGGAGGTAGAGTTAAAACTGGTGGAGGCACTGTAGAAACTGGTGGAGGCACTGTAGACACTTGTGGAGGCACTGTAGAAACTGGTGGAGGCATTGTAGAAACTGGTATAGGCACTGTAGACACTGGTAGAGGCACTGTAGAAACTGGTAGAGACACTGTTAGACACTGGTAGAGGCACTGTAGAAACTGGTAGAGACACCGTAGTAACTGGTAGAGACACTGTAGTACTTAAGACTTTGGTAGTCTCGACAAATGTTGTCGTATCAGTAGACCCGGTAAAGTCCATGTCCTTCAATCAGTCATGAGGTTGTTGTTCATCATCAACATCATCAGCAGGTTGGGCAGATTTCTCACGACGAGGTATGTGCTCATCAGGTTTCCTAAATTCAGCAATATCAGAAGGTAGTATGGTTTCCTTTACTTTTATACCAGAACCACTACCCCCAGTGTATTTCTTACTTTGCATGATATCTTTCTTGACATTTCGTCTTTCAGTTTTGCGAAGCAGTTCTTCTTCATTAATATCTTCATCTTCATCCTCAAGCATTAGCTCCTTCCCACTAGACTTGGCAACAGTTTTCTTCTTTTTGGGCTTAGGTGAAGCTGTTTCATCTGATGGTACACCTTGTTTGCGTTTGCCTTTCCTTTGGGTTTTGATGAAGAGAAATCTCCCAATGCAACTCTTTCCTTTTGAAGTTCCATTTCATCCAACAGTTGCTTGTATGCCTCACTTTCTTTGAGTTCATCAGTCAACATATGAGTAGGAATAGCGGTTGGAATACTTGAGTAAAAACCGGTGTGTCCATCGTGTTTTAAATCCGCAAGATTAGCATCGTCATCAGGATTATGATGAGGACTTTTTTCACGCTTATCGATTGAGGCATCAAATTACATGAAGTGACGAATAATAAGCTTAATGAAACGTGGGAAAGGAAAGTAACCTTTCTTCTTCTTGGTATTGTGGAACAGTTGATAAAGAAATTCCTCCCATAGTAACTCTACATAATTCACATTCTTACCCTTATAGATGCCCCAAAATATACAAGCAGTTGAAAGACACAAAGAGTCATATCCAGTTGATTTAGCAGTAAGACACCGAATGAGTATTCCGAAAAATGCTTTCCAAGGTTGACCCAAGTTAGCTGTAGTAAACTGAGACACCACTAGTAACTCAGGATCACCGTATCCAAGAGAATGATACATCTTCACAATTTCATTCTTGTCCGGGTCGACTGTAAACCTTTGACCTGCAGGTGGCATTGATAATCCGAATATTTGACGAAAGATAGGAATTGTGGGAGTATATTCCTTTTTGTTGATGGTGAATGTGAGCTTTCTGTCTGATAGCCATTTCTTTGAAGCCCAAAATTCATACATATAATCGGTTAGAACCGAATTCGTACCCCGTAAAGCCTTCTTTATTAGAATTCGATCAAAAATGTATGTGGCCACTTTGAAAGCATAGTGAGCTGAGGCGTAATCTTCTTGGTCTTCTTTAAGTCGAAAGTTGTTTGGTATAAACTGTAGAGCCTTGGCGGCGTCAAGTGCTTGATTAGCTTTGATTTGCTGCTCGGTAAGTTGAGACATGTTTTCTGCTTAAGACGAACAAACATACAAGATTGATATACCCAAATATATATATCATGATGAATCTATACCTAATCAAATCAAACATATACCATAGACAACAAACAATACACCATCTTCGGATAAAACCACATTCTGTGGATAAATGCACTTGACATTTTCGGAATAAACGACATTCTCAGAGAAAACTCTCTTTTTCTGAAAACCTGACATTTTCATAGAAAGAATATCTTTTTCGGATAAAAAGACTTTTTTAGAGAAATCAACCTTTTTCGGATAAACTGACTTTTTCAGATAAACACATGTTTTTCGGATAAAAAGATTTTTCAGAGAAACTATCTTTTTCGGATAAACTGAATTTTTCATAGAAATCTAATTTTTCGGATAAAAGGACTTTTTCAGAGAAATCATCTTTTTCGGAAAAACAGACTTTTAAGATAAATCAAGTTTTTCGGAGAAAATGACTTTTTCAGAGAAATCATCTTTTTCAGATAAAAGGACTTTTTCAGAGAAATCATCTTTTTCGGAAAAACAAACTTTTTCAGATAAATCAAGTTTTTCGGAGAAAAGGACTTTTTCAGAGAAATCATCTTTTTCGGAAAAACAGACTTTTTCAGATAAATCAAGTTTTTTGGATAAAAGGACTTTTTCAGAGAAATCATCTTTTTCGGAAAAATAGACTTTTTCAGATAAATCAAGTTTTTTGGATAAAAGGACTTTTTCAGAGAAATCATCTTTTTTGGAAAAACAGACTTTTTCAGATAAATCCAGTTTTTTTTTTGGATAAAAGGACTTTTTCAAAGAAATCATCTTTTTCGGAAAAACAGACTTTTTCAGATAAATCAAGTTTTTCGGATAAAAAGACTTTTTCATAAAAACTATCTTTTCGGATAAAAAGACTTTTTTAGAGAAATCATGTTTTTCAGATAAAAAAACTTTTTCAGATAAATGCATGTTTTTCAGATAATAGCATTTTTTCGGATAACAGCATTGTTCAGATAATCACTTTGTTTCGGATAAACAGTCTAAGACAGATTACATGATCATCCTCAAACACTAACTTTGAAGATTCTTAGGGCAAACGTGAATGAATCTAATGCATCCTACACTAAGCCTCTATGTTCTAAATCTTATGGCATACAAAAACCTCTCTATCAATTAACCAATTAATCAAAAAAAAAATATAAACCCTAATTTTGACATTTGGGGATTGACTAATTAATCAAAGAAACAGAAGAATCATACACAAAATTAGGTTAAACATAGATACCTTAGATGTTTTTAGCAGATTCAATCAAATACAAGCTTGAGGAAATCAATCAAGGGCGGCAAAGATGGTGGATGTGTTTGAGTGAAACAGAGAGACAATATAAAAACAAATGGGGGGCGCGTATTTATTTGTTTGACTTTGGTCAAAATAAGCCTTTCCCCTTTTTACGCATTTAGTCCTCCTATTTCCGTCTATTTCCATTTATTGATTATCCTATTTAGCCACACACAATCCAAACCACACAATTGACCTCCTATGTCTTAACACTCATTATTTATATTATCACGAGAAAGCCTAATACCGAGTCACATAAATTACGAAAGTTCATGAAGCACAACGAGTACACATGAAGAATGATTCACCATAAAGCAAATAACCAATTAATTTTTCTGAAAGACTTTTGAAGACCGATTTGATGATGAAAACAATTTGACATTTTCTCCCCCTTAAATACAGACCCGTGTTGTATTTAAAGAGCTGTAGTCTTTGTATTTAAGAGTACTGATGAAAGACTTTTTCTTTTAAGATGATATTTAAATAATTCATGGTCGCAATAAGATTTCTCTTATTTTAACAAAATAAGTGCACTGAAATGTACACTAATTTGTGTTAGATCAAGTTGTAAAGTAAACTTGATCCCTTGTATGGTTTAAAAGTAAACCATACCCGAGAAAATTAATTCCTGTTGTGAGCCAACGTCTTCATATGAAATACGTGACTTGAATGCGAAAAGCGGGTTGCAGTCAGAAATAACTACAAGCCATATGGGCATGTTTTAAAATATGTACAACTTTTATACGGACTCTATTTATGGCGCCGTGTCAATTTTAATCGACATTTCTAAGGCCGTAAATATCCGTACTAAAAGACATGCCCGATTTAAAATGAAAAATGTTTTTGGATTTTCTTGATTTTATATTTTTTATGGTTTTTGTATGTTTTATATTTTTGTATTTTTCTTTTGGTGGTTTAAATATATACGATAATATACAAGATCACGATCAAAGGATACTCTAGAATAGTTTACCACTACAGATTCTTCTGCCAACTCCTTAAGTGTCGCTGGTGAGAATGATTTCATGCCTAGATTTTCGATCAAAACCTCGATACGTCCTCGATCTAAGGCCTTTGTGAACATATCTGCCAGCTGATACTCAATGTTGACAAAATACAGTTCGATCACTCCATTTTCCACTTGCTCTTTGATGAAGTGGTAGCGTATGTCAATGTGTTTCGCCCTGGAATGTTGAACATAGTTGCAGCAAAGGGCATTTGCACTTTTTTTATCACAATACATCATGATTTTGTTGAATCCAAGACCGTAGTCAGTTAATTGTGATCTCATCCAAAGAACTTGAGCACAACAACCGGACATAGCAATGTATTCAGCCTCTGTACTTGATATCGCAGCGTTTTTCTGCCTTTTGGATGCCCAGTTAACAAGTCTATCTCCAAGAAGTTGCACACTGCCAGAAGTGCTACGTCTAGTATCTTGACAACCAGCATAATCTGCATCTGCATATGATATTAGTGCAATAGAGGAATCCTCCGGATACCACAGACCACGATGAAGTGTTCCTTTAAGATACCGAAAGATCCTTTTGACAACATGTAAGTGCTTTTCGGTAGGCCGAGCCTGATACCGGGCACACATGCATATAGCAAATTGCAAATCAGGCCTGCTAGCAGTCAGATAGAGAAGGGTGCCGATCATTCCACGGTAAAGTCTAGGATCGACAGCTATCCCTTCCTTATCCTCATCTAATTTGGATCTCTCCACCATTGGAGTATCCACGGGGTCACAATTTTCAAAATGATACTTCTTTAGTGATTCAAGAGCAAATTTGGATTGATTAATGAAGATGCCTTTGGGATTTTGAGAAATTTGCAACCCTAAGAAAAATGAAATTTTTCCCATCATCGACATCTTAAAACGTGTGGACATGATTTTCTTAAAATGGTCAGACAATCTTTGATTAGTGGCAGCAAATATTATATCATCAACATATATTTGTACCAGTATCATGTCGTTGTCCTCCTTGAGAATAAATAATGTTGGGTCCACTTTGCCTTTGGAGAAGCCTTTCGAGATGAGATAAGACGATAGGAGATCGTACCACGTGCGTGGAGCTTGTTTCAACCCATAAAGAGCCTTCTTGAGCTTGTACACGTGAATAGGATACTCCGAGTTGACGAATCCATTCGGATGGCTTACGTAGACATCTTCCCGTAATTCACCATTAAGAAATGCCATCTTAACATCCATTTGGTAGACCATCATGTTCATGTGAGCAGCATAAGCAAGGAATAGTCTAATCGCCTCCAATCGTGCAACAGGAGCAAAGGATTCTTCAAAGTCAATACCCAAAGCTTGTTTGTAACCTCTAGCAACCAATCTAGCTTTTTTCTTTAATACTCCACCCAACTCATCGAGTTTAACCTTATATACCCACAACAATGTAAGGATTTCAACGTTGTTGGGTAAAGGAACTAATTCCCACACTTCAAGACGTTGAAATTCATTAAGTTCCTCTTGCATGGCTTCAATCCAAGATGATTTTGTCATGGCTTGTTGCCAATTTTTAGGTTCAGTATCGGAAAGAAATGCTCAAAGTAGCAATATAATGCATGTTCTTGGATTGGTGACGTGTTAAGACTGGTCGATCAATGTCACCAATAATATTGAGGATTGGGTGATCCTTTTTCCATTTGGTGTTGTGGGTTTCAATCCGTGGTGGTCGGGAGTGAACGATTGCAGGAGCTTCCTCTAAGGTAGACGCACCGTTAGGGTTTTCAGGTATTTGTGAACCAAAGAAAGGAAGCTCTTGTAAGTGAGGAATTTCCAAATCGTGATCATAGTGATCCTCTTCAACATCATTAGGAACAAGTGGGGGTGATGATTCAGGTGTAGTTTGTGAATTGGTGGGGGATGGGACATCTGGTTCAATAGTAACAGTAGATGCCTCGGACTGATTTCCATTATCTTGAGCAACAACTACGGGAATCGGAGCTACTGCTGTAGGTGCTGGAGAATCATTACTAGGTGGATCATATAATTCATCAAACATAGGTTGAAATAACTCATCCCACTCGGGCCTTGTAGGTGGTGTAAATGATGGAGAAGTAGGATTGTTGGGAGTTAATCCGGAACTAATCGTACCGGTTCCCATCTCAAGAAGTGCGGGTTCAGAGCTGTGTTGCTCAGAAGCCATCATTGTCAGCTCATCAAAGTCGGCATCTAAAGTTTCTACTATCTTGTCAAGACGACGGTTATAAATTCGGTAAGCTTTCTTTGCGGGTGAGTAACCAATGAAAATACCAATATCAGCCTTCGATTGAAGTTTGCCCAAATTCTCACTATTAGTATTTGGATAACATAGTGCACCAAACACATGAAGAAATGAAATATCAGGTTTATGTCCATGAAGTAGCTCATATGGAGTTTTTCCATGGCGCTTACGAATGATGGAGCGGTTTTGGGTATAACATGCGGTTGCCACTGCTTCAGCCCATAAGAATAAAGGAGCATTCACATAAATCAACATAGTTCTAGCAGCCTCCATAAGTGTACGGTTACGTCTTTCCACAACACCGTTTTATCGTAGAGTGCGAGCAACAGAAGTTTCATGTGAAATACCGACCTTTTCATAATAGTCTCGTAGAGTTTGATTAACGAACTCAGTTCCATTATCAGTGCGAATGCGGCGAACGGTAGCATTAAGACGTACTTGGATCATCTTTAAGAAAGTAATAATATACTTTGGTTCTTGATCCTTGGATGCTAAAAACTTTACCCATGTAAACCTTGAGAAATCATCCACCATGACGAGGATGTATTTTCTACCACTCACACTAGCCGTACGCATTGGCCCGCAAAGATCCATGTGCAAAAGATACAGTGGTTCTTGGTTGGTGTCTTCAGCTTTAGGTTTGTATGATTTCTTGGTGCTTTTCCCCAAAGAACACGCGGAACATAAATGATCCTTGTCGAACTTAAGTTTTGGAAGACCACGAACAAGTTTGTTTTTAGCCAAATGATTAATAGCATCAAAGTTAAGATAAGATAAACGACGATGCCACAACCATGACTTGGTCTTAGATGCTTTGGAAAGAAGACATACAAGAGAGGCGGCCATCATGTTTTGAATGGACAGTGTGTAGAGATTATCCCCTCGAGAACCTTTTAACAAATCATTTCCTGCAAGATCGCGAATAAAGCAAGTATGTTGTCGAAAAGCCACCTCAAGGTTTGTATCGCAAAATTGTCCCACTAAAAATAAATTATGACCAAGTCCCTCCACATAATATACCCTTGAAATCATAACATTCCCAATTTGATATTCACCGTAACCCATGATCTTCGCAATATAGTCGTTGCCGAATTTCACCGTTCCTAGAAACTTGCTGACGAAATTTCTGAGCATCGAGCGGTCTCCAGTCATATGCTTTGAGCATCCAGAGTCCAAGTACCAGAGGATGATTTGGACCACCTGAAAATATCACCAGACAAAGACGATGTATCGGAATCTAGTAGTTCCTCTGTGTTAGCAGGTACAGATATATTTATCTTAGATTTGCTAACTGAAGAATTCTTAGGCTTCCAAATTTGCTTCCTAAATGCCGGCTTAGATTCTAGTTGTCTAAGATCCTAAGTTACTTCTTCCCTGGTAGGCACAATAGTGGGGGCAGACCTAGTTAAAGGGCGCTTTTTCCATTTCTTAGTGCTAGTGTTCCTATTTAAAGGACGTTGAGACCTAACTTCCGTGGATGTGATCCTAGTTAAAGGGCACGTTGTTCCATTAGCAGTGAAGGCCCTACCAGTGGGTTTCCATTTCCAACCAACTTGGGTGAATTTCTTCCCTGTTGGAATCCATTCAAGATTGTTCTTAATTTCATACATTTCATCCACGTGATCAACAAGGCATAAATCATGACGCTGAGAAAACATGCATTCATTACAATTCCAACATCGCAAATTAGAATTCACATTTTGCTTAGGCTGCTGCACAAACGCAGGGCCTTTTAGTCTTAGTTACATGATTCTTTTTATTCAAATTTGAAATAACATTCCTAGGGTGAACTTTTACTTTCTTCTTCGCAGTCCTACTAGTGGAAGGCTTGATCTTATTCTTCTTGTCTTGAGATCCTTTAGCCTTAGTAGATACAATTACTCCTGTAGAAGCCAAGGGAACATTAGTTACAGATTTTGAATTAGCCTTGATGGTGTGTTTAATATAGGCTTAGATCCTGGATTCTTATTGAATGGAGTCATGGAAATGGTGGTGGTTTGTTATTTAAGTGGTGCAGAAGCCCGTTGTCCTATGTACTTTAAGTGCTCTAAGCATTGTTGTACCCTCTCAATGTAAGCATGAGCATGGTAATAGTCACTATTCCTAGGATCAAGTTCATAAAGATCATCTACCACTTCCCTAGTAAGATCCGCGTACTTAACTACATGCTCCAGATATAACTTATATGATAGTGGATTGTTCTTATTGTACGGGTTCTTAGTGATCACCACCTTGTTAGTTTTTGGAGCACTAGAGGTCGGGGCAGAGATTGTAGCTGGATTATCAACAACTTCTTGTCCTTTGAGTTGAAGTGTCTCCTTTAATTCATCCAAAACCATGTTTTTGTCTATGAGTTCAATATTTAAGTCAGAGATTTCCTCACACTTATGGTTCAGTTGGTCAACGAGTGACTTTTGCTATGCAGCATTAATAGCGAAGCGATCTTCTAACGAACCATAAATTTGTGAAAACCCCTGCTTTACTTTATCAAACTCCCTGATAAGTGTGAAAACACTCATCAATAATAATCCTAAAATCACTTAAAACACAGTCAAATACCTTATATTTAACTTTAAAATATCAGAATTACGCGTGTATTTGCGTTTCATGTGTTTTCAGGTAAGAAGATACATTTTTAGAGCAAAGACGCGTTTTTATGGATTTATTTGATAAAAAGACGAAGAAAGAGAAGAAAGATGCTTAAAGGACCAATCTTGCCACTACTTCAAAGATCGAGGGCTTAGCATACACTTTTCATTAAGATGAAGGATGGAAAAGTGATTACTTAAAAGATTTAATACACATTTAAGAAGGATAAAAAGTGGAAGGACTAAATAGCAAATTAAGTGAAAAGTTAATATATACTTGGTCAAATTGACCAAACTGGTCAAACAACACAAACATAGAAACACGTCTTTCTTCTCCAACGAAGAGAGAGAAAGAAAGTTGAGTCGGTTATACCTTTTCCACCACCAAGACATGCAACTCGTTTTTTTATGAAGATCAAGAAGGATTCAACCGAAGCTTATAACTACAAAGATGTTCCTTATCCTCTCCTCTACACGATGATATGAATGAATTAGATCAAGACTCAATGGAGAAGAAACGCCCAAATATGATGAAGATGAAGAACGATCAAGATCCTCGTATTTAATACGTGGCATTCGCTGATTGGTGGAGCCACGTCACAACTCTCCTCTCGACGGCTATAAAAAGAAGACGAAGACCTCATTTGCAAACGGTTAGCTTAGGTGTAGTTTACACATAGTTGTAGGTAGGAGTAGTTAAACTTTTTAGTTAAGTCAGTTAGTTGTTACTTTCAGTTCAAAGATTAGTTAGATTCTTGTTAAACTTGTAACCACTTTTCTCCATTAATGGAATACTTCTATTTTCTTTAAAGCTTTGTTGTTATAATCATTCAGTTTTCTTATAATCTGTTTTGTTCATCTTGATACTATTACTCTAAACGTTTTGAATTTGTCAACTTGAGTTTGATTTTGGATTTAATTTCAGTTCGATATAAGTTGTATCGAGTTCTGTTTGGATTTCAGTTTTCACAAGCCAGAAGTTCAATAGCTCGAATGAGCTATTTAGTAGTTCTTGCACAAAACCTTTAGTGAATTGTGATTTGAGTTAGAGCATTTTTGAATATACTGTTTTGGAGCAGCTTATACGATAAGCTTGATGTTAGCTTATTGAAGATTCAGTTTAAGCAGCTTTATGATAGATAGCTAAGAAAGAAGTAGTTACAATAGTATAATGTTAGTAAGAGTTTGATGCTTTTTCATTTGAATCCAGTACGCATAGCATTAATTTCAGCGAGGTGAGCTTGGTTCTGTTAAGTAATGAGCAGATTACTGCTTATCATTTCATTTGAAGTGGAGTTTTTGAGTTTAGTTCTTTTTAGCTTAATTACGCTAACCAGCTATTGCAGGTTTATAGTTTGATACACAAGAGTTCAGAAATTTTAACTTCCGATGTCTGCAAGTTTCTGTTTGAAACTAGTTCGATAACTAGTTTATTGAATTCATTCTCTTGATTCTGTTTGAAAGCTCATAAGCTCAAAGCTTATGAGCGATAACAAGTTCCTGTTTAGTTTGGTTGTAAATTGTGCAGGTTTTGGATTCTCTTGTGATCAAATAGTAGATCAGTAGTCGAGTTCAGTAGTGGTAATTGGTTTTTAAGCCGGCTCAGCGCCGCGCTTCTTCAACAAAGGACTGGCCTGGATGTAGCAGGTTAAGCGCGTTTATTTTTTCTGAAATATTGTTAGTCTAATCTGATAGCTTTCTATTTTAGAGTAATTTTGTTTGCAAGTTGCTTTTTGTTATCTGTTTCTACATATCATCAGATATAGTGATGTTTCGATAGGTGAATTTTAGTTCTTGTCTTGTAAATCAGTTAATTTTGGAGTCAGCTATTTTACAGATTAGTTCTTGCAATTCGTTTGGTGATTTCATATAGAATTTAGAATATATAGATTTCTGTCAATTAAGTCGATAACTATATGTTTAATTCTAGCTTATGGATTGATCAGTGCGTTTGGGATTAGGATCTAGTTGCTCTGTTGGTTTAATAGCTAAATAGGATCGGTCAAACTCTTTTGGTTAGTCAATTAAAAGCAGGATTAGTACTTGAATAAGTTTTCTGTTTCATTAATTCATTAGTTTGGTGATTTACGCTATTAGCCCTTGACTTTGTATGTTTTCTTTACAATCACAGTCCATTTCAGTTAGGTAGTTTAAGTCCTTCCAGTTAGATCTTTAGAAATTAGTGGATCAGTCCGTTAGTAGGCTGTTGGGCCAGCTAATTGTTGGGCCAGCTAATTGTTGGGCCAGGTTTACATTTTAAACTTTCAGAATCTAGTAGTAAACGTTTTTTTTAGATAATATTTTAAACTTTCAGATTTGATTTGCATTGTACATCTTACAAAAAGTATATTGTTTCTTTTGTCTTTTTATCTTGTAGAATAAATGTGCATTTTTCATTTATTAATTTTGCGCATTTATTTGTTTTGCTTGCTAAATGTTTTAGTGTAGTACGTATATGTAGTATAATATAGATATTTTTATATTTTTACTTGTTTTGTGCCAATTAGACATAGATACCAATTAAGATTTTACTACCAAAAACAATTAAGTCTTTGCTAGAAAACGTTATATCAATTCGGATTGAGTCGAGAAAAACGAACTAAAAAGACAAAGATTAAATGGCGCCGCTGCCGGTTCTTTGACTTTACGAGAGACTATCGATTGACGGTTTTCATTGGCTTTTGGGATCCGTTCACGTTGTGAACGTTATTTTTACGTATCATAAATCAAAAACAAATAAAAAATCAAAAATATAAAAATATATAAAAACTAAAAAATTAACAAAACAATTCTTTTCCTAAAGAATTGACCAAAAAAAAATCTAAAAATCCAAAAAGCAATCTTTTTCCTAAGAGATTGCACCCAAAAATATATATTATTGGATTCTCTCGGTTTTTATGTACATATAGTATTTTCTCTTAAAAACTCATAAATACAAAAATATTTTCCATATATTATTATAAGTAAATACGTATACGTATAAGAACAACCAATCTACATATTCTCCATAAGTATTGCCAAGGCAATACACCGTGTTGAGGGGCGTTCCGGTCCTTGATACGTGTATCGATCAAACAAAATAAAGCAAGAATAGATAAATACTCTCAATAAGCAACAATTCGAAGAATACGAACATTTAAGTGAATAGAAAGGCGATGTGCTATAAAATGCCATCTAAGGGTCAATAGGTACTTAAGTGCTTCGCGCCACCTAACCCCCCGTTCACTTGTGAGTATTCTAAGAAGGAAGGCTTCATTGGGGGTCTTGCACCCAAGTAGTACATACATATATTGTTATTTTCTTGTGGATATTTAATATTGAAACTCGAAGAGGATAATCCATTTCTCTTCAAAGTCACTCGAGAGATTCTCTCTCATTCCTCGTATTGAGTTGCATGCTCACTCACGGGCGTGCACAAATACCGATTGGTGTACAACCTCTTCCTCCGAAAAGGAAGAAAAAGAGAAAGAGTAAGACCACCACCGTCCATCAAGCCGATCACGAGAATCGTGCTTTGACTCCTCCACCACAAGAAGCCATGGCTATTGATAATCGCTCTTTGATGGAACGTATGCAAACCAATGTTCATGGATATGCTAGTGCTATTAAGATTCCCGAGATTCTCGCAAATACATTTGAGCTACACACATCTATGATTACTATGGTTTCATAATCACCTTTCTATGGTAACAAGAATGATGATCCCCATGCTCACCTTAAGAGATTCCTTTCTCTTTGAAATACCATTAAGCACAATGGAGTTCCACATGATGCTATTAAGTTGATGTTAGTGTCATTTTCACTAGAGGGACCCGCTAAGCATTGGTTAGACACCCAACCACCCGATAGTATCACCATATGGGATGGTTTCACCACTAAGTTTTTGAACAAGTTCTTTCCTCCATCTAAGACCATGACCTTGAGGAACTTAATTATAGGCTTTCAACAAAAACCTAGTCAATCCTTTAGTGATGCTTGGGAAGAGTATAGTGAGTTATTGAGGCGATGCCCTAACCATGGTGTAACACCCCCAAATTTATACAACTTAGTACAGCGGAAGACTAGTTGGTGTTACGGGATAGCACATTACTCACATCATAGACAACGCATAAAAATCGCGTTGTTTAATAATAAATCATTTCCATTCATAAATATCAAAGTTACATCGGTCCCAAGTCATTATATTTCGTACAAAGTTTTACAAAGTATTTGAATGGAAAATATAGTTTAGGTGCGGGCCATGAATTCTTGTCGTCTTCCCGAGAATTACCTTCAAGTACCTGAGATAAAACATGTTAAAAGAAAAGGTCAGCGATAACGCCGAGTGAATTCATAGAGTTTAATAATTTCCATCAATATAACTTTGGTATAAAATTAGTACCAAAAATCAATACGTACAAATCATTGTAATGGGCCGTAAAATAGCCAAAGTTATTTTATACAAATCTTTGTAATAGGCCATTAAATAGCCAAAGTCGTTTTATACAAATCCTAATCAAAAATCATAATATAGGCATTTGCCTTAAAAATCATTACACGAATCATTGTCGTTAAAAACACCATACAATACGTTTTGCAACGTTGTATAGATTAAATAAAAATCGTTATATGAATATGGTTATGAAAACCAAAAAACGAACATAATATCAATAGTATGACCTAGTATTGCTAGTCAGGCAATACATCGTAATTCGGAGCGTCCAGTAATATTTTGGTTATTGGATTATTATATGCCGCATGACATTGTTACCTTACTAAACCAAAACGGGTAGCTAACCCGATACCAATTTTGCCCATCTAAAGTAGCGTGTCGTCACAAAGGTCACGCTATTGGAAATCTTCTCATACATAAATTCGCTTACCAATCAATGTGGCACGACGGGGATCAACCGTCAAGGCGCGAACTGGGGTGATCGTCCCCAAATAGTACTATTAAATGCATAAGCGTCTACCAACTCCCGGTAGCTCACAATTCATGCTAATGGGACTTTTAGTGACATAACCTAACTTTAATAATCTATTTGATTTCATCTATCGGGTCCTTTATTCATTTATCGGGTCATACAATCGGGTCATTCAATCATTCGGGTCCAAAATCAATAAATAATTAATCGGGACAAATGGTGTCCTAATTTTATAAAAACTAACATGTTATCTCCCTCGCGGGTTTATAAAACATTTATAAAACATTTAAAAGAGTGCGAGGCTATGAACTCACGTTGATGTGGGAAGGCGGGTTATCGGCAATTCGGACGTACGGTACGTGCTTCAATCACGGAAACCTAGACAAATAATAATCGGTCTTAGACTCATGTCCAATGACTTTATAAAAATACCAATTATGTATACATATGATGATTATATATATATGATGATCAAGTGGGTTTACATACTCTCGTTTACTCCTTTTAGTGTTATATGTCGATAACTTTTATATTAGTTTACTAGTTTTACCCGTTTACGTGTCTTAAGCCCAATAAGCTTATTATAAGTTATTTAACTTATTTTAATCCATTTTGTACCTATATTATCAGTACATACACTTTCAAGTCGGGCCCAAATGGGTTAAGTCCAGTAATAAATTTATAAGTGTTCTAGTCCATTTTTGTTGTATTATTAGTCCAATAACGTTAATTTAGTCCGTTAACGTCCGTATTTCTTATAGTTCGGGTTTTATCGGTTTTTACTTGTTATACATGTCTATATATCAGTATATAAGTTTTATAAAGTTTTCATTAGACGGGTCCAACCATCTAAGTTTTATTTAACAAAAACGTTAATTTTACGGCAATAGCCGAAAAAGTCGTAAAAATCATATTTATAGTTTTTATTACTTATAAACATTATTTCACCACCATTTATATAATTTACCCATTTAATTAACCTTTTATACATCTATATAAATAAGTTTTATAAGTTAGTGGGTTTTTATTTTACATTTTATATATTAAAATGTGAGTGCTTATATAATAGTATTATTCTTTAATTTCAAAAAATCTGATTTTTAACTTCATCTTCATCAAAACTGCCATATCTTGAGTTCTACATGGAGATAGAAGCTCAAATTTTTATCACATAAACTACATGATATGTGCTACATTTAACTCTCCTATAGCTACTGTTGAATCATCCTTTAAGTATTTTCTAAAAATCGTCCAAAACAGTAACTTCAGATTTATACCCTAAACTTGTTTTGATCATATCTCACTCATTATTTTGATTCTATTGCATGGCCAACTCTCACATGTGTACAAGACCCATAGCTTACTGTAAATCTATTCCACTTCATCATTTTATCAGTTTATGACTTACTTCTTTACTGTTTTATACAGCCATCAAATTTAATCAAGATTTTAACCTTGTTTCTTATGGTTTTTTACCTTTTTATCCATGATTATCAACAAAAAATCCCCACATAACATTTTTATCATCATATAATCATCATAAATATATACAATAGGAAATAAAATACATGTTTACATAATCAAAATAACAAGAAGATGAGGAGGACAATCTTTATACCACCATGATGATGTAGGTTGTGATCAAAACATGGATTTTGATGGAGAAACTTGTGTTGCACCAAGACCATCTTCAAGACCACCATGCTCCATGAACTCCTTGTGGAAAATCAGCCCCAAGACACCATGAATACTCCTCCTTGGATGTTATAACTTGCACCAATCTTCATCTTTTTGAATGGAGATTAACATATGTTGATTATAACATATGTTTATGGTTAAAATTTGTATGAAAGGGGTGTTTTTGGTTAGATATGGGACGGTACATAAGGTGGAGGAAGAGAGGATTTTAGCAAGTTTTGCATGTTGTGAATGAGGAGATGGTTTTAGCAAGAGTGGTATTATGTGTTGGTTAGCTTAAGAGGTAAGCTTGATGACATGTGTATGGCTTGTTAGCTACACTTGACACATCAAGTGTTAAGTTGCTAACTTAGGCCGGTTTTGGGAGTGGGGTGGGACAAATGTCCCACTTGTCTCATCCCATTTATTTACGGGTACTCCTCGATTCTAGTTTCCTCGATTTGCGTGCTCTCGGGTCGTTTTACGAAAAACGTTTTTATAAATTATGAATCACCGTCACAAAACGAATCTAATAAAAATTGTCTCATCAAAAACGGAGTTCGAAAACGTAAATACGTAATCCTAAGGTTTCCGGTTTAGTCGTAAAGGACGTTAAAATAAAATCGTAAGTCCTAATCTCTTCTCGTAAATTTGTGAGTTTATGAACCAACACAAATTTAAAACTCCAAAATAATATTCACGGATAAATTTATTTTCTGAAATGTCAGACTGTCACAAAAGACGGTGTATGTAAACGTAAGCACGTAACGTAGAATCCTTCGGTTTAAACGTAGTCGATGCTACTTCAAGACGTAAATCCAAATTTCTTCCCAAAAATAAGTGAGTTCATATTGTAATATTAAAATAATATTTTCAAATAATATTTGAGAATAAAATATCAATCGTAAATTGACGGATTGTCACAGCATTTACCCCTAAACAGGATCTTTTTCCTCAAAGATCATCTTACCTTACTACTCGCTTCTTATAGAGTTTAAGCCATGTGGGTATTTCCTCCACATTCGGTCTTTTCTCACAAGTGTAATTCATTACAATACGCGATTTTCTATCAAACATAACTACGGGAATAAGATCAGGCTAAATGTTGACTTACTTTCTCTATCCATGATGTTCACGGGTTTTTGATGAATGCAACTTTTCGCCGATCTAAGCTCTACTAAGAATAATCAGATTCTCACTTGATAGATATTCCATCAAGTTCGATTTGCGAAACATAATTTACGCAGTCCTTGAAGTCCTAGTGTAGATCCAGCTTATATGCCTTTCAATCCCAACTTTTACATCATTTCAATGGTCCCATACAATGGGGACTTATATCCCATGATTTGTCAGATCATGAGTTCATTTTTCCACGGTTAAAATTTTTGGCATAACTTCGCTACCCATTTGGCACTTCAAGATCTACATTTCACATTCACATAACCTCTTGCCCACTAACGGCAATTAATAATCAAATCCTAATTTCAACAATCATTTCAGATCTCGCGGGTCGGGTAATTTGCAAGGATAGGTTCGCCATCATAGAAAACCTTAAACCTAAGAGACATGTCCAACTCACAATGGGTGTATGTCGGATGTCTTTATCTCAACTCTTGCTTACAGATGCTCTAAGATTTAGATCCTAACAAGATTCGATCTCAGTCCTAATACGATGATTATCAATGGTAATCTCTCCAAAGGAAAACGATTATACGGTCTATTACCAAAGGTCAATCATTCAAACATAGAACAACGCTTATAGTATTTTGTATCGTTACTTTACCTCGTCCTTTCGATTGGGGTGGTACATAGTACTCTCATCAAGGTTCGTTCTCAATGACTTCTGGGCAAATCTCTAGAAATTCGATGCGAAGCGAGGATCTTGATAAAGATGTTCGATACAGGCACACTATGTTTACATAACTCTTTTGCAATTATCATTAACGGGAATGATATTAGCAGATTTGGTCAGTCTGTCGACGATGACCCAAATCGAATCAAATTCAGTTGATGACCTTTGAAATAGCTAGACGTTTACCAATGTATGAGGCGATGTCTGCCTTCATAATTGCCATCAGTACAACTTCTTCAAACAAAGATACTTTTAGTCAGAAATGACATAATTAGAATACTTATACTTATACTTACAAATTCCAACATAACTATATCTCACAATCTCCATATTTAGGTAACCACAAGTGGCCTTTAAAATATTTAATGCTATCATCTTCTCAATTCTAATGGTTCACTTTAGCCGCGAACCCCTTTTATTATCTATGTTATTCTTCTAATAAGCATTGTTTATTTTTATATCGTTCGGCAATTTATTTTGCACCTTCATTATTAAGGAACATGTCCTAATTGATTCTTTTATCCTTTATACATAATGTGTCGGTATTTATATTCACTTCTCATGATGTTATAGTTATCATGTCCACAATTCACTCAGATATTCTTTCTATATTATGCGTCAGTAATTATGTTCACTTTCCTGATAAAATAAATATCACTACCGTATTTATTCAAAATTCCTTCTTCATATCTTCTATGTTTTAGTTTCGTCTTAACTATCATTTTTATCAGTTTTACTCAATCCGACGTCTAAAGCGTCGATAATTATTACAACTAATTAAATATTAAATATTCAATTTTTTTTATTTTTTTTTTTGAAATGAAAACGTAAAGATTTTAAATTTCTTAGTTCGACCAATTATATATAATGTTCAAAGATAAATTTGAATTTAATTAACAAGATTTTTGTTGATTTATCGAAAATATCTAATAAGATTTCGTAAATGTTTGAAAAATCTTTGTTTATACTTTAGTCAAAATTTTCTTATTTGAAAAGCAAATATTGTCGTTTCAAATTTCAAATCATGGTTCAAATGGTTTCCTCAATCCCTTTTAGGTTATCTTGAGGTATACATAAACATTTACCCCTAAACATGAGTTTAGTTAAATGGTTTGTGTATAAGGGAATAATCCCTTTAAAAAATCCTTTGTTAAAACATTTGTTAAAACATTTGTCAAAACATATTTCCATTTCTTTTTGGTAAAATCCAAAGTCTTAAAAGGGCTCTTAATTTTTGAAGAGTCAATTTATATTCCATTATCTATTAATCACATGGTTAAATCATATAAAGGATTAAATCTTAAATCACATGTTGTATATTCAAGGTACAAGTTTTTAATTGTTCGGCCAATTCAGGGCAATCTATAATTAATTATTAACTTCATTCTTATTCTTATAAATAAACAAACGGTCCTTAATGATCACGAGCATAAATTTATCAAATTACAGCCTACACATGTGATTCACCAAATTTATGAATACTACATGTGCATCGGTCAATCCAAACGACATCACGTGAAACTCATAATGTTCATCGCAAGTTCTGGATGTAATGATTGGAATAGATAATCTTCTTCGCAGATGCGAAATTGATAATAACCATGCCGTGGATCAAATCTTTAAAACATACGCTAGAACCTTGTAACTGATCGAACAAATCTTCCATTTCGAGTTATGGATATCGTTTTCGATTGTCAATTTACTCAGTTCACAGTAATTTATAAATATAAGGAATGATAACACCATAGCTCTTCAGGATGACAGGCTTGGTATAATAAAATCTTTCTCCGACAACTCTCAGTTGTACGGTAATTCCTTTAATTTAGATGGTGCTGACGTACAGTGCACATGCCATAGGTGCAGCACCGGGAATATAATTAATACCAACTTCAACTTGCCTTAATGGCAAAAGTCCAGGTAATTCACCAACAAATACTTCCTAAAGTTTCAGATAACCGAAACATCTTTTAATAAATTCATATTAGGTTCTTCTAGATTATAATATCTATGACTAATTCACAACCATTCGCGGTATAATTTCAAGTCTAAATGCATGATAAAATCATCCATCAAGAATTATTTAGATCACCTTTGATAATCAACATCTTATCATTTAGGGGAATTCTACTTGAGTTCCCATCAATTAAGACAATATCGTCATGTCATAATCAATCAATCCATTCTACTGGCACTATTAACTTTCCAGTTTTATTGCCGTCGATAAGATGTGAATTTCTCAAAAGACTAATAATAATTCATAATGCTTCATAATTTCAGGGATATTAGGATACACAACTACTATTAAAAGAGTAAGGTCAACGCAAAATCTATGCGAGAGAATTTCAAATCAGATACAGACGAAAACATTTAACGAATATGAATATATCCCATGTTTTCATGATTCGAGTACGCATTCGAAAGCTCCTCGGATCGTTACCCAGGTCATTCAAATGAAATCAAATCAAGAGAAATGATAGGAATGTCGATACATCCAGTCGGGTATCAACACTCGGTAATCAGATACTTTTCCTAAGAATCTCACTACGGGATAATTGGACAAGAAAGAATTGTCAATTGTCAAATAAGACAATTTCCACAGATGAGTAAATTCGACTCAGAAGAATAGATGATACAGGCACATATGTAGGTGTCCCTAACACTATGTCCTTATTTTTCGCTTCTTGCAGATCTCATAAAATTTTATCTTTCACGATCTTCAAAGAAAATGTAATGTTTATTAACCAGTTTTATGGTGACTACTAATCAGTCTTGCATAGTCCATTCCAAATTGTATGTAGGCGCGAACTATATACAATTTAAAGATTAACGATGCAATACTCAGTTCGTCAAAAAATTTTATCATCATGTCTATAATAAAAACATTTTCATGCTTAATTCTTAAATAAGAATCAAAAATAAATTTACAAAGATTTTCTTTGTCATGAAAACAATTAAGTTTCTAAAGCGTTTCATAAACAACTTCATTTCGATATCAATCACTTATAAATCTCACTTTGAATAATCCTTATTGTGATGAAAATTCAAATTTTCTCAAAGGATGCCGTTTTAACTTTATAAAAACAATGTGTGATCTGCAAAAGAGCGATGAAGAGTTGTTCACCAAGAACTAACTTCAATATATATCAGGAAATGAGCTTAGCCAAATAATAATGAGGTTCATGATCTCGATGGCACTCAGGAATACAAAGAGAATAATCTACAACGTAACTCAATTCGAGATGAGTACTTGTTCAATGGTTGCATCACTAATGCGAGCATTAGGATGAAGCAATAACGGATAGATAACATCGATACGTGTAGAATTTAGCGATCAAAGGTAGTCTTTTCATTAATCACAAACAAGTCAAAATTGTACCGTAACACATTACGCGTCACTATGTCATACAATTCTCAGAACTCATCCTACCAACTGATATCTCAGTTAAGTTAGGGATTTTTAAAAGATACCACAATGAATACTAATCTACAAGAGTCATTAGGTGTTCCACATGTCCCAGAAGATCCATCGGTCTCAATTTCAGAAGAAGATTTCTTCAATTTATTTCTTGGACACTGGGCATCCTCATTAGTGGACAATGGCCTAGGAACAACCCTTAACACAAACCTACAATTAAATAAAACCTTATAATGCATTCACAAAACTTAACGACTTCCTCTTAACAATCTCATATTCCATATAGGTTAAGTTTTACTTTTATTTATTCAAGTTTCAACCAATTTTATACTCAATTCGATATCCTACCTCAATCTCCAATACTTTCAATCTTATTATTCGGCCTTGTAAAGGCAATACGATCTCAATATAAATCAACACTTAATTTCCAATCCTATTAGCTCTTACAACAACAATTATCAAATGAGTCATTAATATGAAATGACTTGATCATTCAACTAGACTTCTCGGAAAGGTATTAGTGGCATGAGGCTTTTGGGTAATAGTTCCAATAACAGCCTCAAGTGCAACATTCACCCTTTCGATTTCAAATCTAAGAATTGGATGACAACGAATCAGATGACATCTTTCCAGGTGATAATGTTTTGTCAAACTCCACTCTATAAGGAAAGATCGTCATAACATCGATATCAGATTTAATCTCGCCAATTCTTTTTCAATATAACAATCAACTACTATCTACATTTCTACGAATATCAACCATTTGTTGGGATCATAAATATCCACAACTTGGTTTAGATCTAGGATGGCTAGAATTCCTACGAGAATAGCTTCGATTAATTTACTAGGGGATTTAGGGTTTCTTGTGACAATCGACGTCGTATAAATATCTCGTATAAAAATCAAAATAATCGTCAAACAATCATGTAATAAAATTACATCATATATATATATAATCCAAGTTATATATATATTAAAATAACACTTCTCAGTCTTGGTCTTGTCGGTAACTCGGGAATTCTTCGGCACCGTTATAGTCAAAAGATTTTTAGACATTTTTAGAAAAATGTTTATAGTTAAAAGATTTTGAAAAGTTTTATTCAAAACCTTCATTTTAAAAATCTTTCGTTCTCTATAACGAGAGCTCTGATACCAAACTGTAACACCCCCAAATTTATACAACTTAGTACAACGGAAGACTAGTTGGTGTTACGGGATAGCACATTACTCACATCATAGACAACGCATAAAAATCGCGTTGTTTAATAATAAATCATTTCCATTCATAAATATCAAAGTTACATCGGTCCCAAGTCATTATATTTCGTACAAAGTTTTACAAACTATTTGAATGGAAAATATAGTTTAGGTGCGGGCCATGAATTCTTGTCGTCTTCCCGAGAATTACCTTCAAGTACCTGAGATAAAACATGTTAAAAGAAAAGGTCAGCGATAACGCCGAGTGAATTCATAGAGTTTAATAATTTCCATCAATATAACTTTGGTATAAAATTAGTACCAAAAATCAATACGTACAAATCATTGTAATGGGCCGTAAAATAGCCAAAGTTATTTTATACAAATCTTTGTAATAGGCCATTAAATAGCCAAAGTCGTTTTATACAAATCCTAATCGAAAATCATAATATAGGCATTTGCCTTAAAAATCATTACACGAATCATTGTCGTTAAAAACACAATACGTTTTGCAACGTTGTATAGATTAAATAAAAATCGTTATATGAATATGGTTATGAAAACCAAAACACGAACATAATATCAATAGTATGACCCAGTATTGCTAGTCAGGCAATACATCGTAATTCGGAGCGTCCAGTAATATTTTGGTGATTGGATTATTATAAGCCGCATGACATTGTTACCTTACTAAACCAAAACGGGTAGCTAACCCGATACCAATTTTGCCCATCTAAAGTAGCGTGTCGTCACAAAGGTCACGCTATTGGAAATCTTCTCATACATAAATTCGCTTACCAATCAATGTGGCACGACGGGGATCAACCGTCAAGGCGCGAACTGGGGTGATCGTCCCCAAATAGTACTATTAAATGCATAAGCGTCTACCAACTCCCGGTAGCTCACAATTCATGCTAATGGGACTTTTAGTGACATAACCTAACTTTAATAATCCATTTGATTTCATCTATCGGGTCCTTTATTCATTTATCGGGTCATACAATCGGGTCATTCAATCATTCGGGTCCAAAATCAATAAACAATTAATCGGGACAAATGGTGTCCTAATTTTATAAAAACTAACATGTTATCTCCCTCGCGGGTTTATAAAACATTTATAAAACATTTAAAAGAGTGCGAGGCTATGAACTCACGTTGATGTGGGAAGGCGGGTTATCGGCAATTCGGACGTACGGTACGTGCTTCAATCACGGAAACCTAGACAAATAATAATCGGTCTTAGACTCATGTCCAATGACTTTATAAAAATACCAATTATGTATACATATGATGATTATATATATATGATGATCAAGTGGGTTTACATACTCTCGTTTACTCCTTTTAGTGTTATATGTCGATAACTTTTATATTAGTTTACTAGTTTTACCCGTTTACGTGTCTTAAGCCCAATAAGCTTATTATAAGTTATTTAACTTATTTTAATCCATTTTGTACCTATATTATCAGTACATACACTTTCAAGTCGGGCCCAAATGGGTTAAGTCCAGTAATAAATTTATAAGTGTTCTAGTCTATTTTTGTTGTATTATTAGTCCAATAACGTTAATTTAGTCCGTTAACGTCCGTATTTCTTATAGTTCGGGTTTTATCGGTTTTTACTTGTTATACATGTCTATATATCAGTATATAAGTTTTATAAAGTTTTCATTAGACGGGTCCAACCATCTAAGTTTTATTTAACAAAAACGTTAATTTTACGGCAATAGCCGAAAAAGTCGTAAAAAATCATATTTATAGTTTTTATTACTTATAAACATTATTTTACCACCATTTATATAATTTACCCATTTAATTAACCTTTTATACATCTATATAAATAAGTTTTATAAGTTAGTGGGTTTTTATTTTACATTTTATATATTAAAATGTGAGTGCTTATATAATAGTATTATTCTTTAATTTCCAAAAATCTGATTTTTAACTTCATCTTCACCAAAACTGCCATATCTTGAGTTCTACATGGAGATAGAAGCTCAAATTTTTATCACATAAACTACATGATATGTTCTACATTTAACTCTCCTATAGCTACTGTTGAATCATCCTTTAAGTATTTTCTAAAAATCGTCTAAAACAGTAACTTCAGATTTATACCCTAAACTTGTTTTGATCATATCTCACTCATTATTTTGATTCTATTGCATGGCCAACTCTCACATGTGTACAAGACCCATAGCTTACTGTAAATCTATTCCACTTCATCATTTTATCAGTTTATGACTTACTTCTTTACTGTTTTATACAGCCATCAAATTTAATCAAGATTTTAACCTTGTTTCTTATGGTTTTTCACCTTTTTATCCATGATTATCAACAACAAATCCCCACATAACATTTTTATCATCATATAATCATCATAAATATATACAATAGGAAATAAAATACATGTTTACATAATCAAAATAACAAGAAGATGAGGAGGACAATCTTTATACCACCATGATGATGTAGGTTGTGATCAAAACATGGATTTTGATGGAGAAACTTGTGTTGCACCAAGACCATCTTCAAGACCACCATGCTCCATGAACTCCTTGTAGAAAATCAGCCCCAAGACACCATGAATAATCCTCCTTGGATGTTATAACTTGCACCAATCTTCATCTTTTTGAATGGAGATTAACATATGTTGATTATAACATATGTTTATGGTTAAAATTTGTATGAAAGGGGTGTTTTTGGTTAGATATGGGACGGCACATAAGGTGGAGGAAGAGAGGATTTTAGCTAGTTTTGCATGTTGTGAATGAGGAGATGGTTTTAGCAAGAGTGGTATTATGTGTTGGTTAGCTTAAGAGGTAAGCTTGATGACATGTGTATGGCTTGTTAGCTACACTTGACACATCAAGTGTTAAGTTGCTAACTTAGGCCGGTTTTGGGAGTGGGGTGGGACAAGTGTCCCACTTGTCTCATCCCATTTATTTACGGGTACTCCTCGATTCTAGTTTCCTCGATTTGCGTGCCCTCGGGTCGTTTTACGAAAAACGTTTTTATAAATTATGAATCACCGTCACAAAACGAATCTAATAAAAATTGTCTCATCAAAAACGGAGTTCGAAAACGTAAATACGTAATCCTAAGGTTTCCGGTTTAGTCGTAAAGGACGTAAAATCGTAAGTCCTAATCTCTTCTCGTAAATTTGTGAGTTTATGAACCAACACAAATTTAAAACTCCAAAATAATATTCACGGATAAATTTATTTTCTGAAATGTCGGACTGTCACAAAAGACGGTGTATGTAAACGTAAGCACGTAACGTAGAATCCTTCGGTTTAAACGTAGTCGATGCTACTTCAAGACGTAAATCCAAATTTCTTCCCAAAAATAAGTGAGTTCATATTGTAACATTAAAATAATATTTTCAAATAATATTTGAGAATAAAATATCAATCGTAAATTGACGGATTGTCACACATGGATTGGATGATGTTCACCAAATCAATACCTTCTATAATGGCCTTAAACCTCACCACCAAGATTCACTCAATGCTTCCGAGGGAGGGAATATTCTTCTTAAATCCATGCAAGAGGCCTTGGACATCATTGAAAGCAATGGTTCAAACAAACAATCAATTTGAAGAAAGGGTTCATGTTATCCAAAACAATTCTCAAATACCTTGTGATAACCAATTCCTTAAATATCACCAAGAGATCCTTCACCAAGTCAAACAAGGTCAACAAGAAATGACTCAAGAGATAGTTCAAGCCCTTAAGACCGCTTCATTGAACAACTCTTCAAATAATGTGAATGCCATTACTCTTTCTTGTGTAACTTGTGGAGGTCCCCATTCTTATGAACAATGTGATAAGGTGCAAGTGTATCAATGGGAATGCTATGCTTACCAAGAGGAACATCGTGAACACTTCAAGCCAAATATCAATCCAAATAACCTTTCTTACAAATCCCAAAACTACCTTACTCCACCGGGCTTTCCACCCCAACCACCCACCCAAATTCAACAAAATCATCCTCGACTTTTACAAAGGAATCAAGGGCAAAGACCACCTTACCAAGGAAATAACTACAAGGCACCAAATCAATTTCAACCTCAAGGAAATAACTTCTATCCACCAAACCAAGGGTTTAATCCACCACCTCCATCTTTTCCACAACAAGGTTTTTATCAAGGGAATGTGCAATTTAACCCTATGGATTTGGTGCTTCAAAAGTTCACTTCTTTTGAGAAACAATTGAAAGATAGTCAAGAGGAAAATAACAAGAAATTTGCTCTTCTTCAAAACCAAATTATGTATAATCAACGACCACAAGGGGCTTTACCTTCCAACACACAAACTAATCCAAGGGCAAATGTCAATGCTATTACAACAAGAAGTGGAAAGTCAACAAAGGATCATTCACCTCCTAAACCTATTATTGTTCAACCCACTTATGCTCCTACTTGTGACAAGCCTTCTACCTCTACTTCACCTCCTCAAAATGCTCCCATTTCTCCACCTTCAACACCTACTCATGAAGCACTCAATAAGGAAAATCCTTCATCAACCACTCAACCACAACCAAAACCAAGTCTTCCTTATCCCTCAAGATTGAGAAAAGAAAAGCTTAAGAACAAGGATGATATCCAAGTTTCTAACTTTTTGAGGATGTTCAAGCAACTTAACATCAATATCTCCTTTGCTGAAGCCTTAGCCAATATGCCTAAGTTTGCTAAGATGATTAAGGACTTGCTTTCTAACAAGGAAAGATTGGTGGATTTGCCTAATGCTTCCTTGAATGAAAATTGCTCCGCGGTTTTGCTTAAGAAGTTTCCTACTAAGCTTGGAGATCCGGGGAGGTTTTTGATTCCTTGCAATTTCCCGGGGGTGGAAAATTGTACGGCTTTAGCGGATTTAGGAGAAAGCATAAACCTCATGCCATTATCGGTTTGGAAGAAACTTTCACTTCCCGAGCTTACTCCTACTAAGATGACTCTTGAGCTGGCCAACCGTACTATAGCTTATCCGGTGGGAATTGCGGAGGATGTTTTTGTGGGGGTTGATAGATTTACATTTCCTGCGGATTTTGTGGTGGTTGATTATGATATGGATCCTAGAGTGCCTTTGATTGTTGGTAGGCCATTTTTGAGGACGGGTCGTACTTTAATCGATGTGGCGGAAGGAGAACTTACAATGCGGGTAGGAGATGAGAGAGTTGTGTTTAACATGGGGAAGTTGTCTAAAAAGTCTAATGAGTCCGAAGCGGTAAAACATATTGATGTTGTGCATGAGGAGGAAACACAAAATGATCTTCTTGATGAAGTTTGTGATGAGTACTTTTATGAAGCTTGCTCAAGTGGCGATTATGATTTACCTCATATTGAGACCATTGCTTCCATTACTTCATTTTTGGATTGTCATGAACATCAAGAGCTAAACCTTAGTGAAATCCCATATGACACTCCACTTTTCCACAATGATAACCATGTTCATGAGGACTTTAGTGATAGAGAATCTTCTCTTTGTGATTCACCAACATATGATGACTATCGTGATGATGAGCTTTCTACTTGTGACTCTCCATTTGTTGATGATCATACTTCCTTTGGTTTTGAGGGATCACCAATCTTTGATAGACCTATCTATGATGTTTATGGTGATGAGGAGGATTCTATTATTGATGAGATTGATGAGTTTTTAGAGGTGGATATACTTTTAGAGTATACTCTTGGATATCTTGATGAGGAGGGTGACATACTCTATTTAGAATCTCTATTGAATGAAGATCCTTTACCTTTTTCCTTGCCCACCTCAACTTTTCAAAGTGATAAAGGAAAACAAGTCATGATGGTTCCTTCCAAGAGCTTATTGTTACCCATGCCTTCACAACCTTTCTCTCATCATGTGAACTAAAAAGGAGAATCTTCTAAGGCAACCAACACTTGTTGTTTTCCCATCAAGGAACGGATTTTTGATCCTGGCATAGAGCTTGCTAAACCATCTCAGTATCCACCTGATGCAACAAAAGGAAACCTTGTGAAAGATTTGAGAGCTTTACACTATTACCTTGGGAAGAACATATGGGAAACCATTTTGGAGAACTACACCTCATTCTTTTCACCATTGCTTGGGAAGCTAGTTGTTGAATTGTGTTATAAGTGGGAGGGTAATTATGTATTTGATCCTGGGGGATATTTATGGAGTTTTGATAAATGAACACTTGTTTTACCTCATCATGGAGATTTTTCTTAAAAAGGGCAAAACTTTTCTTCTCCATGATAGGTTTTAGACACTTTTAAGTGTGGGACGAGTCGAGCTAGAGACTCATTAACTCAAGCATCGTATAACTAGGTTTAGAGTGTTGTAGGTTAGAAATAAGGTATAGACTTGGAGATAAGTGTAGGGGAGACCTTCTTTTGTCTTCATGCTTGTTTGAAGGGTTGCTCACTCATTTCATGCTTTGGAGCTTATGGAGGAGGCCCTTGTATCCGGTTCACTTTGTTACTATAGTGATTTTTCATTGACACCTTGTGCTTAAACATGATTTCACTAATAGTTGTCCTTTCCTTAACTTGGGTTAAGCAAAGTCTATTCATTGTCATAAGTGTAGGGGAAGTTTTTATACTTCCATGCTCTTAAACATTGAGGACAATGTTTAGCTTAAGTGTAGGGGGGGTCTTCTATCGAAGTGACCTTACCTAGAACTTGTCATTGTTTCTCATGATAACATGTAAAATTGATTTTTCAACATTTTTCAAATTGTTGATCTACTTTGGCCAACAAAAACATGCATTCATAATTTTTGCATTTTTCATTTGCATAACACATTTGCATTGTATATATTTTATGTTTCATCAAAAAGATATAAAAAGAAAAAAAATATAATAAAACATGGTTTTAACAAGTTTAGATTTCTTTGACATATTAGGCCCGCCATGGATATTTTGACTCAACCTGAGTTTGCTTATCTAAGCTTACTCTAGCTAGTATCCTTAACCATGTAGTCCTTCATTGGTCTATTAGGCTAAGCATCCACCAATCTCATTATTTGAGATTTTAAATTTATGGAGAATGGGAAATGATAGAGTTGAAGCAAGTATAAAAGGGCTAGATAAACTTCATGATAATTACTTGTGGCTAAACCCTTCTCTTCTTAACCTCTATTTTCTTCGCATGTATATAATTGTTAATAAATAATCAAGAACGGTTTTAATTGATTTGTAATCTCTTATGCATTTTTGTTTAATCATTCATGGTTGATATAAGTACGTCTTAAGATTCTAAGTTAGAACGTTTTATGTGTACAAGACTTATGTCATGCTCAATATTTAGCGGGTGTTTTTCCTTTTATTCTTTTCTACTTTCTTTGAGAGGAATAAAGAAAAATAAGAGCGGCTTATAAAAAAATAAGTGGCTAAAAAAAAAGAAATAAAGAAAAAAAATATATATATACAAGACTCCCAAGAGGGGCAGTGTGGTGTTAATTATAGTGACTATTGAGTTCCAATATTACCTTGACGGGTTGCGGGGATTCAATAGATTGCTCCAATCCAATATTACCTTGACGGGTTGCGGGGTTGAAGATCCAAAGTCTCAAAAAGATGGTGGATGTAAATTATTGCGTGAGTTTTATTTTCTTTCCTTAGCGAGTGTGTAGCTACTTATGAAAGCATGACATGAGGATTTTACACATAAGGCGAATGACTTATTACTCTTGAAACGGACTTGTATTAATTGTGAGCGGTTTTTCAAGTAATGGATGAGAGGATTACTTAGGATTAAAACCGTGCTTCCTTATTTTTGGATTTTGCACTTCTTATACTTCACACTTGAATAAATGACAAATTTGCCCACAAGCAATTTGCTCAAATAATAACCGGTTCCACATTTAATTGTCATGAATAAGTTGATGCACTTTTTACTTGTGAATGCAATGATCCCATTTTTAAGCTTGGTATGGGGAAAGCAAAACTTGAGGGTGATAAATGTCCATGGTACCCAATCCCTAATCTAAGTCACTGATTTCTTTATGAGTTATTTCCATCAAAACCATTTATGAAAAATCCAAAAGGATATAAATAGAATTGTTGTTCTTGCATTGCATTGTAAATATTCAAAATCATTCATCATGTAGTATAGTTTAGTTTATCAAATCATAAAATGGCCAAGGTGGGTTAATTATGAGAAAAGTGTAATTTAGAGCTTTAAAATCTGCATTGCATGAGGTCATGGCAATGGTCAAGTGGAGGGGAGTTGATAAGTGTGAAAACACTCATCCATAATGATCCTAAAATCACTTAAAACACAGTCAAATACCTTATATTTAACTTTAAATATCAGAATTACGCGTGTATTTGCGTTTCATGTGTTTTCAGGTAAGAAGATACATTTTTGGAGCAAAGACGCGTTTTTATGGATTTATTTGATAAAAAGACGAAGAAAGAGAAGAAAGATGCTTAAAGGACCAATCTTGCCACTACTTCAAAGATCGAGGGCTTAGCATACACTTTTCATTAAGATGAAGGATGGAAAAGTGATTACTTAAAAGCTTTAATACACATTTGAGAAGGATAAAAAGTGGAAGGACTAAATAGCAAATTAAGTGAAAAGTTAATATATACTTGGTCAAATTGACCAAACTGGTCAAACAACACAAACATAGAAACACGTCTTTCTTCTCCAGCGAAGAGAGAGAAAGAAAGTTGAGTCGGTTATACCTTTTCCACCACCAAGACCTGCAACTCGTTTTTTATGAAGATCAAGAAGGATTCAACCGAAGCTTATAACTACAAAGATGTTCCTTATCCTCTCCTCTACACGATGATATGAATGAATTAGATCAAGACTCAATGGAGAAGAAACGCCCAAATATGATGAAGATGAAGAACGATCAAGATCCTCGTATTTAATACGTGGCATTCGCTGATTGGTGGAGCCACGTCACAACTCTCCTCTCGACGGCTATAAAAAGAAGACGAAGACCTCATTTACAAACGGTTAGCTTAGGTGTAGTTTACACATAGTTGTAGGTAGGAGTAGTTAATCTTTTTAGTTAAGTCAGTTAGTTGTTACTTTCAGTTCAAAGATTAGTTAGATTCTTGTTAAACTTGTAACCACTTTTCTCCATTAATGGAATACTTCTATTTTCTTTAAAGCTTTGCTGTTATAATCATTCAGTTTTCTTATAATCTGTTTTGTTCATCTTGATATTGTTACTCTAAACGTTTTGAATTTGTCAACTTGAGTTTGATTTTGGATTTAATTTCAGTTCGATATAAGTTGTATCGAGTTCTGTTTGGATTTCAGTTTTCACAAGCCAGAAGTTCAATAGCTCGAATGAGCTATTTAGTAGTTCTTGCACAAAACCTTTAGTGAATTGTGATTTGAGTTAGAGCATTTTTGAATATACTGTTTTGGAGCAGCTTATACGATAAGCTTGATGTTAGCTTATTGAAGATTCAGTTTAAGCAGCTTTATAATAGATAGCTAAGAAAGAAGTAGTTACAATAGTATAATGTTAGTAAGAGTTTGATGCTTTTTCATTTGAATCCAGTACGCACAGCATTAATTTCAGCGAGGTGAGCTTGGTTCGGTTAAGTAATGAGCAGATTACTGCTTATCATTTCATTTGAAGTGGAGTTTTTTAGTTTAGTTCTTTTAGCTTAATTACGCTAACCAGCTATTGCAGGTTTATAGTTTGATACACAAGAGTTCAGAAATTTTAACTTCCGATGTCTGCAAGTTTCTGTTTGAAACTAGTTCGATAACTAGTTTATTGAATTCATTCTCTTGATTCTGTTTGAAAGCTCATAAGCTCAAATCTTATGAGCGATAACAAGTTCCTGTTTAGTTTGGTTGTAAATTGTGCAGGTTTTGGATTCACTTGTGATCAAATAGTAGATCAGTAGTCGAGTTCTGTAGTGGTAATTGGTTTTTAAGCCGGCTCAGCGCCGCGCTTCTTCAACAAAGGACTGGCCTGGATGTAGCAGGTTAAGCGCGTTTATTTTTTCTGCAATATTGTTAGTCTAATCTGATAGCTTTCTATTTTAGAGTAATTTTGTTTGCAAGTTGCTTTTTGTTATCTGTTTCTACATATCATCAGATATAGTGATGTTTCGATAGGTGAATTTTAGTTCTTGTCTTATAAAATCAGTTAATTTTGGAGTCAGCTATTTTACAGATTAGTTCTTGCAATTCGTTTGGTGATTTCATATAGAATTTAGAATATATAGATTTCTGTCAATTAAGTCAATAACTGTATGTTTAATTCTAGCTTATGGATTGATCAGTGCGTTTGGGATTAGGATCTAGTTGCTCTGTTGGTTTAATAGCTAAATAGGATCGGTCAAACTCTTTTGGTTAGTCAATTAAAAGCAGGATTAGTACTTGAATAAGTTTTATGTTTCGTTAATTCATTAGTTTGGTGATTTACGCTATTATCCCTTGACTTTGTATGTTTTCTTTACAATCACAGTCCATTTCAGTTAGGTAGTTTAAGTCCTTCCAGTTAGATCTTTAGAAATTAGTGGATCAGTCCGTTAGTAGGCTGTTGGGCCAGCTAATTGTTGGGCCAGGTAACTGTTGGGCCAGGTTTACATTTTAAACTTTCAGAATCTAGTAGTAAACGTTTTTTTAGATAATATTTTAAACTTTCAGATTTGATTTGCATTGTACATCTTACAAAAAGTATATTGTTTCTTTTGTCTTTTTATCTTGTAGAATAAATGTGCATTTTTCATTTATTAATTTTGCGCATTTATTTGTTTTGTTTGCTAAATGTTTTAGTGTAGTACGTATATGTAGTATAATATAGATATTTTTACATTTTTTACTTGTTTTGTGCCAATTAGACATAGATACCAATCAAGATTTTACTACCAAAAACAATTAAGTCTTTGCTAGAAAATGTTATATCAATTCGGATTGAGTCGAGAAAAACGAACTAAAAAGACAAAGATTAAATGTGTATAATGCAGTTCGTTTTTCTCAGTTCTTGCTAATTGAAAGTCCAATCAATATCGGGTTTTTAACTGTTTTTGGTTGTTAATCTTTTTTGGATATTCTATTTGCTAATTCAACAAAGCCTTGCAAAAACTGAAAAATATTACCTACTTATATGTAAAACATCGTGCAAATACCAAGTTTTTATTCAAGTAAGATTCAAAATGTAAATTTCAAAACTAAAAGGACTGAAATTGTAAATTCTATGAAAGTTAAATGCTTAAAATGTAAATTCTAACAAGTATAGGGACTGAAAATGTAAAACAGCAAACCAAAAGGATCAATTATGAAAACTATGTAACAAACTAACCAAAAAGTAACAAATTCCAAAACTACTAACTAAAATTTAACAAATTCAAAACTGAAAGGACTTATTTGTGCAAACCTTAGAAAATAGCAAGTTTTAGCCAAAGTTAGAAACTGTTTAATACAAGAGGGACCAAAATGCAATTTCTGAAAATATTTAAGCCAAAAACGGGTTTACAAGACAAATAAGCTCGTTGAGCTTATTACTGAACCAAATTCAGTCAAACCAATTGCAAAACACTTAGAATTCAAAATAAGCTAGGTCTATAAAAGGAAACTTGCTGAAAATGTCAAATAAGCAAATAAGCACTTCACAATAAGCACAAAATAAGCTCTAAGACAATCTGGACATGCACAACTGGATTTGTGTGCTTAAACTGATTAAAGAGCTCAAATGATGAACGGGAAATCAAGTCATATCAAATTTCATCAAGTAATAAGCTGGGAAATTGAAATAAGCTGAAAATGGCTTATGTTGACCAGGCGTTGACCAGAATTTTTGACAAAAAGCTGAAACTCTCAAATTTCAACCAATACCATCTACTAAGTGGATTTGTGAAAGAAAATTGCTTGGTTAATGAATAGAATCAAAAGATATGAAAATGCAGTTTCCATTTACAGAAACATGCCTTTCCTCAAGTGATCAGATTTTAGCTTATTTCTCCTAGCTTAATAGAAACTGTATCAAATGCTTATAGGACATGAAAGTTCATAATATGAGCTACAAATGAGAACTGGTTTGGTTAACTTTCATCAAGTATCAAGTAAATGCCAGCTAAATGAAAATGACAACTTTTTTAAGCAAAACTGAATGAAGATGACCCAATCCTTTTTCTTGCCAATTGCCTTTTTGACCTTCAAGTTGACTTGAAAATGACTTAAAACACTTTGTTATGACCTATCAACTAGAAATGAATTTTAACTTGCCAAAATCCAACACTTTAAAATCAATAATTGTGTAAACCCAAACACTCCTTTATCTGATTTATATGAAAATTTGTTAAGACTTTTTAAGCAAGAGTTTTAACTGAATGAAAGGCTATGGCAAACCAAACTTTGTGTTCAAAATGAAATGTATAAAGGCTACTAGCAAGTAATGAGGACAACTAGAACTCAAATAAGGTGATAAGACTGAAATTGACTGAATAAAGCTATAACTAAAACACAATCCAAAGCAATGAGCAGTTAATCTAAACTAAAGCTACTAACAAGTCCACAATCAAACGACAACCAAGCTAAACAGATTTTATCATGCAATCAACAAGATTTAAGCTAGAATTGAAGCATGCAATTGACAAATTGAGTGGAATCAAAATCAAGAAGCTTTAGAACCATGTGAAGAAACCATTGGGAAGTAGAGGAGTGCTGTACTCTCTATCCTAGTGCTAACCACCACCTTAGCACTAGATCAACAATCTACAATCAACAAAACTGCTACAAGTCAACAAGAAACATCTCCATGGCATGAATTCATCTCATAAGCTATGGATTTGAACTGAAATCAACAAAAAGCTACAATTCTTCCTCCAAAGTTAGTTATGATCAATGAATGATCATAACAAACTTCAAACAACAACACAAGTATCAATTGAAGGCAGGTATGAACAGTAATGATGAAGATAGAATTTGGCGGGAAATGAAGAATTTGAATTTTATTAATGGAATTCAGTTACAAAGTTGTTAAAAGGATTCTAACTAACTAACTAACTCAAGAGTGTGTCAAACTCTTGAGTAGTTTAGCTAAGAAAGGAAAAAGATGAGAGAAAATGTAAATGTGTGTGTTTTTCACACTTACAACTACTCATCACAAATGAAGACCTAAACTGCTATTTATAGACTTGAGAAAGAAGTTTGTTGGGGTTGGTGACGTGTTGAGACCAATCCCAGCACTCCACGTGGCATAATTCTGCTAAGTTCATCTTGCAAGTATGAACATGAATTGGGGCTTTTTGTTTGAGTTGATTTGATGTTAATTGATGATGACCATTGTGTTCGTCTCTAAAAAATAAGCGCTTTTGATGTTTATAACTCTTCATGAAATCCATTCTAGCTCAAGAACGATCCTGGGAATTTTTGGCCGTTTTGAAGATGACACGTGTTGATTCCTGAATGGCTGAAACAAGTGCACACGGATTGCACTGTTTAGATTTTGTTAATTAATGTAACGGCTGCTAGTGGGTATTAAATGCCCTTATGTGGCAATCCATGTTTAATCTTTCCTGGCTTCTCATTGGTTCTCAATAAAGCACACGGATTGAACTTGTAATAACTTCCAAAATTGGCATATTTAACCCCTAGACTTTGGCAGCTTGTATCTTTGAGCTTGTAACTTCATTTCTTTGGCATTTTTAGTCCTTCAAACTTCATTCTTGAGCAGAAATGGTCCTTTGACTAAGTTGACTTGATAGTTGACCAAATTTGGCTATGATCTTGACTTTTTACAGTATTTACACTTTGGTCCTTCATCTTTGGCAGTTTGTCAAGATAGGTCCTTGTACTTCAAAGTCTTGTCACTTTTGATCCTTCTTTGTCTTTTTCATCAATTTAAGCTTGATTATTCCTTGTTTGCTTGAAAATTCATCCTTTACCTACACAAGTGTACACAAACACAAACATACCACATAATACTATTTTTGCAAGATAAATTGGTATTTTGCTTCATGTTTTAGGGTTATTTGTTGATAAATTGATATGAGTTTTAGCTCATATCACTCCCCTAGCATAGAAGTAATTCTATCTTCTAGGGCATGATTTTTAATCTTTGCAGCCTCTAGTTCCAATTTCTCTGCTACGGATTCTCTCTTAAGTCTCATAATTTCTTCCTCTAATGCCTGAACCACCTGAATCATCTTGTCACTAGTCTCAACGGAGTTTTCACAATCATTTGTTTTTTAAAGAGTTTCATTTTTAGATTGATTTTCAATTTCAAGAGATATACAATGTTGTTGAAGCTCATCAAAACGTTTTGAAAGTGAGTTATAAGAATCTTGAAGCTTTAAGAATTCAGCGTTGGATTCATGACAAGAGTGATTATCTACATTATTCACAGGTTCAACAATATTCACAGATATATCATGCACATCATCACATTTATTCATAGAAGATGTCATCACAAAAGCAAATTCAATAGTAACAACTTGCATCACTTAGAGAGACACTATATGTTCCAAGAATCGGTCATATTCGGACAAAATCTTTTCTTTCTCAATTAAATGTTGTTCATATGCATCATCCATTTCATAGAAAACTTTTGGAACTTCACCCATTTCGAAACTAAGATTTTCCGCGAGATCGAAAAATCCCTCTTTAATAATGTCTACAAACGGAACGATCTCTTTCTCAAACACCGTTTTCATGTGTTTGAAAGCCCATCCTCCTGCGGTTTGAGCCGTTGAAGTCGTACATTCCAGGATGACCTTGTCAAATTCGGTTAGGTACCGCTGAATCTCTTCCAATCTTAGCAATACCGTACTTACCGGTGGAAGATTCTTAGGAATTTCCTTAGGTTCGTCCGAATTAACAAGTGTAGGAAGTATACTAAGGCTTTATCTAGTAGGCATGTAAGCTGGTGTATGGATAAATTCCTTTTGCATATTAAAGAGAATTCTAAGATCTATTTTGCATATGTTGCATTAAGTTGTGCATAATCATACTCAGGATATGTAAAAATTACTTTTGACCGATTCTCTTCATGTAGTGACATGCTCTCAGATTCATTTGAGTACACAATCGGATCTAAGACCAATCCTAACTTTGTTGCATCATAAAGTCGTGGGTTGTGGTTAAATGCTTGCTTTGCATACCCCGGGTTAGGTGGTAGGTCTATTAGACGTGATAGATTGAACTCTTGAAAAGAAGAATGAAACAAGTGTACTAAATGTGAAGCAGAGTATTGTTTTAAAAGCAAAATTTCAGTCTTTTTAACTTTCTCAGACGCCTTAATTTCCGTTTCAACCCTTTTAGACTCGAGAATTTCGAAATCCGTTTGTAGTTTTTGAAAATTATTAACGACTGACTCTTTTTCTTTAAGTTCTTTCGAAAGATTTGCTCTTAAACTCTCAATTTCTAGCAAATTATCCATTTGGACTTTCCTAAACCTATCAAATTCAGGATTGGTTAAGGTAGTGGTCACTGGAGTTAATTCCAAGGTTTTAACCTTTTCCTTATACAAAGCAAGCTCGGCAGATAAAGTCTGGTTAACACTGAGGGTTTCAAGGACCGCATTATTCATTTGTCCAAGCATAGATGCCGACACCATAACCAAATTTTGTTAAGCAAACAAATTTGTAGTCGTAATAGCTCCCGGTTGTGGTTCACTCAAAGTCTGGGGACTTGCATTGATATTGCTATCATTTTTTGTCTCCTCATTTGAGTTACTAACCACCGGAGGCTGTTTCGGATACTCAGACACTTGCTCAACTTGATAAGGTACAATACTAGTATTCGTGGCAATATTTGGTACCTCAAAAATTGTGTCGGCTCCATAAAGTGAAAGATTTGCCATGAGAGCTGCCTTGGCGGTATTGAGATCATCACAGTCAGAGTCGTATGCATAGAGATCATCACATTGATATGCGGCATTGTTTGTGATGGCTGCTGTGAGACCGTCAGTGTCTACAACTCCCGAATCTGCGAGAAATGCTAACTCTTCTTCATTGAGCTCACGTCCTTGGGCTTGAGCATTCACCAAGTAGATCTTCTCCTGAAACCATGTGTTATCCCTTTTCCTCTTGGACTGCTTACACTCTTGAGCCATGTGCCCTTCCCCTTTGCAGTTATAACATATAATCATCTTCATTTTGCTAGTGTTATTACCCCTTGTAGCAGCAGTGTTAGATGGACGTGCACCAGCATTAGATGAACTTGGTCTCCCCTGAAGTGGTTGCACCATTACTCTGCCATCTTGAATTGTAGCTTGTTGTCGAGAGTTAGAAGAGTTCCTCAACTGATTGTTTGTTGGAGCTGGTCCTCTGTAACCTCGTTTGTTCAATGTTTGAGTGAGGTAATCATACATTTGAGCAAGTATATCAGTTGGATTATCCCCTTGTCTAAACTCAGGGACAGGAATCTCATCATCACAATAGAATGCTAGTACTTATTGAGCTACAAGCTGATTTGAAGGAACACTAACATGTTGTGAGTAATGGGGTTGAGGAGCCTCATGTTGTTGATAGGTGATGGCAGGGTTTGTTGGAGGTTGATAAGGTGAATACTGTTGTGAAGCATAAGGTACCTGATGTGAGTCTCCTTGTGATGATGTTGCTGGTTGCTTGTATTGTTGGTGATAAGATGTAGGTGGTTGTGGCAAGATCGAATAATTTGGGAAGGTTGGTGTTTGATACAATGGTTGATAGGAAGATTGTTGTCCCAAAGCAAACGGAGAGTTGTGATATGACAAAGTTGGATGATTTGCCATTAATGCCAATGGTTCTTGATAAGATCCCTGAGAGATGCGTTTTTGGATCACGTGCTTCTCGTGTTGCTGCAAGAAAGCATAGAGTTGATCTAAATTTGACTTGTGAAAATCTCGAATCATCTTAACATCGGTGACATATTGACTCCATTCTTGGGGTAATGTGTTCAAGAACTTGGTGTTTAGTTGAAACTGAGCAATCCTTAGATTATACACGTTCATATCATTCATTAAAGTAGTGAAACGCCAGTAGTAATCGTGAAGAGTTTCCCCTGGAATGTATGTAAACCTATCAAACAAGTCATACAATTGACACTCTCGTTCTTGCTTAGTTAGAGAAGTCCCTTGTAACAAAGCAGTTAATCGATCCCAAAGATCCTTTGCCACTCTGTGTTCACTTACCATTCGATAGATATCGGGTGGAAGAGCTTGAATTATTGTCTGAACAGTCCTTTCATCTGCATCGGCAATGAGTTTGTTAGCATCCGGTAACTCATGATACAACCTTGGCCGCGTCACATTGTTGACAGTAACTTCTCCCCAATCGAGTGGATCTTTTTCAATGGATTGAAGCATAAGTCTACCATTGGGTTTACCCATGATATAAGTTTTCATGCGACCTTGCCATGCTTCAAATAAATCTTTGATGAGCAACGGTGGGCGAGTATCGGTACCCGAAATGATTGAAATATCAGTAAGTGATGTCATTGTAGGCATGAATGAATGAGGATTCATTTTTTGAACACTTGATTGAAAAAGATTATCTTTTGATCGTTCAATGAAGTAAGTATGTGAAAAATGTTGTTGTCGATTTAGATCGTGTGTTGATGTATCAGTATTGAAATCCACTAAGAATCCTAGACAAATATTCTAAATAAAGCCAATCACTAGTCTTCGGAATAATTCCCTATCTTCGTAATAACCTTATCTTCGGAATAACCTGGATCTTCAGATAAATGAAGGATTTTCAGAATACTAGGATTTTCGGAATAATTGGGTTTTCAGAGAATTGACCAATCTTTGGAATAATGGTTTTTCAGAGAAATGGCCACTCTTCGGAATAAATGGTTTTTAGAGAAATGGCCAATCTTCGGAATAAATGGGTTTTCAGAGAAATAGCCAATCTTCGGAACAGATGGGTTTTCAAAGAAATAGCCAATCTTCGGAATAAATGGATTTTTCAGAGAAATGGCCAATCTTCGGAATACGTGGGTTTTTAGATAAATAGCCAATCTTCGGAATAATGGATTTTTTCAGAGAAATCTTCAATCTTCGGGAATAAATGGGTTTTCAGAGAAATGGCCAATCTTCGGAATAATGGATTTTTTCAGAGAAATCTTCAGAATAACCCTTTTCCGAAAAAACTAATTTCGGACTTATAAACCCTTTTCTGAAAAAAGAACTTCGGAATTATAAACCCTTTTCCGAAATTTCTGGTACGGTTCTTGATATACGGTAACCAAGTAATAGCCAAAAGTTACCCAAAAACACGAAAAAATTTTGTGATTTCAACCAAAATAATCAACCGAATGTTTTGTTTACAACTTTAAACCATAAAATCACAAAAAGTTTCAAGATTTGAGATGGATTGTCCTAAAACACCCACTAACCAAACAAACACTAAACAACACGAATCAACATACCTTAAATCATCCCATGCTCTTGACACCTGTAGAACGATGATAATCTTATAACTAATCAAGAGGGTTGTTGTTATTCTAGAGAGAGAGAGTAGAAATAGAAACAAAGAAAACTTTATTAAGTGTGAAAAATAAGTAAACAACCAACACCCCTTTCCATGGTGGAAAGGGGTTTATATACCAAGTCCTTTAATGGACTTGGGCTTCCGGCCCATGAACATGCTCATGGATCGGGCTAATGTGAATAATAAACAAACTTATACTACGAGCCTATAACTATATTGTTGGAGTGACCTAGACTTTCTTAATATAAAAAACGTATTTCTAACAAATATGATAAAAGTATAAATAAGAACAAGTAAACAAGGAATAAGAACAAGGATTATACTATCATATAGAAAGTATAAAGTAACATAAAGAATAATTAAGAATAAGCTATACAAAGCTAAATTACAAATACATGTACATAATAGTCTAGATCATCACCTAAAAACCTTTATAAACAATATTTTAAGCAATATAATTATAGAAAAACTATGAATCTTTAATCAATACAATATACTAATTCTAATCTACTATATAAATAGAAGTTAAGCAATCCCAAAGTACTAATATTCACTAATCTCAAGCTAATTACAAGAAAATGACCTAAAACCAAGATTGGCATATAAAATCCATTCTATAATGATTTAAACTCTAGTCTTTTGAAACTAATTATAAAACTCAACTAAGTATCATATTAAGGTAATACATTTACTTTGAACTAAGTTACAAATTATTGAAGAATAAAGTACAAGTTTTCAAAGCATAGGATCTTAAGCTCCCATAAATAACCCTAGAATATGATCAACCTATATAAACCCTTAAACTAAGAATGTAGAACCCATAGAGGTCATAAAAATACTATATAAGACTTAGAATAAGCTTATATTAAGATACAAACCCTAATTACCCAAAATAGAAAGTCATTAGGCTTAATGATATAGAAAGCCTTATATTAAGAAATCTACATGAAATCATAATCTAGTCTTTTAGGACAAGTCTACAAACACTCATAGGACTTCATAAGTATTATAAGATTATGATAAGACAATGTACAAGTAACTTAACGCACAAGGTATAATATTTCAATGCATGACTTGTAAATTAGGTCAAAATAGGTATTTTCACTCTTTAGACATGTTTACCTAAACTAAACCCTTAAACCAAGTGTAATAACTCTTTGTACACTTAAGACACAATTTCTAGGACCTAAATTAAGTTTAAATCAGTAGCTAATAGGAGGATAATCATATTTACTAAGATTAAACCCTAGATCATTAGAAAACCCTAATATAAAAAAGTATACTTCCTATTTTTAAATCAAACCTTTATTAAACTTCAAACCAAGGACCCAAATCTCTTAAGTAGGATTTCTAAACCCTAATTAAACCTTAATCATTCACTAATCACTTTCCTAGGTCCTTAATCACCAAAAGCACAAACCATAAGTTACAAGCCTTAATTTTTCAACCCGGTTTTGTATTTTGCCTCCAAAACACATTTTCAAACCATTTCCATCCATTAAAATTTCAAAAATCAGATATTTAGGACTTATAAGATATTTTAGGAGTGGTTACAAGTAGGTGCATCACCTCCTTGCTTGCTACACATCACCATTCTCATCCATATCTTGTCGTGACCCATTTCTAGCTACAAATGAAGATTGAATCAAAGCTATAGCCTAAGAACTTGTGTGGAGATTCACTAGAATCCCTTTGTCATTACCCTAGCTTTTTACACGTTTCAAGGCCTTGATTGGAGCCTAAGGGTTCGAATTGCTATAAATAGGGCCGAATACACAACATGAAGACTTACACCCCGTTTTCCTTAAACCTCCTACCCATTCTCCATTTCCACTTCTATATACGTCTTAGAACATCCTACAAGACCAGAAACCAGGTCTAGAAGGTTGCCATTGGAGCCCTTGAAGCTTTGGTAGCAAGTAGTGTTCATAAGAAGTCATAAGGAGCCATTTTGGAGCTACCTATGTAATTTCTATGTTAGCCATGCTTTGATCTTGTTATAATAAATTCTTAGACTTCTTATAATGCCAAAATTATGTTAGAAATATAAACTAAAAGAAACTAAGTCATTTCATCAATTTAAATGAAAGTTATAAGTTAAAGATGTCTTAAAACCGTAGTTTTGTAATTTACATAAAATAATAAGCAAAATCCAATTTCAAAAGCTATAATTCTGAATAAATGTTTCTATTATGATTATAAACATGTTTTGAAACTTTGTTTTAAAATTCTAGATCATTTGGTCTACTTTTGAGGTTGTTATGTGATTTTTACAAGTATAAGGACTAAAACAGTCATTTTTAAAACTATTTAACATTTTGGGCCAAAAGTGTCATTTATGTAATTTAAAGCTATAGTAATAAATGTTGGAAAGTTTAAGACCCTAAGACTAAATATTGAGGGTTGAAATTGTAAATAATAAAACTATACACTTAAGGGGTTAAAAGTGTAAATATGCTAAACTTATGAAATTAAGTGTTAAAAAGGTAATTATTCTTACATTATAAACTTAAAAGATAATTTTAATAACTTATAAAAGTATATGAATGAAAACTATATGATAAAACATATTTTCTAAATTATTATAAAGTATAAAGGACTATTTTTACCAATTATGAAACTAAAGGATAAAAGATATAAATATATACCAACTTTTGAAGAAATTTCTAAATAATATATTACTATGTATCATGTTAGTTGGAAGATTTGTACAAAGATGTTCCATCTCGATATTACGTTCTGACTGAGAGGTTGGGTTTACGATTTAAAGTGCCCTCGCTCGTCAAATGTTTATAGAATTGCTTCTAATTATAATGGCCCGAACAATGACGCAATATTATCACAATTATAAAGAAAAAATAAATAAATAACAAAAATTTTAAACTCCAAAAATCAAAACTTAATACTATACCAAATATGTTAAAACAGGTGGGTGTAAGATCAAGTTCTTTGTTTGTTAGCTCAAGTTATTTTGTGTGATATAAGCCTGACAAGACTTACTGGACCTAAGGTGAGTTCATAGCCTCACTAAAGTTAACTACTTTCAAATGATTTAAAAACTCGTGAGGGGGGTATATGTTAAACTGGAATACAATTGTTCTTGGTATGCTTCCCAGATATAATTACTAACACTATGTTTACTGCTACCTTGAAAGTCCCTTTTTAATTATGAACCGTTAATCATTTTCCTAGAAATGAGCGCTAATTTTATAAATAGTACTATTTGGGGACTGACATCCCCTGTCTGGACAAGTCGCACTTGCTAGCACCTCAGTGGTCAAAGAGGCATACTTTATTTTGCTAATAAGGATAGTTTGGCAGACTTCCTAATAAGGGCAATTGTGGGTTTTGATATGTCTAGTCACGGTATCATAAGCTTAGTGCATTGATTTAATTGATTTTACGGGCGAATAGTAACGTAGCTCAGAAAAAGGATCTTGTATTTAAAATGATTTTTAAACCTATGAAATCACTCAACCTTTGTGTTGACTTTAAGCATATATTTCAGGTTTTGATAATCGATACCATGGAGCAGCAGAATGATGACGTGGAGAGATATAGACTTGGGAATTTTTGTTATTCAAACCTACTTTCTAGATCTCGGGAACCTGTAATTGTACAAATTATGTACAAGTTGTTTTATTAAAAATCTCTAATTTTGAATGATAAATTATAAAATTTTAATAAAGATTATTTAAACACTCTTTTGAGTTGTTTTCCTATTACTGTGCTTTCATATCATGAAGTAATACCCCAAAAATATTATTTCGTTGTGCCAAGGTAAAAATGGGGGTGTTACATGAAGAGTAGGATATAGGGTTTGATCATTCTTTAAGGGGGTGTTACATGAAGAGTAGGATATAGGGTTTGATCATTCTTTAATTCTTTTCCATGGTAAAACACGCCTAAACTAAAGTTAGCAAAAAGTTTTTCTTAACTTGTGCTAAAAAGATGACTACATGCATCTTTATACACATTTTTTACATTTGTTTTCAAAACTTATGTGATACCTATTTGAATCTTTATGTCTATGCCATCATTAGTGAAAGCACTTGTAGTTGGTTTTCATCAACTGGTCAAACCTAGGGTAAATTCTATACCCAAGGCGAATTTTTCCATAGGTCGGATCTATTTCAATCTTTGCATGCGTTACATTGGTACGAATTAATTCGATTTCCCATTCATCGGAACCCGAGGCATAAGATGACATAAAACATACTCATGACTTTTTTATTTGTAGAACAAGTTTGCTTGAGATGTCCATTGGTACTCGTAAGAGTTGTGAGGACATTCCATTCAAACACTCTACAATAATAAACTTCATGAATCATCTCATAAATTCTAAGAGTTGCACTTGTAATGCAATTAATGCTCGACGCTTACCTCTTGCCCACTTATTATTAGTTGGATAGACCTTCTAATATTGAGTTGGAGTGAAAGTAGGATCTTAGTCTTATTAGTAATTAATTGAGTAGTTAATTCTATTAAAAATTTAATTATAAAAAATACTATACTCAAACTTTATATGTTCCGATTAATTGTGTTATTGCAACATAATTCGTAAACTAAAGTTGTTTTCTTATAAAAACAAACAGAGTCTTTTTTCATGGTAAGAAGAGTGAGACTTACTCATATCTCTACTCATTAGTTGACAAGAATAAGATAGGATCATAATCGAATCATTATCGATTGTATTTAAACTCACTTTTAATATTTTATTATTCTAAATCGGCTCTGAAATCTTTGAAAGATAACATATTTTGTGTATCTAGAATACTTTTGTTTATAGCTACCAAAATAAATGACATCTTGCACTTGTCACGATGTATGAGTTTAAACCGCAAAGAGTAAAGAATTTACTAGCACTCCTCTAGGTATCTGTATTGGACTCTTGTTATTCCTTATGTGCTAAATACCTTTGTGGCTTTGCAAATGATAAAGGAGAAATTACATGCTAAATAGTCAATTTAATTGAAAGCATGAGCGGCTAATCCCTCATCTACACAAGTACAGTTTCATATACTTTTCTCACATCCCTGAGTACATGTATACTTGTAGGCATTTTTCATAGATAAGGAAGTCAATAAATTGCTATTTACTTTCTACTGGTGATGTAACATAGACAAATTCAGTGGGAGTGTTGCGGTTTATTACTGAAATAATATCCATGTAATATTGTCAAATTCAGTGGGAGCTAGAAGATTTATTTTCTTGTTAGTCATCTTTATTATTTCGAACTTGCTTTCAAATAATTTATTACCTTCCAAATATGAACAACCATTGCTTAAAGAAAAATTGCATTTTATTTTATAAGATAACCTGCTGCCTTTCTGATGTCGTTTTATGAATGTTATCTATAGAATAATAATCCACAATTATTTATTTAAAGTTATGGTTCTAAATCTACTTATAATATCAATGACATTATCATATTGTTTACACAATCAATCACATGTTGTATTGCTTGTCTTCATAATATGATGATGTGCCTTACACAAGTGGGAGAAATCGCAAAGTGTGTGCAAACATATAATTGGTTTCACTTGCCCTTAAGGTAAGAAAGCTATAATTCTACTAGGACTTTAACACACAAGATGTTTGTTGCCCAACTACATTCAATGTCATGATATAGTGCAAAGCTACTTCAACATTTTTACTAAATTTTTAGTGAATATAATTATGGTTAAGATATAATAATCAAAATTTGGAAGTAAAAAAACTAACTTGAAATTAATACTGAACTCAAGAGTTTGGGTTCATGATTACTTTAGTTTGTATAATTATGTTTTCTTGATAACACATAATTATAAAATCCTTGAATTACTCACTAACTTACAACATAAAGTATGTTGTAAAATAATTATGTCTTCTTGTTAACACATAAACATAAGGTCTTTGAATTATTCAAAGACTTATAATGTATACTTGATATAGTCTGTTTTCTTGTAAACACATGAACATATAATTCTTGAACTGCTATATCTTCTTGTAAACACATGGTTCTCGCATTGTTCAAGAAATATACATTATAGCATGCGCTTGGATCTAAAATATTGATATTGTAATTTGGCACATGTCCCAATTGACAAGTATTTAATCTAAAGATAATTAAGTTATCTATGAAATTGTGATGAAGTCTCACAATTCTAATACTCATAGAATACAAAATTATTATGGTATGTTTAAAGAGTTGAAACGAACTATATTCCTTTACTTTGATTTATGAAAACTTAAATTATTCTACCTCCATGATCTATCAAGGTTATAAAATTTATGTGTGTCATTGATACACTCAATATAGTTTAAACCTGGAAGGTATTCAAGACAACCTACAACTGAAAACCCTAAGCTATTAGGGATTTTAGGTTGTTCCACTCAAACCAATCTAATCCTAAAACCCCATGGGGTTTTTTTGATTTTCCAACACTTCCTAGCTTGACGATTGTAGTTTTGGTGTTCCTCCTAGCTTGACGTAACACAAACCTTTCCTAAGGTTATTGGTTAAAAGGTGATGCAAGAATTAGGGTTTATACTACAAACCCTAATTAGGGTTCTTGGGAGGAGTCCCAATATGTCTTGATTAAAGTTCTATAATTTGTTGATATCTTATGAAGCATACTATTAACAAACTTGAGATAAGAATTTAAAATGTGTTTTTGTAGTCTCTCTATCAAGAAAAAATTATTGTTGTTTAAATACTTAGTATTTAGAGAATTATCTCTACTTACAAAAGTAAGTGGGAGTTATAACAAATCTTGAAGATACTCAAGATCAAGATACATAACCTTCAAAATCTACTAGTTGATGTCATATTTTGGGTAAGCATGAAAATGTCAAACCAAATTAAATGTTACTCTCATTCATAAATCCCAAGGCTACCTCATCACTTGATTGATATTTTAATATTAATGTTGAGGAATATAAGTTAGGAGATCTTTGTAATCTACTAACTGCTAAGATATATTATCATATCTTGAATCTGATAAATGTCTTAGAACTATGAATGATAAGATGCAGTCCTTAGAGGAAAACTCAATCATTTGAATTTGATTGGTATTTCGCCTATTCATAAACCTATGAAGATGGAATAAGTTTCTCTTGAAGAAAGACTCACAAGGACAAGATCGTATACATAATTAATGCATGGCTAATAATATGAAGCTTTTAATTATACTCAAGAAATTGACTATGATTAAATCATTCTTTCCTACAGGCATTGATTAAATAAAGATAAGTAATTGTCGTACATGTTTCCATGTATATGGAATATGACATTTAAGCTTTATAGCATTTTCCTTAATGATTACCTTTAGCAATAATGGTATGTAATCATAAGGTTTATGAGTCTATAAAATATTTATTGAGAATACAACATAAATAATCCAAGTATGGATTAAATCATGCATCTAAAAGCTGAATCTAGAATTTAATTACAATATGATTTTGATCAAATTTAGATAGTTTTGAGTACACTTAACATTAAGTGGGAGCACTATGTTTTTTATTAAAATTCATATGTTGTATAACATATTGGAGATATCATTTCATCTAAGCTAGATGTTAATCCTTAAGATTTGAATGAAACCTCATTTGAGAATTTATGGAATAAAACAAATGACTTTGAAATAAATGTTTATTGGAATAAATGTATGCGGTAATTAAGTCCATCACAATGCAATACATCATTGAAGCAAGTCTTGAATGAAATATTTCACTTGACAAAAGTTATTACATGAATGGAAATCTTATGTTTTTAACTAAGGATTCATTATGGATATATTATATTGTGTATATGACCTATTGTCACTTTTACACAAGAGAAAAATGAGATGACGACAGCAATATCTAATTGAGAGTGTTTAGATTATTGTGGATACAAACGTTTACCAATTATAAAGCATATCGTTGTATGTGTACACTGATGCTAGAGGATAATCAATTCTAGTAAAGTAAGATTTTATTATTTATGATAAATCGCCTTAACTAGATATTCTTAATCAAGAGCATTGTTGCATTACACATTAAGGAATAAGAATACTTTACATTTTAAGAAACTCTAAAGATGATTGTCAGTATATTGTTGATTTTAAAAACACCTTATACAAGATATGATGATATCCTCATACTATGACACTTGAAAATAGTATGAGCATGTGAGATAAGACACTCATCTTGTTTTTCAAATATTTCACAATTTGTGAAATTTGAAACAAGTATTCGGAAGGTTTACTCAGATGACTCTTTGGCTTTCTAATAAAGAAAAGTTGGGAATATTGGAAACATTTGACTTCAACTTGATAAATTATTTTTATGCATATCTATTTTATTATTTGGATAATTGGGATTGTAAGGCAGTTATTATTTTCTAATGAATAAAGATACTCGATATTTACTTTCATTCGTATAATTACTGTTGTCATATATTTGTATGTTTAATCCTTGAATATTTGATTATTCTAAATATGACCATTGTCGGTTAGCAATGGGAATATTGTCTACATTAAGACAAATGTGAGTATTGGTTATATTCTTTGAATATATGGACGGTTCCCACCAAACACATGTGATATTTATAAGGGATGTGTATTGGACACCCTGAACTTTCGAATCGTTACTTTTGGATCCTTGTCATGAGTAAGATTTTGAAAATGGTGATTAAGTCGTCCTTAGACTTGAGATGCAAACAAGTTTGTGCGTGTGAGTGTATCACTTCTTAATTATAAGTTAAACGTTATTCTCGCAAGAGTTAGTTATAAAGGCTATAGTTGGAAGTGTTGTGAAGCAGCGATCCACAGACACTTGTAGTCAAAATAGAATTTGTTCCTCCACTTGATATAGTGTTGATTGGTACCACTAGGCCCTCTCCAGAATTAATCAGATAATTGTGCGGCCGCACCCAAAGAGTATATCAAGATTATACTTATTTACATTTGGTATATCTGAATTAACTTCTATAACGAGAAATTAAAAGTTAAACTATAGGAATGAGTTAGGATCCATATCCAGAGTTTAACGGTACTAGTAACAAAGGGATGATTATTAGCAAGTCACATAAGCGTATACCATTTTACTTATGAGATATTCTTCTTGAAACTATACCTCAATCATTTTCGGATATAATAAAGTGTTGCTAGATACTTTATTATGGACGTACTATGTCTTAAACTCTCACAAGTGGGAGCTGTCGTGATATGCGATCATTTAGCCATCGGAAATGTGTGAGCCTATCAGGGGCACACCCTCAATATGGAGAACACACTTTTCTTATACATTTTATTATTTATAATTAAATGTTTAATAAAAACTTCACTTATTTATTTAATTAACGGTATTTAAATTACTTACGTGTTTAATTAATTTAAGGTACGCGCGTAATGAAATTGAGGTATTAAAAATTAATTCTAGAAGCCTCAGCTCCACAAGCCCTTGGTCGGCTGAATATTATGCTAGGGATTCTAGAAGATTTTTGGCTAAGCTTAAAAGGAAACTAAATATCCTATGGGCTTAAAACATGGAGTAGGGAGCAAGAAAACTAAGGAGGTTGAGAGGCTATAAATACCCCATAATCACCTCATTATTTTCGTCTAATACTCCCTCCCCACCGATTGATATAATCGACCAAACACATCCCTCCAAACCCTAAATCAACTAAAGTGTAAACCTTTGCAAGATCGACTACCTTTTGGTATTCCTTTGTGAAGTAGCTAAACCTAATACTAAACCCTTGATCCTCGTATCAAGATTTTGGTTTGTTCTTGTTTCCCTTGGTGGTTCGACATACATAAACCCTAATTAGAGTTTATGTAATTTTGAGTATTTAATCTTGTAACGATTTATAAACCGATTCTTACGTTATCCCACATAGGGTTTTAGATCTCGGGTTTCTAGTTACAATATATATACACTAGTTGTTCGAGAAGTAAAGTTACCACTAGCATCATGGTGTGTTCGTTTGATGTGTCGTCTGAGCAAACGATAAAGACGGTAATTTACCTGTTAATGACAACTTCAACTTGAGGGTTAGGTTTAATATTCCAAGAGTATCTCTGGACACTTATTCATAATCTATGACACATTTATACAAAGCTAACCCCTCGTTTTATAAACTCAAATTGCTGAACACTGTTACATTTCTTAGACCATTGACGTTATTCATCCAAAATTCATTTTTCTAACAAAATTGTCTTTTTTGTAAAACCCCTTGTTGAAGATACTTTCTGTTCCGAGTTATTACACATTTGTGGAACATTTGAAAAATACTCTTGTTCTTTGGAAAGTTCTTTTTGAGGAAAAAACTTAACATAGAGATCATTCCATTTAGTATAATCACAAGTTTTTATCAAATCACTAAATCTGGATCGAATTTCTTTGGCAAAACGATAGTTTCGTCAGAGTCAGTGGCCAACATACGAACAAGATTATCATTATAACAACCAGTATCGTATAGGGCAGGCTGGATAGCACGGGTTTTCTTAAAATACTCAGGCTTAACAAAATTCGGTTTCATATGTCTATTGAGCATGTTCATAGTTGGTGTGGATTGACCAGTTTTATAAACGATGTTGTTCAAAGTTTCGACTTCCTTTTCCAGAGCAAGAACTTTTTCAACTTCCTTATCTTCACGAGTTTTATCTACAAAACACATAGAAATATTACTTGTTTCACTTAAATAGCATCAAAATCTTATGGGATAAATTACATCCATATCTCTTTTACGTTAAACCTCAAAAAAATCATCCTTACCATCTGAGCCCCTTAAAATTTGAGGGCCCTATGCGGTTGAGCATTCTACACACCCTCAAATTTGGTCATGGTCACTCACATTTTGTAACTCTTTTTTCAGATTAGAAAATCCTTTATGTTTCGCTCAAGTATATTTTTGTGAACTTTTGAGAATACTATAATAATCCAAAACGATTAATTATAGAAGTGTGTGTAATGGTGCAAACGAGTCGAGCCCGAGTTCAACAGGGCTCGGGCTCGGCTCGAAACATAAATAATGGGCTCAAGCTCGGCTCAATAGCTCGTCGAGCTTTTACCTTTAAGGCTTGAGCTCGGCTCGATTAGGATTCGAGCAAAGCTCGAGCTTAGCTTGAAAAGCTCGAAATTATATATACGGAACAAATATATCACTATTGTTTACACACCACCACAAATTCTATGTTTGTAGTAAACTATGATAACGACTATCAATAAATTATTTAAACTTTTTATATAGTTACTCTTTATAATAAAGCTAATACTCAAATCAGCGTAAAAGGCAAGGCGGAGCTAACATATAAGTAGTATTGATACAAAAAACCCCATTAGAATGATCACGATGAGCACCAACATTTTCTACATTATTATTACTTTCAAGAATACGTGAAAAGGAGATGTTGCTTCGAGTGTCACATTAGTACACATGAAATTAGTTTATAAGACAACATATATATTAAACCAGCTTCATAAAGCCACTTTTAGGTCCTAAAATCTATCAAGCTAATCCCCTATCTTTCAATTGGTAGTCAGCCAGAAGTTTAAGTCGAGAAGACAATTGTTGCATTGCATATTCAATTTGTCACCATAAGCAGCCTCAACCTCCTGTATTTCAACATGTTCTCGACATTACATTACATGTACAGATTTAGAAGCTTGCCTTGTTGCACTTGTATAGAACTAACTTTTAAATCAAAAACACCTAATAATATAAACAAAAAAGATATGTTAGGATTGAGAAGAGTGACAACGTTATACTAATAAAATTACCTACATTATAGCTCATCTTCATCATATGTATGGGCTAATACTTGTAGGGTCTTACCAACTGTAGCATCCATATCATCACATTCCCTATTTTAGATTTGGATCATAGCATTAAACTTCATGCTGAATAGCAAAACTACTTTAGCTTTTGAATCATAGCATCAAACTTCATGCTCAATATCCCATTTCCACTCTGTATCCAACAGCAAGTTGTTTGGGGCAACACGCATCTCATTTGTGCTAACATTCGGGTTTCTCATGGATCTTGGACCGAGATTTACACCACATGGGTAGGTAGTCATGTTCTTGAAGCAAGCGTTGGGGTAAACCAATTCACAAGATTTACCCTTTTCAACTTCACCTTCGTTTTAAGATGGTTTTGTGTACCACTTGGGTAATTTTATAAATTCAAGCATGTCTTTAACAGATGACGATCATTGCAGAACTTTACTGATTTGTAAAAAAGCTTATACCAGCTAATAAATATATATATAATTTACCAATTACGAACAAATGACACACATAATCATCTCTCAATGAACTATATAAGCACTTAAAACTTCTACAACAAATTTTGTAATAACTAATAACTGGGGTGTTCAAACAAATAAACTTTATAAATAGGTCAAATGGGTAAACTATACACTATTTTTAATTTGTACACATGTCACTAAATTTTATTTGTAATGAGGTGCTGAAAGTAAAATAAACAAAATTTCGACATTATTAATATACCTGTTCCAATGACTCTATGGAAGTGTTTGATGATATTCCGATGGGATCAGAAACCTCTGCTGTGACGGTGGTGTTCTTTGTAAAAAACTTTTAGACGGATTTCCTAGCACTCCCACCAGCTTCAGGGCCCTTAGCAAATGCCTTTTCTTGTTGTTCCTTCTTTCTAATTCATCTTCATTACTTGTCCTGCTCCAAGTAAGACAACATAAAAAAATATGATAATTTTTCAAGAGATCTCAAGAAAGAAATAGTGATCATTATAAAATAAGGGTGAAGCATTTGAAAGTCATACTCATCTCCAGCAAAACCTTATTCTGATCACTCTTTGCTAATTTTATCAGTCTAATCAGTTTTATTTCTTTAAAGGTATGCACGTAGTGTTACACTTAAAAAGTAATTTTGTTCAAAATTCAAATAGTATATTATTCACTGAGAAAACGATAAATAGATACAATGATGTCATAAAAACTCATTAAGACTCAATCCGATAACAATTAGTTGACACATCAGACATGAACTCATAATATATTTAGGGCAATGCCAAGTTTTCTTATTATGTTTAAAAGAGAATGTGTGAAACCTCCAATTAAAGGGACCTGTATTCTTTAGTTTCGTGAGCAACTTCTAGTTAGCTATTCTCAAAGAAACTTTGAGCATCCAAACAATGATAGGTAATTCGAGACACCCAGTTCTTACTTTCCTCTTTAATACAATAGCTTTAATAGCCAATTCGAGACACCCATTTCTAGTTGATGGTTGACTACAAAATTATGTATTATTAGAAGTTAGGTGGCACAGGTTAATGATGAATTCCTTGTAGGATAGAAACAGGCCGAGTGGAGTTGGATTGACCCACAAAAACTATATGTCTATATCATAGTGTATTATTTCTTTATGAATTTGAATGTGTTAAAGGAGCTGAATAAAATAAGATAAGTTTGTTCTTTCTATAAGGTGATTTAGTGGGTCAGATTCAGGATATATATTGGGATTTTCGACCCATTTGATCCATTCTCGTTTTGAGCTTTTTTACCTAATACATATAATCTGAATCTACCCATTGAATAGTTAACGGGTTGAAATTTCACTTATGTTCATCATCGAAGGCAATTTAGGCTTCTTTTGTGTACTCGTGTTATAATGGTCCATTAGTCCATAGCATTTGTCTAATAAATACAGTAGTTAAACTAATTAGGAAAGAAACACTTTTGCCAAGCAATTCATCAAATAAACTCACACTAACCTCGCATAAATAATATTCATGAACAGAAAGAGATCCTAACACCATTTTCTTCATTCGTATACTTTGATGCTTTGGTCAAGTGATGCTTCGCTACAACTCATCAAATGGTTAGTGGTGCTAAAAATGAAAAAGTAATAGTTGCAAGCTCTTTTATCTTTGTTAATATACCGGCCTTCAATGCATCTAATATGAATATGTATAGGTACCATGGTTACATAGTACCTTAGTTGTGACTTAAAGGTCCAATAATATCAATTGTTTCATCTTTTAGCAAGCTTCATTTTCGAACCAAACAACCTAAAATAGGTTTATCTCTTGGACATTTACAAAACACTTATTAATTCAAGTGAAAATCATGAATCAATTTTGAAATTCACTTTTGATTGTACACCATACATGTTAATTCAAGTGAAAATGCGAGATAGAAGATAAATATTGATTATTACCTTATTCCAAGTTCAAATAGCGGAATAAAAGAGGAAAAATAGAAGATGCAATTTTGGAGTAAGAAACCTACGGCCCAATGAAGAACATGATGCTAGCTAAAAAATACTCCCCCGCATCAAACCCGATAGGTTCTTCGTCTGCTCAAAAAATTAACAGAGCATTACATGTAAAATACAAATTTTCACTTGAAAAAAGATATTTATCTTTATGTAAACCATCGATTATGCAAATCTATGAAAGATGAAGATAAAAGAAGCTTACAAAAGACTTTGTAGAGGATTTGATCAATATAATCCGAAAATCATAGTATATATTTAGAGCAATGCCAAGTTTCTTATTGTATGGAAGTTATTTAAATCATAGGAGTTTAATGATATAATCATTAGTCAAACTGAAATACCAGCGGAGTAGTCTAATTTCTCATTTGTAAGAATCAAAGTAAACTGAAAAATTAATCCAAAGCATAATAAACTTAGCTTCAATTAAAAATGAAAACGGCATTTCATCAAACACTTCATGTGCATAACATTAAGTACTCTTAGATGAACACCCGGTTGCTAGCTAATTGCGATAGATTGATTAAACTGAATGAGATAAAAAAATTTTAAATAAATAAGCAAAGATGTACCTTAGGATCGGTAGAAGAGTCATAGAGTATGTAAATCTCGCTCCTTAAAATGTTGATCATTAGCAAAGCAGCACCAAAATCCCAGATATGGTTTTAATTACCAATTTGAATGTAGAGATTAGAGGGTGTTTGGTTAAGCTTATATAATGGGCTTATAAGCTTATTAGTTTATATGTGTTAAATAAGCAGAAACAAGTGTTTGGTTAAGTTTATATAATTAGGCTTATAAGCTTATATAAAGGGGTTTTGGTAAGCCAAAACTTTGTGGCTTTTCTAAGGAGGTGTAGGCTTATATATGAATATTATATTAAAAGACTTTTATACCTTCATTTAATTCATTACACCCATTTTATTTTTATGTACTTTTTAGTCATTCTACTTTATTAGTTATAAAAGCTAAACCAAACACTTATTAAAGGTTTATGAGCTCATTATATATAAGTCATAAATGGCTTATATAATATAAGCCTAACCTCATTAATAAGCTTAACCAAACACCCTCTTAGAGATAAATACGGAGTATTAAGAAAAAAATAAAAGAAACCCAATCAAAATAATTGTCTTTCTCGTGTCCCCATGCGCATGCCTGCGTTCCATCAGAGTAGAAAGTACAGAAAAAATTAAAAAAATTCAGAGTGTACATTAGTTGCCTTTTAAAATTAAGAAAAACTCAAATACTAAAGTGACATCAGCAATGTAGGGGTGTTAAAAGAAACCGATAAACCGACGAACCGAGTCGAACCGTGCAATTCGAAACCGAAAAAAACCCGAAACCGAAGAAACCGAAGAAACCGAAACCGAAAAAAGCCGAAACCGAAAAAACCCGCTTATAACGGTTCGGTTACGGTTTTTATTTTTAGATATCCGTGGTTAACCAAACCGAACCGCACATGTTATACATGAAATTTTTTAACTAAATATTCAAATTATAGTACATGTGTTTATTGTACAACAATTTTTTTACTCTATTTTAAACATGTATGTGTAAATTTAATTAATGTGATCGTAGTTTATAAACATCGAATAAATATTTTTTTAGTTAATATGTTATTTATTAATATTCTAAGAACTTTTTGGATCAAAATAATTTTTAGATGATTTTTAACTATTTAATATCATTGAATTATACGAAAACGAAATTCTATTTTCTAAACCATGTTATTATTTATAAACTAAAACTTGATAAAACTTATAAAATGGTTAACCGTGACCTGGACCGTGGGTAACCGCTCATTTCGGGTAACCGCATATCCGGTTAACCGCCTTGTCCGGTTCGGTTACGGATAGTAAATTTAGCTACCCGAACCGCGATGGATAGTTAAAATCGTCTAACTAACCGAACTGAACCGACCCGTGAACACTCCTACAACAATGTACCAAAGAACCACTCATCGCACAACACATTAGCAAAAGTTCATCAGCAAAAACCCACTTTTAATAAAATAAATAGATACTAAAAGGCCTGAAATTATATCCTTAATAAAAGGAGGGAATCACGTTCCCCAATGAACAGTTCCCCCCTCACAACAAAAACCATTTTATAATCAGCGTCTCACACATCTCACACACACACACCCACCCACTATGTCTTCTTCCACTATAGATCTCCACTGTAGATCTAATAAAAAAACCTAAATTCGCCCACGTTGTTCAATTGTTTTGCTTAAAACATGATCATAGCCGGTCATTCGGTAAGTGTAACGGGTTACGAGGTTAATATTTGGCCTCAGCCGTTGATCCCTTTAGCCGTTTTCCGTTGTGGGTTGGTGGTGCACAAAAGATGATCTTGCGGTTGATATTCACGTTCTCAATAAAAAAATCAACCTCCCTCACATATATGAGTGTGTATAAATTGAACACCTTCGATAGTCTTCCACACCCTTCTATGTCACTCATCTCTATCATCTACCACACTTTCCATCACTGTTTCTGATATGTGGAATGATATGTGGCTATTTGAACATACCCACATCTCTCTTCGTTCACCGGCTACTTCGTTGTCGCCGTTCATGCTGCGCGGCGTTGATAGTCGGTAGGTGGCGTCAGTAGGATTAGGTGGGTGTTTCCTTTGGCGGGTTAGGGTTACGCCTTGAAAATAGGTGTTTGGAATGTTATCGTATCGATAACTATTAGAGTTGGTTTTGTTGTAAACAACTTTTATGTTTACTGTTATGGTTCTGGTCACGATTACAATTAGGGTTATTTGATTTGTATACCTGTTTTTGGGAGTACCAAGCTTTAATTACATAAGGTAATGTTCATACATATTGTATTATTGTTGTTTATTGTTACTTTTTCTTAGTACTCCTTCTTAGTCTTTATAGCTACAAATTAGTCTTTATAGGTGCGAAATGTAAGCTGAAAGTGGGTTTTGATGAGGTTGGCATGGTATTTTATGAGATTCACATGTAGTTCTCAATTTGTGGTTTTTATCATAAACACGTAATGGATTGGTATCATGAAGCCGTGATTTTTGGGGTTTCATGGAAACTCTTTCTTGGGTTTGATGGAAACCCTGATTTTTTAGATCTACCGAACAGATCGATTTAATAATGGGTTTGACAGAAACCCTTTATTTGTAAATGTTGCTAGATGGCATAATGGTGTAGTTTAGGAGGCTGTGATGAGTGCAAGTGCGATTGGTTAAAAGTGAGATACTCCGCGTCTTGGCGGGGCAAACTTCTAGATTTGCAGCCATGGCGGATGTATCCCATTTTTTCGATTATTCTGAGCCTCATTTTTACTTCTACATTAGACCAGTATGATACTTTCTAGGAAAAAGTGGAAGGTTTTCATTAGGTAGTCCAGACTTGAAGTCGTTGGATCCTCGCCTATGTTTCACAACCTCTGGTATGTTCTCTTTTTTTAGATATTTTGGAACCCTCCCATGTTTCAGTAGCAAGGTGAAGTTTCATCCTGCTTATGCCTTCCAAAATTATAAACACAATTAGGCTGATACATTGTTTCGGTTGTCTTTGTACATATTAAGTGGACAGAAGGGCAAGGGATAAATGTTGTCAAGATATGAAGGGCGCTTGGCCTGAATATCAGACGGACATAAGTTCAAGGGAGATTTGCAAAGGCTAAACAGTTTGTGGAAAAATGTGGACCTTGAACTGATCTTAAAGATGCACGGACATAGTTGTTGGAACAACATGGGTGAAAGCGACTTGAATCTCGGTTGGGAGGGACAACGAGAATCTGCGTTTGATATCTATAAAAGAATGTTAGGTAAAGTTACATGAACGTTCTCTTTGCTTTGCTTTTTTTAGATGTGAATGTTGAATATAAGAGGCTGCGATGAGTACGAACATATACGATGGATTAAATGGTCCACATTCTGCCGGGGCAAATCATCACAGTTGCAGCCACGACAGACATATTCTCTTTCTTTTATCGGCATCCTGTATGCGCCTCATGTGAAGTAATTTTACCCTTTTTTCCTTGCGTCTCTAATGCTTCGTATAATAGGATATCGAGAGGCTGCTGAACATATTTGTTATATAGTAAACTTGAATACAAATGGTACAGTTGACATCTTTGTGATGGTGACTGGTAGTGGAGACACTGAGATAACAGCAACGAAACACTCTCCTGCTGGAAATGGGGGTGTTTGGTTGCTGTTAAAAGAGTTGCAAAACACCCTTCAGCTACAAAAATGGTGTTTGGCTACTGTTAAAACAGGTTCCAAACACCCCTAATGCAAAAGAGGTATTATGCCGTTGACACATTTTTACCTTTTATAATCTTATTAGGTTTTGCCAGTAGTCACAAAGTAAGTACAGATTCAGCTCCTTTAGGCTTTGAAATTTCAGCGTTTGTGTTAGATTCTGATAATAGCTTGGTGTCATCAAATAGCCTTTCTGAATTTGGTTTTCTTGAGAAAGATAATGGTGGATTTATTGTGTGGATTAAGTATAGTTTAGGTGTTAAAAGTGGTGATTTGGTTGTTTATAGTGTTGGTGGTGGTGTTAGGGTTTTGAGAAATCCTACTTTTAAGCTTTTGATGGATGGGAGATTGGTTTTGTTTGAGAATCCGAGTAATGTGTTGGTTTGGAGTAGTGATACGGCGAATTTAGGCGTTAAGAAAGTGACCCTTTTGGATGATGGGAATTTGGTGTTCAATGGGAGTGGGGGTAGTGTCATTTGGGAAAGCTTTAGCCGGCCGACTAATACGTTGCTTCCGGGTCAGATTCTTCACTACCCGCAGAATCTTAGAGCCCCGGGTACTATCTAATACGTTTCCAATTTTGACATGCTTGCTAACAAATGGTCAACTCGAGTTGGTACTATCTAAATACTTCTATAATTCAAAAAATAGTGTTTTTCGGTTGACCCAACCGACCATAGTTTGTTTTCACCCGTTACCCATTAGGATAAACAAAATAGGTACTGATTTTGCATGCCCGTTACGTTATTTGGTGAGCTTCTATAATCATTCTACCTAAATATGCCTAAATGGAGATTGTTTTTGGTTTTATAGTATCTTCTTACGCTTAACTTTTACTAAAATCTCAAACTCAATGACAGTATTTCCATTAGTTTTGTGCGTAGCAATTGTACACTTGATATATGATAAATAGCTCGACGAATATTTGCGCAAAAGAAAAACATGTAGTGGTCAAGCAAGAATACTGATTGTTGATTTTTTTTCCTTGAAGTTGTACCTGTTGCACGCAAGGACCTGCTGCACGCTAGGACCTGCTGCACGCTAGAACTGGCTGCGTGTAAGAACCTGCTTTTGCCTTTGGTCTTCATACTCAGCAAGTTAACATGTGTTTGTTAACCAGAATCTGCTGCAGATTACACAAAAGGGATAGGTATAGAAGAGAGTGTTCTAATAAATTTGTACTAAATACTTTTGAGCATGTGCATTATTAATGATTTGCTGCAATATAAAAAATTAGCCTGTATCATTTTTGTCTTGCAAGTTAACAGACTCAGCTATAAACCCATACTTACAACGTCCGCGCTCCGCCGCAGCGGAGCGTGGACACAAAATCCTAGTTTATCATAAAAATACAAAGGTTTTTTTTTATTCTTTGTCAAAACCCACCCACATTCATTTCGTAAAAGTTGAGTGTGTCATTATTAATGTGACCTAACTCATGACTTTCTAGCATTTATTAGATGGTTAGTGTGGCCTAAACCTGGTTGTGACTTTGAATAAATTAGGTTTACGTTTGCCTGTTCAACAAATTATGTGTACATATAAATACATTGTCAATTTACATTATCAAATATATAGTCAATTTATATTGTCAATTTTTATTATGTAACTCACAAAAACACAGTTCAATAATATATATTTTTTTATATTTTATATTACATTAGAACAAGCAAATTTGAATTTAATGGACTCAAATCCACAATTAAATTTAGGCCACATTAACCGTTTGTCTAATAGGATTGTCAATCATGTTTTTTTTCATAAAATATCATTTACTTACATTGAAACATTGAAAATTCAGTGTATGTTAACATTAAGAGTGGAAGAACGTTGAAGCCGTTGTTGGCTGTTAAGGTTTTGAAACATTCGTTCGCGCACCACACCTGATTGGCGCCAGAGCCTCTCGCGTCAACCCCACCAACTCGGTTGGTAAATTTTATTTTATTATTTATTTTTTTAATAAAGTGTGTATTTGTTGACCCATTATATTCTTTTTTTACTTTTTGGTATTACTTTTTTTTTGCTCATTACAGTACCACCAAATGTGGTGTCAAAAAATTATCGTGCTAAATTTACGTGACACTCACTTTTTTCTTTAACATTGCTTTTAAGCCCGGCCGTTCTCATCTCTCTAAAAACGTCTAAAAATCGGGTCATAAGAAGAACGGGTCATGTGCCATTGCACAACCTGCACATGCACCCATTGCACAGCCTGCACGTGCACCCGTCTGCGTCTTCGAATATCGATTAAGTTGATTCGGTCGCCGAAACGGACCGACCGAGTTCGACTCGTTCGCCGAACCTGACCGATACACATCGTTGCGACCAGCCTTAACAATTTCCACACGGAAGCTCATCATGTCAGCTATATATACTAGGATTTGTTACCCGCGCTCTGCTGCGGGGAGCACGGGTGTTTTACGGTTGACCCATGAAACGCTAATATTTATATTTTATACATTTAACATGCAATTTATTTAGGTAATATCACAAATCGCTCTTATATAAACGTTATCAACGGTTTTTGAAGGCTACGTCAATTTCACAGGTCAATAATCAAGTCTTTTATACACAACCAAAGAACGGAATGAATAAAAGAGAGAAGTTTAAACAAAATCATATTAAGAATATGCGCGGCGCATCGTAAAGGAATGTGATCCGGGACGCTCTTGGATCCATATCTAACCACACTCCTATTCTAAGCTGTATTACACAAAGTTGTTTTCATTTATGGAATTAAGAGATGTGTAAAATTGTTCCAATTTGAGCATTTTCCATGGATGTCCCAAAACTACACAAGATAGTCAAATACATCAAGATCCACAATTCCACATCAATTGGTAAAGCTATTTCATGCTACAGCAGTCACCAAAGCAGTTTTTCCGAACACCTCTATGTCAATATCATGAAATGCAGGTCGTGTAAGTCGACTGTTACTATTCTGCAATTCAGTACTATCAATGATTCGATCCTACCTGGCACTGATATATAGAAAAGCAGTTAACTATTGGTGGAACTTTGGCTGGCTTTTGGTGGAGCACCTGCACAACAAAGTATGGTGTCTCTGGTCCGGGAAGCAGAGGTCTTTTAACAGCTTTGTGCTAGACAACAGCGGGTTTGTCTTTCGAAGATGTAGCTAATGCTGGTGGAACTTTGGTTGGAGTGGGTTTTGGTAGAGTGCATGCACAACAAAGTATAGCGTATGAGTATACTTAAAACCTGGGCATGCATGCTTAGTATTCCAAATAAGGGGAAAAAATGACCCAAAAGATATGGCTTTTTTTAAACAAAGGGTAACTGTTTGATGGGAGAGTGTATGCAGTGAGCAAGTGGTGCAAATTGAAAGAAAGCGTATCTTGCTGAAAAGGTTTTGAAGGTGACATCTTTGTCTTAAGCAATATGTGGATATTGTTATGGTGCTATTATTTTTTTTTTGCTAGTTTGGGTAAGGGGTAGGCTAGGTGAGCTCAGGTGTCATGTGCAGGTGTGTTTCCAAGTTGGAAATGAACTAAGGTGGTCAAAATTAGTGGGGAAGTATGAGCTAAGTTTAGTTAGCTATTTGAACTAAAATGTAACTGGAATCTTTTTTGTAGCAACAGTGGAATGGGAAGAGGCTGGCATCTTTTTTAGAGCAACAGTGGAATGGGAGGAGGCTCTATTTAAGGGCATGTATGCATTTGGTAATCCCACACAAACCTCTCACCTACTTTAAAAAATCTAAACAAACAGAGAATGGCATATCTTCCTAGGATCTGGGCATTGGAAGCTGAGAGCGGTAGCACGGACTTGGGCGGTTTGTTTGTTTGGTATCTGGAGAAGGATGTGGTGGCTGACAAAGCATGGAAGCGTAAGGTGGATGCGGCTAGGCAGGCAGTTTTCAAAAAAGTTGTGGATCGTCAGCATTTCATCGAAGAGATCCAGCAGGTGCAGACCTTTCCAGCCAACCCTATGATCTCGATGATGGTAGCCATGTTCGACAGAAAGCAGACGGAGGACAACGCATTCATTCAGACCTTGAACACAGAGGCAGGCAGAATCCAGACCATGATCGACCTAAAGGAGGCTTTTGCCCAGAAAATTTTGGCCAACGGGCCTTGGTGAATGGATGTTGTAGTAGTTGGCTTTGGTCTGATGTTTTAGGCCTTAAAATAAAGCTCCATGTTGTCGTCTGTTTGGTTTGTCCACCGCCGAGTCTCTAGGGTTATGTGTTTGTGCTTTAGTTGTTTCTTTTTTTAGTTTTATCTTGTGTCTGTAAGATCAGTTTCAATGAACCGCGTGGAATGCATGGTACTTTGTTTTATATTGTTTTTTTTTCGACAGACGTTTCGATAAAATGCCAGATTATAAGTTATAAGAAAAGACTGCGCACCTGTTTCTTTTTGTTCACCTATTTCTGAGACCTTGGTTGATGCACTTTTTGTGCCTGACCCTTTGGTTTGATGTACCGTCTTGTTCAATGTTTGCATCTGCTATTGGTGTCGGGCCTGGGCCTATCCCTTCAGTTACCCAGGGAATATGAGCCTCAGATAGGGAAAGAATCAAAGAGCCGCCCTTCTTGCGGATCGCTGATAGCGGCAGTAACACGGTTACAACGACCTCAAAAAACGATCGGCCGAAACAAAGTTCCATGATGATAAAGAGCAGAGGTTTCGGGTGTGTATAATATCGATCTGGTTCAAACTGGGGGGTGCCTTCTCCTACAAACGAACATGGACATGAACCAAAAGTTATTAAAACTACACCAAAATAGTAACTGTTGAAAATCCAGTTTTTTAGCAATAGCAATCATACATACTCGTTAAGGTAATATAGCAAAACAACATGTGGTACAGCGATAGAAACGGCATGCGTGAGATGTCTTTTTCGTTACCTTTAGACACAAACAAATTTGATACTAACACGGCAAAGCTGTTGTGTTGGCAACAGTTGTATAAAATGAATTTTGACACCATCATAGGTATTTACTTTTAAATGAAGGTCGCTTATTCAATTTTGTTCTAAAATGCAGTTCTAGTTTTATGTTTTGTAGGAACCAACGACACCTTCTTTTTTAAATAAGGAAGAAAAATAAATGAATAATCAAATCAAGTATAACTATATTTGGATCATGAGCCACATTCACATCAGCAATAAGACAACATACATGTATGGTTGGGGTTGGAAGTCCATCGTCTGCATCTGGTTTAATTCACCTGCCATCGTATTCTCTGAATCCTTGGTGGACTGTTGCAGAACAGATACATTTAGTCAGACCGATAAAAAATCAAAGGAGACCATACAGCGACAAATACCAACCGCATATCTAAAACATGAAAATCAGTCTTGGGGAATTCGTGAAGCAGGTTTCAACGCATCCATAAAGAATGACCATCGGCTAATGAATTGGAGGAGATCAAGATGTCGAAACTATGACTTATTGTATATGAGGTTCAGAGATGGAGGCATGGAAGGCGAACCCAGAATCCCAGCATGGGTGCGACCAAATGGTCACCTTGCGAAGTGCACGCGTGCTGGCAAACAACCGGCAAATCCAAAGGTAACGACCATTAACCTTTATGACAGTAGTTAACCTGCATAAAGCCGAAAAATCCCATCAGAAACATGACTAACCAAAATTGGCAATCGTTATGGGTGCGATCACAGGCTCACCTTGGCAAGGAGCCGGTTCTGTAAAGCGCGTCTACTAAAAGGTCTCTAGTTTTCCCGGGGTATACCATAGCCTCAGATAAGACGCTATATGGGAAAAACAGACATACCCCAGCATGGCTGCGACCTCGCAAGGTCGCCACGCCAAGAACCGAGATGTGGTATCCTTAACCGCGATCATTTACCCTCATTATAGCCCTAAACTAACCTTTACATAAAAGTACACCAAAATGTATTAACTGTTGAAATTCCGGGTTCTCAGCAATAGCAACCATATATGCCCGCTAACGTAATATAGCAAACCAACATGTCCTACAGCGAGAGAAATGTAATGTGTGAGATATCTCTTTCGTTACCTTTAGACAGAAACAAATTTGATAACAACACGGCAAAGGTGTTGTGTTGGTAACATTTGTATAAAATCAATTTTCACAACATCATAGGTATTGGGTTTTAAATGAAGGTGGGTTATTCAATTTTTTTTAAAGTGCAGGTCCAGTTTTATGTTTACTACGAACCAACAACATCTTCTTTTTGAAATAAGGAAGAAAAAGGAAACAAAACTCAAATCAAGTATAACTATATTTGGATCATGAGACACATTGACATCAGCTATAAGACAACTTACATGTATGTTTGGGGTTGGAAGCTCATCGTCTGCATCTGGTCTAATTCACTTGCCATCGTATTCTCTAAATCCTTGGCAGACTCTTGCAGAAAAGACACATTTAGTTAGACTGATAAAATAAAAGAAGATACCATACAACGACAAATACCAAATGCACAGGTGAAAAATGAAAATATATGTAGCGGTACTATTCGTTAAAATAACACTATAACCGTAGAGAATGAACGTTACCTTTTGCGAGAGGTAAAGAACAGTTTTAGGGAATTCGTGAAGCAGCCGTGAACGCATCTATAAACAAAGGCCATCGGCTAATGAATTGGAGGAGACCAGCCTGTTCAAATTATGAGTCATCGTGTTTGAGGTTCAGAGCTGGATGTATGGAAGGAGAACCCACAAACCCGCCATGGGTGCGACCAAATGGTCGTCCTGGCAAGATCCGCATGCTGGGAAATAGGCCACGGATCGAAAGGCAACGGCCATGACAGTAACTAACCAGAATAAAGGCGAGCAGACCCGGCAGAAAGCATCAACCACAGTTCGCAACCGTCATGTCTGCGATCAAAGGGTCACCATGGCAAGGCACGGGTTCTATAAAGCGCGTTTACTAAATGGTTTCCACTTTCTTTGGGGTATACCATACGCTCAGACAAAGCGGTATACGGGAAAAACACTCATAACCCGGCATGGATGCGGCCTCGCAAGGTCGCCACGCCAAGATCCGAGGTGCGGTATCTTTACCTGCCCTTGCTTACGCTCATCATAGCCCAAAATTAACATTTACATAAAGGAGGAGATGCACGGATCCATAAGAGTATACCAATTTTTTATTGTTTTTCCAATGCGTAAGGCCTAAGATATCACAAATCCAAAGGCACCAGGCATCACAACAGTTAACCACCATAGAGGCGGAAATACCCGACATACGAATCATTGACCACATCTGACAATCGTTATGCCTGCGATCCCATGCTGACGATTGCAAGGCCCGGGTCCTGGGAAGCAAGCTAACCAAAAGTTTGTTGGTTTTTCCCAGGGTATCGTATAGGCTCAGATAGGGCGCTATTCGAGGAAAACAGCCATGACCCGTGATGGCTGCGACCTCGCAAGGTCGCCACGCCAACCATCCGAGATGTGGTGTCTTCACCCGCACCCGCTTACCCTCATCTCAGCCCTAAAGCAACCTTTTTTATAGAAGCGGAGAAACACGCATCCACAGGAGCAGTGATTGTCCTCACAAACCGTTTTTTATAATACTATCCCCCTCTATCACAAACAACAACGTCAAGAAACATGGAAGTTGTACGAAGAACCCACCATAATCTGGGGTTCACATAGCCATCAAGTACATGCTAAATGTCTTAAGTGAAGCAGATGTGGGCTTATCCATAAAGAATGAGCCTCGTCCAATGAATTGGAGTAGGTCAGCAGGTAGATACAATGAGTTATTGCGTTTGAGGTTCAGATCTGTAGGTATGGAAGGCGAACCCAGAGACCCGCCATGGCTGCGACCGAATCGTCGCCCTGCCAAGATACGGACGCTGAGAAACAACCCTTGTAAAAATGTCCATCCACAGACTTTTCATCATTGCCCATACACAGAATAACCTAGTCAACAGGCAGAAACAATTAGTTAACCCATTGCATTCTCGGCTAAGACATATACATTCCAACCTTTGTATCCCCACGAACCCAAAAAATCATTTTAAATAACCAGACCAACAGAATGCACAAATGAACAATAGACCAATTTAACCAACCATGTTAGATAAACGACCATAAATGGAAAAATTAGGACCGCACCCAGCTGTATGAACTAACCATCTTATATAAAGCTACAAATAAACATGGAAGTTGTACGAAGAACCCACCATAATCTGGGGTTCACATAGCCGGCAAGTGCATGCTAAATGTCTTAAGTGAAGCAGATGTGGGCTTATCCATAAAGAATGAGCCTCGTCCAATGAATTGGAGCAGGTCAGCAGGTAGATACAATGAGTTATTGTGTTTGAGGCTCAGATTTGGAGGTATGGAAGGCGAACCCAGAGACCCGCCATGGCTGCGACCGAATCATCGCCCTGCTAAGATACGAACGCTGAGAAACAACCCTTGTAAAAATGTCCATCCACAGACTTTTCATCATTGCCCATACACAGAATAACCTAGTCAACAGGCAGAAACAATTAGTTAACCCATTGCATTCTCGGCTAAGACATATACATTCCAACCTTTGTATCCCCACGAACCCAAAAAATCATTTTAAATAACCAGACCAACAGAATGCACAAATGAACAACAGACCAATTTAACCAACCATGTTAGATAAACGACCATAAATGGAAAAATTAGGACTGCACCCAACTGTATGAACTGACCATCTTATATAAAGCTACAAATAATAAAAAAAACCCGGAAATTAACCTTTGAGGAGAATCAATGCTCCTATGGATGCGTGATTCTCCTCCTTTATATAAAGGTTAATATAAAGGAGGATCCCTCCCCGACAACCAAAAATTTGTCTCACAACCAAAAAACACATCGGGACCTACACATTTCCGTTACAAACAATATCGGAAAGCAGATTTTCAGAGGCTCAGATTTGGAAGAGAAAAAAGTATAAAACAAACACGATAAGACCGCCATGGCTGCAAAACACCAACAGTAAATTACCCCGCCAAGGTACGACCAATCTGAAATTTTGTTCAAATTAATCAACACAAAATTCATTCATCAATATCATCACTGCCCCATATATAAGACCTCAACCAGTGTACATTTCCAAAACAGCAAAACGGCCAAAACCAAGTGTAGGGACAGTAAGCTTATCAGCATCAGACATGTGCAAAGGATACACACACATGTGCAACAATTAACCTGCCTTACTATCGTGACCAACCCAGTAGGTTCGTTTGGTGAAGTTGGTTAACACGAACCATCTGACACCCGCACATTCAAAGATCATACGCCTCACATGAAAAGAGGTCATCCACACAGAATAACCTAGTCAACTCCCCACGAACCCAATAAATCCTTTTAAATAACCAGTCCAACAGAAGGCACAAATGAACAATAGACCAATTTAAGTAACCGTGTTATATAAATGGCCATAAATGGAAAAATAGAACCGCACCCAACTGTATGAACTAAGCATCTTATATAAAGCCACAAATAATAAAAAAGCCAGAAATTAACCTTTATTTAAAGGAGGATCCCTCCCCCACAACCAAAATCCCGTCTCACAACCAAAAACCACACCAGGAAGTACACCTCTCCGCTACAAACAATGGCGGAAAACAGATTTTCAGAGGCTCAGATGTGGAAGAGAAAAAAGTATGAAACAAACATGATAAGACCGTCATAGCTGCAAAACACCAACAATGAATTACCCCGCCAAGGTACAGCCAGTCTGAAAGTTTGTTCAAATTAATCAACGCACAATTCATTCATTAATATCATCACTGCCCCATATATTAGACCGTAAAATGCTGAAAAACAGCCCTTGTAAAAATGTCCATCCACAGACTATGCATAATTGCCCATACTATTTTCAACCTACCTTACTGTCCTGACCAACCCGATTGTTTCGTTTGGCGAAGTTGGTTAACACGAACCATTTGACATCCGCAGATTAAAAGATCATACGCCTTAGATGAAAAGAGGTCATCCACACAGAATAACCTAGTCAACAGGCAGAAACAATGAGTTAACCCATTGTATTTTCGGCTAAGACATATTCATTCCAAGCTTTATATCCGTAGGGACCCAAAAATCATTTTAAATAACCAGACCAACATAATACACAAATGCACAATAGACCAATTTAACTAACCATCTTATATGAACGGCCATAAATGGAAAAAATTGAACCGCACCCAACTGTATGAACTAAGTTGCTTATATAAAGTTACAAATAATAAAAAAGCCAGAAACTAACCTTTATACAAAGGAGGATCCCTCCCCGACAACCAAGATTTCGTCTGACAACCAAAAAACACACCGGCACCTACACCTTTTCGTTACAAACAATGTCGGAGAGCAGATTTTGAGAGGGTCAGATCTGGAAGAGAAAAAAGTATGAAACAAACACGATAAGACCGCCATGGCTGCAAAACACCAACAGTGAATTACCCCGCCAAGGTACGACCAATCTGAAAGTTTGTTCAAATTAATCAACACAAAATTCATTCATTAATATCATCACTGCCCCATATATAAGACCTCTCCAGAACTACTGTAGCAACAACACAAATAATGGAAACCCAGATGCAACTATGTGGTGATGGTGGTATATATATGGATGTTAAGAGGCACATCATCAACGGACACCACCGCGACACGGATTAATTGCAACGGTTAAGATTAGGTTTCTGTAGCCACTACGATTCCTGTAGCCACTACACAACGGACAATCGCAATTAATGGCAAGGGGAAAACTTGCAATGGACATCCAATTAACCCCAATAATTAATTAGCGAAAGGCCAATTAACCCTCAATTAAACCAACAACTGGACAATTGCAATTAATGGGAGGGGGAAAACATCCAATTAACCCCAGCGAAAGGCCAATTAACCCTCAATTAAACCAACAACCGGACAATCGCACTTAATGGGAGGGGGAAAACATCCAATTAACCCCCAATTATTTAATCGGCCAAAGGCCAAATTAACACCTCATAAACCAACAACGGGGATCAATGAATGCATAACGGGGTCTGTTAAATCAAATAACGGAAAGGTGTAGGTGCTAGTGTATGTTTTGGTTGTGAGAGTGTTTCTTGGTTGTGAGAGAGGGGGATAGTATTATAAAAAGCGGTTTGTGAGGAGAATCACTGCTCCTATGGATGTGTGATTCTCCTCCTTTATATAAAGGTTAATATCCATTGGGCCAAGCTATTAGGATCCCCCTTAACTATAACAGTAGTACCCATATCGTGTAACCATAACAGTTGTCACTCATCACTGATGGGTCCCTGGTTTCTCACTCTTGTTTCCCTATTCATTGTCAGCTTTTTAATATGTATGTCTCGCTTGAGAAATGGCAAAAACTTACCGCAAGGACCCTCGTTCTTTTCCCCTAACCTTGTAATGCTAACAAACACCTTCTCAGAGCTTCAACTTAAGTTCAGAAACTAAATGCCTAAGTATGGACACTTCTTTACCTTTTTCATGTTTTCTCATCCTTTCATCCTCGTCGGTAGCCGTACTCTCGCCCACAAGATTCTCTTCGAAAAGGGGGCTGTCTTCTCTGATCCTCCTAGATTCTTCCGCTTCTTTAACATATCTACGGCCTCCTATGGCCCTACATGGAGGATCCTGCGTCGGAATCTTGGTTCAGAGTTCTTGCAGCGCTCGCGTGTCAACTCCTACTCATGGGCTCGTAAGTGGGCTCTTCAAAATCTGATTTTTCACTTGCAGGAGGCTGAAGGTTTCGAGATGAACGACCACTTCCACTATGCCGTGTTTAGCTTGTTGCTAGTGATGTGCTTTGGGTACAAGCTTGATCATCATCGTATTAATGATATTAGGACTGTACAACGTCAGTTGATCTCGTTTGTTGGTTCTAGGGCTTTTTATTTATTTTTCGTGACCCCGTGGTTGGCAAAAATATTGCGTAGAAACAATCGAAAAAAATTCGAGCTATTACGTTCTAATCAAAAACACTTTCTCATACAGCTCATCAATTCTCGAATGCATGAAATAAAATACGAACAAAGAATTGGAAAGGAACAAACTGTGGCGTATATTGATACACTGATGAAACTACAGATTCCCAACGATTCTAGTGGAAATGGTACAAAGCTCACCCAAAAGGATATCGTGAGTATGTGTTCTGAGTTTCTTAACGCTGGGACGGATACCACCTCAACAACTCTAGAATGGATCATGGCTAACCTTGTGAAGCATCCCCACATTCAAAGAAAGCTCTATGATGACATTGTTGTAGTTGTTGGACCACCACCTCCACCTCTACCACCAGGGATGGAAACAGAAGAATCAGTATATATAAATGAAGACAATCTTCAAAAAATGACATACCTACAAGCGGTGGTCTTGGAAGGGTTGAGCAGGCACCCATCGTGTCACATAGTTTTGCCGCATAGGGTCACGAAGGAGGTGGAGATGGAAGGGTACGTGATTCCACAGGATGCAGCAATTACTTTCATGGTGCGCGAGATAGGTATGGATCCAACTGTCTGGGATGATCCCATGGAGTTCAAGCCAGAAAGGTTCTTGTCGAACGATTCTAGCAATGGAGGTATCGATATATCTGGAATCAATGGGATCAAGATGATGCCTTTTGGCGCGGGTAGAAGGATATGTCCTGCCGCTGATTTGGCTTTGCTTCACTTGAAATACTTTGTTTCCAATTTGATATGGTATTTCGAATGGACCACTCCTAATGGTTATCATGTTGATCTTTTGGAGAAGGCTGAGTTCACTGTTCACATGAAGAACCCTCTTCAAGCACAAATCTCTGCAAGGACCAAACTTAACACCACTTAATATGCTTTTTAGACGATCACGACCCCCTAAAAATCTAAATTACACAACTGTACTAGCAAGAAACTCTACAATATTCAAAAATAAAATAATTATTCCTTGAATCTAAATGTATTCACGCATGAATTACCTCTAGCTAGTCGGTTGTGCTCTCGGTAATTGTATCTTTGTTTATATATATTTATTACGTAGTAATAACTAAGTGTGATGTGTTAGAATGTTATAAAGTAGTAAGTGGAGAGCCATTACTCTAATTCTACGGTCACACGAATAGTGGTAAAAACAAATCATCATTATACCTTTTAGCATTAGTTCGTATTTTTAGGCTGCAGGGAGCGGGAGAAAAAAAATCTATGGGTGAGTAAGATTTGGTAAAATTTACGCGTGAGGTTGCAATCAGAAACTGCACTATCTAACAGTATGAATAAGGTTTCAGTCTTCAAACAAGCAGAGTTTGAGGAATGAAAATTCATATTTACTCAATTTGTGCAGATGTACAACTGAGATCTGTGGGAAGTAATAGTTTATGGAGATACTCACACCGAGCTTGTCTTCGTTAATGGGAAAGCACCTGAAATATTACCTGCATAAAATAAGAAGAGGTCTAATGATATGAAGGCTAGGATTATTGTTATGTTGGCAATACCAAATGAGCATATTTTTGCCTCGTGCGTCAATATAATTTAGCTTTTGGAGAACAATTGATGCATCATTAGGGTTTGTCGGATTTACAAACCCAACATGTTGAGGACTTAAAAGCATTAAAACCATTCCCCTCTCCCATGGTTTTATTTACCACTTTTGAATTTGGTCTGAAATTGTTTGACCAATTTGTTTTTTTAAAACTTAAACTAAAGTTTGATCCAACATTAAAGTTTGGTTTACCAGCATTAACATTTGTCCTACCAGTATTAATTTTTTGATTAGATTTTTGAAAATTTAAGGCTGGTTTTCTTTGATACACTCCTCCATTGTTTGGTTGTGCTCTAGGTGGTATTGGTTTAGCATTACTGGTTTGAGATTTTGAGCTGGAAGTAACGGGAGACTTACTATAATTAATTGGTTTAGTTTTACAAGCATTTGTGTTACAACTATGATTACATCTATATCTGTTTTTGCTATTAAGACTACACTTAGCTTTTTAAAGATCAATATTTCCATATAAGTATCACCTTTTCTTATGCATAACAAACTGTTTACCAAGTTGTTGAGATTTTAGGTTGTTCCAATTTCTTTGGTTACCTCTAGGTTTTCTATACATCTCAACATATTTAATAGTTTTTTTTAACATGTTTATACTTAGGTGCATTTGAATTCAACTTACTAGAATTTTCTACCACTACCTTTTCATTTGAGTCTTTAGTGATCAAAGGACTAGAAACACTCGTATTATTAGTACTAGTGCTGCAAATAGGAGTATCTTGTGCAGTCTCTACGCTAGTAGTAACAGGGATGACACATTCATCCTTCTTAATCTCTTCTACCTTAATTGGCTCATACTAAGGTTCCTTGTAGTGTTGAAATTATGAAAGTCCAGTGGATGCCAAATCATGCAGAGAAGGAAAGTAAAAAAGTGGAGGTTCAACAACATGATAGTCCCCATTATACCCCAAACCCCAATTGCACTTTTCAAGAACCTGACTATTTATCATATTTTCTAGATTCTTGGTAGCACTCTCAAACTTTTGAGTTTTAATTCATTTTCAAGTTTGGCAATGTCACTAGCTTCTAGTTTATACTTAAGGTCAGTAATTTCCTTAGTTTGAACCTATTTCTATTTTTAGAAGAATAATGGAATCTTTAAAGGATACTTCTTGTTTCTTATAACATCCTATCTGTTCTTCTAAATAGCCATTGATATTCCCATAAGGTCATGTTCCCAGTATCTTCTTCATCCTCCATTAAGCTCCAGTCATCACAAGTTCCATCAATGGCTATTATAGCCTTTGAAGGAATTTATTCTATAGTCAATTTTTCCTCTTGTGACCTTCTGCTTGGACTCTTACATTCTCTTGAACAGTGTCCTTTTTGATGACAGTTGAAGCATTCCACTTTTGATTTGTCAAAACCTATCCTATCACCAGAATTGAGAGTAATTTGCTTCCCGTGTTCTTTAGAAATCTTTTAGCTCTTATACTTAGAAAAGCTAACTGAATTTTTATTTCTAACTCTTCCAGGTCATCATTATAAAGTTGCTTAAGATCCTCGGTAACTATTTCAGTTACATTCTTGTTTTTAGACATAAGTCCATAGACAACATTGTCTATTACATTAATAGCATTAATAGAATCCCTGCCAGAATTAATAGGAGTTCTATCAGTACTAACACACCCACTAGTTTTAGATACAGAGTTCTGGCTTGATATGAATGCAAGATTTGTATCATTTGAAGATGACCCTTTTTTTCTATTAAGCTTTTGTTCAACCACCTTGAAGTGATTGTATAGATCATCAATATTGACTAAGTCAGTATTGTCTTTGTTCTCCTAAATGGATACTTTAGTAGCCATTTCAGATGGTATACTTCTAAGGAATTTAACATTTATATCTTCTGTCTCAGCTTTTCCCCTAGAGTGATGAGTTTACTCACAATCCTTTGAAGTCTATTGTAAATAGAAGCAAGAGATTCTGAGTCATTAGCATTGAAATTTTCAAACATGGACTTCATGGACTTCATGGCCTTCTTTATGGAATCATTACCACCAAATCTGAGAATAAAAGCATCAAACACTAGTTTGGCACTATCATGTTGTTGGAAGGAAAGAATGTGCTCATTTGGTATAGATACATGACAAGGCTTCCGGCTTTCATGTCATTTGATATTTTCTTCTGTTCAATCAGAGAGATTATTGAAGAAGAAGTAGCATGGTTGGTGTGAGTATCTCCATTGATGATAATTTCCCACTAATTCCAATTGTACGACTGTACAAACTGAGTAAATCTGAATTTCCATTCTTCAAACTCTCCTTGTTTGAAGACTAGCACTTTGTTCATAATGTGAAGTTGGTGCAGTCTTTCACTCCATCTATTGAAGTAAGAGAATTCTTGAAACACCTTCAAGATCAAAGCTTCTCAATAAGATCTGATACCACTTGTTCATTCTTTAGTTCTTGTTACTCTTAGCTTGAAGACTTAGTCTATACAGAATAATATCTATATAGACTTAGTAGAAACTTTGAGTTACTATCAGAGAGTATGTGAAGTCTACTCTCTAATATTATTAAGGTTGTTTTATGTTGTAAGATAATGAATTCACTAAAAAGCTTTAATATTATTGATACGAGTACTCCAGTAAAAGTACTAGGGTTACAAGAAACATTAAAGATAATAATGTGAAGAATAATAATCTGAAAGACTAATCCTATGACCTCCTTTTATAGTGGAAGGAGTCCTTCACAAAATAAAACTAAAAGATATACACATGATATCTTTCTAGTATAACTAATAAACCTTCAGTCATTATCTTGTACCAGAGTATCTACTGTTAAAATAGCACACGTCCTTGACCTTTATCTCTTTATCAGTACTAATCAATATAACCAGCATTACCAATCCTGTCTGCCTACTTTGTTTAATTATGTCCATACACTGCTAGTACTAGGAATATCACTACCAACATTAATTAACTTTAATATTGTTAGTACAATAAATAATCAGTACTAATTTTATTCCCAATAGAGGTTGATATGAACAATAGCATATGAAAGAAATTTAACACAACAGACATGAAGCATTGGTGTCTATATAATTTTTTGGAATATATCAGCTGGAAATTACTAAAAATGTGTTTGTATTTCTACTTGGAGATAGATTGTATCCATTTTTCACAAGATACTCTTAAGAATATGGTAAGCTGTCAATTGAAGGTAGATACTGAAAATCAATTTGCTATTAACTTTCTCAAGTTTATTCACAGTCAGATTCAAAAGTGATTAGAAGAAGATCCTAATTGTTATTTTAGAAACTTGTTTTGTTTATAAAGATAAATCACAAGTTTAGCGGAGGATTGTCAGGAATAAAATTAGTGTTGGTTTACATAACACTAACAGTATTAATTTTATTAATACTGGTACTGGTATTCTTAGTACTGGTTACTTTAGTACTGATCAAGACGTGGTTAAACCTTGGTGCTGGTAGGAGTATTAGTGTTGATTTAGAGATAAAGACAGAAGACGTGTTCCTTAAAGATAGAATAATTCACTTATATCTTTTAACTGTTTAAACTTACTTGATCATATCTTTGTCTTGTAAAGGACTCCTTGCACTATAGAAGGAGGTCCAAGGTCTAGGTTATGATATACGATTTCAGTAGCTCTCTGCAGTGTATTCTTACTTCAACGTTTTAACTTTAATACTCTGTATTAAGAGTGTTAGTATTATTAATATTGAAGTATTTAGTTTACATCACTTGTCAATTACTTTACACATATAATCTTCATAATACCAAAAAATAGATTATGCATACTATTTGATATCATTCAAAGTTTCTACTAAGTCTATATAGTATTTATACTGTGTGGAATAAGTCTTCAAGCTAAGACTAACAAGATCTAAGGGATCAAAAAGTCATATACTTCGCCTCTATAGTTGAAAAAGCCACGGTGTGTTGTAGCATTGCTTTCCAACTTACAACACATCCTCATAATAAAAATGTGTAACCAATGATCCACCTACCTTTATCCAGATCCTTAACATATTCTCAAACAACAAAACCTGTTACGTTCACATGGTATCCATGATTTTTCCCATACACCAAACTCACGTTTAGAGTGCCTTACAAATATTCTAGAATCCACTTCGCTACTTCCCAATGATTTTTACCCGGATTTGCCAAATATCTTCTAACTACACTTACTGCGTACGCTACGTATGCCCTCATCTAAACCATCAAGTACATTACTGTGACAACCCTGGTTTTGAGGTTCGTCGCTTAGTTTTATTTTGTGCTAGTTACGTGTCTTTACGTGTTTATGTGCTTATTGGTGTGTATAGATTGTGGTTTGGATATCGTTTTCGGTACGGGGTACCTTGTGAGTGAAACGATGTGTGATGATTTCATGTTCATGAGTTCACATGGTAGTGACTATGAAGTGAGATGGTGTTATTTAGTGGTTTTACGTATACGTATATGTATTATAGAAAATCGTATTTTTACGATTTATGGTTTAGCATTTTGAGGTCTCGGAAGAGGTATTTAGTCACGAGAATATTTTTCGGGATGGTTTTAAGTCATTTAGGACTTAGTTATAAAGTTTATTTCAAAATTTGAGATTTTTTTTAAAGTGTATATTTTACGACTTTTACGGTAAAACGCGTAAAAATTGACTAGTTTTACGGTTTTGAGGTTTTGGAGGTTTTAGGAGCTGAAATAAATTAAGGTAAATTAAGGTATTGTTAATAACATAATATTAAACAATAAAAAGAAAAAAAAAAACGAAATTTAATGGATATGGAAAGGGTATAGACGGTTGGAAAAGAAAAAAAAATAAAAAAGGAAAAAAGGAGAAAAAGGAAACATTGTATTGGGCTAGGATTAGTATGGTAATTATATAAAGACTTTTATTAACTAAAAACACATCATAATCCCCTGGAGATCAAGCTTAGGTCGAATTTAATGGAGAATATTAGGGTTCTTCATAAAATTTTGGGGTTTTCATAAATCAAAGGTAAATATTCAAATCCCTTTTTAATTTAATTGTTTTTATGTTTTGTTTAATCATCTTATGATGGAATTAGGTTAGAGTTTAATTTAAAAACAGTAAATTAATGTTATAATAATGAGGTTATAATGATTACATAAGTTAGGATTTGTAATTAGTGGGGTTAGGGTTAATTAATTAGTTTAATTTGATTAAACCCGTTTTTAAAAACTGGGCAGAATTTTGAGTCTATTGTTTTGATCATATCTCGAGTTCTAGGAACATTCAAAATGCGATCCAAGTATCCCTGAAAAGGTAAATGAAGCGGCTTTCTAATGCAAGAAACTAGAACTAAATTGGAGGTCGGGAAGTGGGTCAAAAACAGGTTACAACAGTCGGAGGTCAAAACAGTTTTGAATTCAGCCTGTTTTCTTTTTAAGTTTTAGGTTGTTTGGGGTACTTAGGGTTGCATTGGGATCTTCTCACGAACGTGAGAGATGGTTTATATATTGTAGTAAGTATCTGCACTTGGGCTAAGGTTGTGGTTTAGGGTAAGACCCCTTAATGGTAACAAACTTTTAGTACGTTTAAAATCATGAAATCTGGAATGACAAAAGTAGATATATGTATATCGGGGCCTTAACAGTAGCTTTAAGGTTAGGACAAGTGGGAGGTGTTAGCCAACATATGTAAGGGTATGAATATTCCTTTTATAGAAACCATGGGTATGTTTAAGTGGACGTTTGACTTAATGTTTTGAGACCTAAAACTAGGACTGTTTTGTGTAAAATTATGAACGGGATAGCTATTAAACTTAACCAAGTTAGGGACTTGTTAAGGAAGGGTAATGAGGTGATTAGAGCTTAACAATGAGGTAATTATACGGGAATAGACTAGATGTCCATCATAGGTTGATGAGCCATCTTAGTGATTGGTTCGTGTATTGATTTCGTATTTTTGGTTTGTTAGCTTGTTGCTAGTGCGAGGACTTGTGAAGAAGCTATCAGGTGAGTTTCATAGTCCCATGTTTAATATTGAATTTGACTTCCAGATGGGATGGAAGAGACACTTTGTTGAGTTATTTATAAATTGTTGCTGTGAATGTTTTTATGGTTGTGATGGACTTGTGTGTACATTATGTGATTAACTGCTATGTGATTCTTGATTGTGTATGATTTGGATCGCGGGACACGTGCCGTCTCAGTTATTGTGGTTTGACAAGGTAGTGGCCTTGTGGTTTGACAAGGTAGTGGCCTTGTGGTTTGACAAGGTAGTGGCCTTGTGGTTTGACAAGGTAGTGGCCTTAGGATAGGTACATAGTGTGATCATCTATGGTACCATGATGTTGTTTGGCAAGGTAGGAGCCTTGGATTGGTTTGGTATGATTAATCTTGATTGATAGTTATTAATGCATATTTGTAGCACATTGTCCATATGTTATTGTGTTGATGGTTGTTATTCACAGCTTATAACTGATTTAGCGTTAGAGTCTAAACCTATGACTCTCACCAACTTTATGTTGACGTGTTTTAGTGTCTCTTTCAGGTGAGAATGTGGTTAAGCTTGAGGATAGAAGTGGCTAGACTTGGATGCCTTAGGATTGCATATAGAAGGAGATCCCTGTTCCTTCTTAGCTTTGTTTGTTCATTTGTCTAGTGATACTGTTGGCACCTATATGTTTGTTTGTTTGTGTTATTTGTTTGTCTTGGGTAAGAGGTAGGACTGTTACCTACTTACCTAGACTCCTGCATTGTTGAGATATTGTCATGACATTTGTGTCACCATTTTATGACATTTCTTATATCATTTAGTTATCTCTATAGACACGCTATTGTTGTGATGATATCCATACGTCGTGCCCCATATTCCGCCATGGTGGGGTGTGACAGAATGGTATCAGAGACAGGTTTATAGAGAATTAGGTTGCCTAGTCGCGTAGCCTAGTCTATAGCTTAAGGGTCCCTACATATAGGCGTCATAGGAGTATGTGTGCATTTTATAATAATTGATGTGTTTGGATGTTATTTATTGCGATGTTTTGACTAGTATGAATTGAACCGTAGTATGTTCATACTTAGTCACATGTTATTTTCTTTTCGGGTTTGTGACTAGTGCGGGTTGAACCATAATCGTCCACGCTAGTCACTGTTGTATTTTGCTTAAATTGTATGTTATAGTACATAATTTAGTACAAGGTAGTTTCTATCTTATATCGAGTTATCTTACATACCTGAGGTATGTTATTTTTCTTTTGATGTTTAAGTCATGTTCCCTAAGAATCGTGTGGTAGTTCGAGTTACTAGGAGTAGGTGGATAGGAAGGGTTTTAAGCTGTTTCCACTCTTACGGGCAACATGACTTATAACTGATTATGTTTTCGTTTTGGATTTAGTCTAGACTATTTTAGCTAGACTATGGATTTCTGTATTCCAAGAGTTTATTATGTTATTTTTATAGATGGAGTTTTGGACCTTATTGGTTATGTGGTTATGAGCTTATGTGAGTAGATAGATTTATGTGTTATATGTTGTATTGATTCTTATAAGTGTCATCATAGGAGGGAGTGCATTGGGGGAAGGGTAATTGTATAAGTATGGTGGCCAACATAGTTATACAAGTACCACAACTTCAATGGGTTCTCAAGTATGATTGCATGAAAGAGGGTTAGTACATGCTTGTATATGATGAGATGTGGATTTTGGGTATATTTATAATATATGGGTTTTTGTAACGGCTGCCTATGATATGGCTACTGTTCTTTTTGTGTTATATGTTTTGGGTTATAGTTGTGTTGTGTGATTTTGGGGTCACACGATATGGTTTGGTTTTGGAGGTGGGCATTATGCCTTGTTGTGGTACGGTGAGATGGTGATTACTCGTATGAAAAAACGAGTGTATAAAGCGATTGATTGACTTACGTGTATGATAACGAGTATGTTTGAGGGATTCAATAGGTATACATATGCGGATGTATATATACTGATAGATGTTATGTTATGATTTATGGTCGTTCACTAGTTATTATAACTTGAACGTACCTTGTGTTTGTTCGTGTTTTATGGTGCTGGAGTTTGATGGAGTTTCAACGACGTTTTGAATCTTTTGAACTGTGTCTTGTAGCGTATTCTTTGAGTTCGTATTTCACGTGTACGTTTTAAAATGGTGTTCTTGGTTTTAAGTCTGTTGAAATAAATTGAGATTTCTTTTGGGATAATGAAATCTTTTAGGCTGAGTCTTACATTTCTTTTGATTGGTGTATGGAAAAAAAAGGGGGACTTGGAAATCTACTATAGAGTTAGATAGTTGGTGGTATTCGGTAAAATAAGGGTAAGGTGTTGGAGTCATGTTTGAAACAAGATGTAACATAAGTTTCTTTTTAATCAACACTTAATTATTTCAAATTCTAAAAGACTTTCTTTAAAATAAAGCGAAGTAAAATTTCTTTCTACTTACATAGGTTATATAGTTGGGTTTAACCGATCCACGTCATTTATAATTATAAATACAAGGTTAAATGGAGTTTATGAATATTTCACATACAATTATATCTTTCATTTAAAAGGATTGCATTGATTACTAAGTCTATTCTTTAGTTTTTAAAACAACTAGCATAAAACTGTTTTGGTCATAACTTGTTCGTTTCTAGAGTTTTTTGAGTGATTCAAAAGGCAAAAAAATTATGTACTCGGAACGTACTTTTCAAATATTCAGAATGTATAGTCATGGGAGGTCAGTGGACTGGTCGGGATTGTTGTACAAGTGTCGGGTCCAAGGTTGAGTTTTGAATAGTAGTTTATTTTTATGATTTGGGATGCACGGGATGCCTAGTCTTTAAATTGAGTTTGGAGTTCGTCAAGAGGGTTGTTTGTAGATGGTTTGAGTCACAAAGATGTGAGAGGTAATAATAAAAAGAAAAAAAAGATATATATTCTTTTGGAAAAGTCGATCTTTTGCACAGTTTAAATGATATGCCGCGGGGCGTAATATGTTTTGGTTGCCATTGGGTGTTTTCTTGGATTATTTTTCTTCATTGTCATGGGTCGTTTTGAATTGATACATGTTTTGGGTTTGAGTTTTCTTTGGATTCTCGTGGTTTTTGATTTGTTTTAATTGGTGCACGTGAAATGTCGTTAGTTGTCCGTGGGTTTGATTCGTCGATCGTATCTAGTGGACTCAGGAGTTGTTTTGGTTTTGTATTGTTTGGGAGCGTTGAGGTAGTCATACGAAAGACTTGGTCGCGCCTACACGATTAAGTAGGTGGCCATGAGAGAACGGTCGGAATGCCCTTAATGGGAAAGGAAGAAGTTCGTAGACGAACAAATGAGAATATATGGTCTCTTTGGAGTACCAGGGAGAGGAATAGAGATTTGTATAACGTATGGATATTGGCACAAGTAACGCGCCATATAGAGTGGTTGGAAATTGCAAGGGATTCAGGATAAAGGTTGAGTTGCCTGGTAGTAAATGTGATGTGGAAGCGGTTGAGTGGTCTAATAAGAGGGAGTATTGGTCTTATAGAATACGTGTAGATTTTTCGCGAGTAGAACGAGGTAGAAATTTATTCGTATTGCTTCTAAGGAGGGTGCAAGGAGGACATAGTTGAGATTGCTAAGGATGTTGTATGAACGCTTTGGGTTTACGGTTATGCATTTGGCTTCGCCAAAGCACTAGCGGTTTTTATGGTGTCAATGAACCAAGTGTGCATGAACGTGTATAAACGAGTTGTCATTGGGAGCATCGACATCTTGATCTACTCAAATCTAAGAAGGAGAGTGAGGCGAAGTATGTGTTGGTTTTGGAGAGGAATTATACGTGAGATTTTCAAGTGTGAGTTTTAGTATTAAGTCTACCATGATGAGTAGTTAGAGATGATGGCATATCATGGAACCAGCAAGGGGCGAAGTGAAGAAGGATGAGGAAGCATTTTGGAGGCTGAAGAGGTGGATTCGATAGTGAGCCGATCTTGGCATTATCGGAAGGGCTGGATGAATTCGCGAAGCATGACGATACGTGGAGCAAGGACTTGGACGCGTACGAGGACGACAAAGAAAGGCGATCGCTTATACGTTGCAGGAACTGAAGATTTGGAAGAACTGGATAGACTTAGTTAGTGGAGCTGGACTGTTATATCTGCCTAGAATGCTAGAGGCATTTGGTGTACGAGACGTGGAGTATGATCTATACGGATCATGAACGTCTCTAACACATATTCAATCATCTTGATTGAACATTTGGCAAAGGTGAGGGGTGGAGTTAAGTGATGAAAGAAAATTGCAAGGCCAAGTACCATCTCGGAAAGGCAAGCATGATTGATAAGACATGGAATAAGAAGAATGAAGTGAAGATGAGACGAACTTGAACTATAGGGATGACGTATTAGGGTGGTTTGGATGAAGGATGTAGGTTGCGCGAGTTGGTTTGTCTAAAGTAGTAAACGCGTCAACATGTATGTTGCGTGGCTTGGACAATCATGTGGAGAAAAGGGACGTAGACTATACTTCCTGCATAGATAGGAGTAGCTTAGAAAGGGGCGATGTAAGGATGAAGTTGGTGGAAGGGATACATAATGCGGTGGAGGAATAAGTACGACGAGAGTTGGGTAATAGTCGATAGACAGACTAATTCATCTCACATTTCAAGAGGAATGAGAAGTCACGTAGTTGAGAAGTTGGAAGGATTGCGTACGGATGTGATGGAATAGATGGTTTTGCGTAAAAGTTAGCCCGATATGTATGGAATGCCTTATGAGGGATTATGGCAAGGGAAGAAACGATGGGAAGCATCACATCGTGATGTATGGTATGTAGAAAAGGAGGAAACCACTAGATTTAGTGACAAAGTTATGTAGGGAAGTTTCACCCACAGTAACGGGTGGTACGTTTTGGTAAAATGGAAGAGCTGATGTAGAGTTTTGTAGGTCTATTTATGATCTTTGGAAAGATCGGACCATTAGCTTATGAGCATAGAATTACCCGGGGGGAAATGAGTTGTATACATGATACATTTCATGTATTAAGATTGGTAAAGGTTGTTTGAGAATGCATTTTGCATGTACGGTTATTCGGGACTTGTATTAATAAGAGTCTTCGTTTATATCAAAGAATCATCGGTGAGATTTATTGACTGTGAGGTCAAGAGTTTGGCAATGAGTTTAATTATTTTTGGTTTGTATATGTGGTATTTTGAAACTTGAACTAAAGTTCACGTGGAAATGAGGGGAGTTCGTTTAGAACAAGTATCCTCATGTGATTTGTTGTTTGTGTGTTTGATCCTAAGGAGTAAATCTCGGGACGAGATTTCTATTAGGAGGGAGTGATGTGACAACCCTGGTTTTGAGGTTCGTCACTTAGTTTTATTTTGTGCTAGTTACGTGTCTTTACGTGTTTATGTGCTTATTGGTGTGTATAGATTGTGGTTTGGATATCGTTTTCGGTACGGGGTACCTTGTGAGTGAAATGATGTGTGATGATTTCATGTTTATGAGTTCACATGGTAGTGACTATGAAGTGAGATGGTGTTATTTAGTGGTTTTACGTATACGTATATGTATTATAGAAAATCGTATTTTTACGATTTACGGTTTAGCATTTTGAGGTCTCGGAAGAGGTATTTAGTCACGAGAATATTTTTCGGGATGGTTTTAAGTCATTTAGGACTTAGTTATAAAGTTTATTTCAAAATTTGAGATTTTTTTAAAAGTGTATATTTTACGACTTTTACGGTAAAACGCGTAAAAATTGACTAGTTTTACGGTTTTGAGGTTTTGGAGGTTTTAGGAGCTGAAATAAATTAAGGTAAATTAAGGTATTGTTAATAACATAATATTAAACAATAAAAAGAAAAAAAAACGAAATTTAATGGATATGGAAAGGGTATAGACGGTTGGAAAAGAAAAAAAAGGAAAAAAGGAAAAAAGGAGAAAAAGGAAACATTGTATTGGGCTAGGATTAGTATGGTAATTATATAAAGACTTTTATTAACTAAAAACACATCATAATCCCCTGGAGATCAAGCTTAGGTCGAATTTAATGGAGAATATTAGGGTTCTTCATAAAATTTTGGGGTTTTCATAAATCAAAGGTAAATATTCAAATCCCTTTTTAATTTAATTGTTTTTATGTTTTGTTTAATCATCTTATGATGGAATTAGGTTAGAGTTTAATTTAAAAACAGTAAATTAATGTTATAATAATGAGGTTATAATGATTACATAAGTTAGGATTTGTAATTAGTGGGGTTATGGTTAATTAATTAGTTTAATTTGATTAAACCCGTTTTTAAAAACTGGGCAGAATTTTGAGTCTATTGTTTTGATCATATCTCGAGTTCTAGGAACATTCAAGATGCGATCCAAGTATCCCTGAAAAGGTAAATGAAGTGGCTTTCTAATGCAAGAAACTAGAACTAAATTGGAAGTCGGGAAGTGGGTCAAAAACAGGTTACAACAGTCGGAGGTCAAAATAGTTTTGAATTCAGCCTGTTTTCTTTTTAAGTTTTAGGTTGTTTGGGGTACTTAGGGTTGCATTGGGATCTTCTCACGAACGTGAGAGATGGTTTATATATTGTAGTAAGTATCTGCACTTGGGCTAAGGTTGTGGTTTAGGGTAAGACCCCTTAATGGTAACAAACTTTTAGTACGTTTAAAATCATGAAATCTGGAATGACAAAAGTAGATATATGTATATCGGGGCCTTAACAGTAGCTTTAAGGTTAGGGCAAGTGGGAGGTGTTAGCCAACATATGTAAGGGTATGAATATTCCTTTTACAGAAACCATGGGTATGTTTAAGTGGACGTTTGACTTAAAGTTTTGAGACCTAAAACTGGGACTGTTTTGTGTAAAATTATGAACGGGATAGCTATTAAACTTAACCAAGTTAGAGACTTGTTAAGGAAGGGTAATGGGGTGATTAGAGCTTAAAAATGAGGTAATTATACGGGAATAGACTAGATGTCCATCATAGGTTGATGAGCCATCTTAGTGATTGGTTCGTGTATTGATTTCGTATTTTTGGTTTGTTAGCTTGTTGCTAGTGCGAGGACTTGTGAAGAAGCTATCAGGTGAGTTTCATAGTCCCATGTTTAATATTGAATTTGACTTCCAGATGGGATGGAAGAGACACTTTGTTGAGTTATTTATAAATTGTTGCTGTGAATGTTTTTATGGTTGTGATGGACTTGTGTGTACATTATGTGATTAACTGCTATGTGATTCTTGATTGTGTATGATTTGGATCGCGGGACACGTGCCGTCTCAGTTATTGTGGTTTGACAAGGTAGTGGCCTTGTGGTTTGACAAGGTAGTGGCCTTGTGGTTTGACAAGGTAGTGGCCTTGTGGTTTGACAAGGTAGTGGCCTTGGGATAGGTACATAGTGTGATCATCTATGGTACCATGATGTTGTTTGGCAAGGTAGGAGCCTTGGATTGGTTTGGTATGATTAATCTTGATTGATAGTTATTAATGCATATTTGTAGCACATTGTCCATATGTTATTGTGTTGATGGTTGTTATTCACAGCTTATAACTGATTTAGCGTTAGAGTCTAAACCTATGACTCTCACCAACTTTATGTTGACGTGTTTTAGTGTCTCTTTCAGGTGAGAATGTGGTTAAGCTTGAGGATAGAAGTGGCTAGACTTGGATGCCTTAGGATTGCATATAGAAGGAGATCCCTGTTCCTTCTTAGCTTTGTTTGTTCATTTGTCTAGTGATACTGTTGGCACCTATATGTTTGTTTGTTTGTGTTATTTGTTTGTCTTGGGTAAGAGGTAGGACTGTTACCTACTTACCTAGACTCCTGCATTGTTGAGATATTGTCATGACATTTTTGTCACCATTTTATGACATTTCTTATATCATTTAGTTATCTCTATAGACACGCTATTGTTGTGATGATATCCATACGTCGTGCCCCATATTCCGCCATGGTGGGGTGTGACAATTACGCTCCCAACCGTATTTGCATATGGCACCTTACTCATCCTTTCAACATCACAATCCCTAACCGGGCAATCCTTCAATGACAGCTTGAATTTCCCACCCAATGGCATTTAAACCGATTTCCTATTGTTTATTCTAAACCTATTTTAAGACTTCAGAAACGTACCCCTGAATCCCTGATTATGAAACCTGTCACACACGTGAATTTTGAATCTATTTAATTTACGTGAAACGCGATAGTTCGGGTTAGACTTGTATCTCTATTGATCCCGATTGATTATGCGTAATTGGGTACAAATTTAAATTTTTGCGAATGACTTTCATATCAATTTCTACTTGAAGAACTGATTATTCGTTTACGTTACATGGTAGGAATTTTTATGTTCGTAGTCGACACCTAATTAGAACCACGTTATTTTAAGAGAGTCTCTACGCGGATTAAATATTGCACCCAATATATTTACGAAAAACATAGAAACTTCCCCATTTTCTCTTTTCACAAATTATTTAGAACTACTACTAAAACTTTACACTAGATATGAATAGTTAAACTTCTACAAGTGTACATACAACTTCTTTTTACTACACAAACTTAACATACAACTATGTAAAAGTTGTAAAAATACAATTTAAGAAAACAAAGAATTCTTGTCTTGCTACCAAATCGGCCCCTCTTACTCTGTATTTTTTCATTGGCTACTTTTTGATTATTTAGCAACTCCCACAAAGTCCAACCTTGTACAACACTCAACCATTTATTGTTGTCCTTCTTGTCTCCTCTACCCCTCCCAAACCCAACGGATACAACTCCATCCTCTCATAAATTTTTCTCCAACTTTAATCTTATAACAAACTTTTAATGCTAGTCAAACCCAAAGTACATTCTCCCTCTTTTATGCTGCCACCAACGAACCCCAAAGCACTCTTTTCTTTCCTTCTGCCCTAGACGCAACAAGAGAGATTCCCTCTTCCCAAGATGATGCAGTTTCCCATGTTAAATACCTTGAAAACCTTGGTCACAAACTAACTAGAACTCCTAACTAAGCCGTGAAACCCTAACTTGAACTCTTGAACACACTACTTGCATATAATTAGCCAACAAGTTACTCATTAAACACACACATTAAAAACTTCAACACTCTACGAAAACCCCTTGTTGGAGTCACTGCCATTACCAAATAAGAAAGCTAAGGAGTGTAGATTTGGGTGATGATATAACTTGGTTACTGAGCAAGTGAAATATGTTGGGTTTAGAACATAAGAACGATCCTTGTTCCTTCTAACTCCTTCACGTTTACTAAGGACCCTTTGTAAGTCATCTTGGCCTTTGTTTTTCTCATGATTTGGTTGATAATATACTTGCTATAACTTCTTGAATCTAAAACTCACACTAATGAAGCTACTAGTCACGGGGTTGGGACTTGGGTGATGTTTTCTTTAATGGACTAAGTCCTGTCTTACTTGAACTAAAGAAACCACGACTGTAATCAATATGATGACATAAATAACTTGAACGAACTAAACAAACCGCTACAAGGATAACTAAGAGGACAAAACATGTAAAGACCAAGCACCCTAGTTGTTGTAGTCTCGACATGATCAAAGTAAATGTGAACCTTAATGTTATGATTTTAGGTGAATGATGTATGTGGTTACCATTGATATGTATGCATGATAAATAGTAAAGCAAACAGGACACTCCTTTTCCTATGCCATAGGCTGCGTACAGTACATACACACACAAATGAACTTCTCATGTTGGTAAATTACTGTATGTACATATGATATGCAAGGGCTTTGTGTGTGCGGATGACAAATTGTAATAATACACCCTCATTTCTTTAAATAAGCCATGTATGTGTGTAAAGAATGCACAAGTAAAGACAACAGCTAGTAAATCACAAAACGATTCAGGAAAACTTAGCCACAAAATGGATAACTTATGATTTTATGTGTAGGGATTACTTGTATGTATGTGTATGCATGGATGTAAAACAACCCTACCAACCGAACCATAAATTATATGTGTGCTCTCCCTGTATGAGTGATCTATATATGCTATGTGTATGTGTGTCTGTTCAAGTAGGTGTGCGTGAATGCGTGTGTGTAACCTAAACAAAATGGTTGGGTATGCATGTTATAACTATCCCATAAAAGTATGTAACTCGTATGTGTGTGCAGTTCGTGATTGTACTCAAAGAAAACAGAAAACCAAAGTCAAGTGAATGAGGTAGAGTAGGGGTGCTGCGTGTTTTTATTCTCTTTGTATGTAAAAGAGTATGTACTGCGTGTATGTGTGTGCCAAAACGGCAGGAACATGGAAATGAATTGGAGGTGTGAACACAAGCTCCAAAATTATTGCTAATAAAGGGATATGTATGTAAACAAATAAAATACAACACCTTTTTGTTTTTACTGAGTGTGTGCGAGTGTATGTGATCATGAGCAGTAGCAACACATTGTGCATCAAACAAATTCAAGAGAGTACTATGTGTGTATGTCGTGTGGGTGATGAGTGCTCAGGGGTGTTCTTACGAACATCAATAGGAGGACCCAAAAGTGTAGTATGGACTCGACATATATGCATACTTGAAATAGAGTAGAACTATTAAACTAGTAAAAGTAATACCACCTGCATATGTGAAAAGGATGTGTAATAAGGAACTTAGCATAGTACAACAGAGTAGGGAATATGTCTAGGCATGTGATAAGCATGAGGTGGGCCTAAAAATGTATTGTGAAACAAATGAGAACATTGTAAAACGCAGGTCACCAAGGCATTACATGGTTGCAATATAACCAATTGTTTTTTTTACTCAAACGCCCTCATTTCACGCCACTGTTTACACTTCAAAATAAGTCGGCCTTGTAAAACTTAGAACATGGGAATATTGATGGCCTGGCATAGTTTTCAAAGGTTCCAATTTTTCGGTCTACGGGTCATTATCGAACCCGTTACACGCTTCCAAAAATCTTAGGAACCCATCTTAATAAATGAATGCTAGTAATAGTTATTAAGACATAAAAATGAAGCTTGAGAAAAATGGCCGAGAGCCCTACTTCGCACCTAATTTTAACCGACCAAATGGCCATGCCCCGTAAAGTTAAAAATACCTTGATTAAGATGACACGGCCTAGTTTAAAATGCAACTGCCCGTTTATCGTAAAGTTAAGTAACGAACCTGCAATTTATCTTCAAAAATGCGTGATCGACACTCATAAATAATTGAACATTACTTGTTTATTTTGTTTGCGAGTGAACCACTTTGGCTAATTATTTGACGCACTTAGAAACATCATGCAATTTCGATATTTATTAAATATCGAAGACCTCGTGGCCTAGTTTTTATAATGAGAACCCGTTTATTTTTCGAACTATTATTTAATGAGATATTGAGACCCGAAGTTGACCACGTGACTAAAATGGTTGAACACAAAAAATATATAAAACGTTTTTATAAATCGATAGCAAGTATAAATTATCAACCAAGTGCTTTGTACATTATTCTTTCTTGTATTTAGCCTAAGTAAAGATATTTTACTTAGGTTACGAGTAGACCGTTTCCGCATCGTTTTGCGTGCCTTTATTTTCCGTGCTATCCTTGTGATCATATTTACGACTTCATCGAGGTGAGTTTCATAGCCCCACTTTTAATTGTTTTAACTATTTTGAGGTGAGAACATTGCTTGTTTTAAACGGATGAACATAAGTGCTAAAACTTGATATGTTTGCCTACATGATGTCTAAGTAGCGATATCCCTAGATGCTTTAGCCCACTATCGTGAACCGTTAATTACTTTGTGTAAGCGCGAATGTTATGGATAGATCTATCGGGACTAACCTCCCTATCTAATTTGGTTGTGTGGCCAAAGTTAGATACACTTACATTTGAGGATTTACAAATGCTTCGGGATAGGCATTTGCTCGGGCTCTTATTATATCTTGTTGGTTGAGGTTAACGCTTCGGTGTGACGAGCTTAGGCGTAGGAATACAAACGTATACTATTTTGATTATAGCCATGTTTTGGTTATATGCCGGTTGCCTGATCAAATCTTATGGTTCATCACATTAATTTTGTAACTAAACCTATGAACTCACCAACCTTTGTGTTGACGCTTTAGCAATGTTTTTCTCAGGTATCAAGATGGAGGAGTGACGTGGTTATGCATGGGAGATTTAAAAATGAAAATGGTCGTGACTAGTGTATGGATATTTAGATCAGTGTTAAAGCCTTTTGAAACGATGTTTTATTATGATCTTGTGTAATTCGCTTCCGAACAAGTTTATGCTTTTAATTAAAAGAAAATGGCTTTTAAATAGTCGTTCTTTGTATCTATGTCTTGTGATAGTCATGATCGTCGCACCCCATTGCGTTGCCTTACTCTGATAAATTGGGGGTGTGACAGATTGGTATCAGAGTTGTAGTTATAGAGAACTAGATTATTTTATAAAACGATTTTTATAAACGTGAGTCAAAAATTTAATTGTTGGAAAAATAATTCTAGACTATAACTAACTCTCAAAAATCTCCAAGAACCACTTCACTCCACGTCTTCGATACAAGTAAGTTGTGACTTGAGATAGTTTATGATTTTTGCAATGATAAGTTTTGAATTTGATTGCTACGTGTTTTTAGAATTAGGTATTCCCTTCTCATGTTGAGTGATACCCATAGGGACATGTAATAAAACGATTTTTTTTAAGTTGAAATAAAATGCCTAACATCCTTGTATGGATTGTTACGATACGCAAATGGTTTGTGCCATATTTATTTGAATGGTTTGTACCATATATATATATATATATATATATATATATATATATATATATATATATATATATATATATATATATATATATATATATATATATATATATATATATATATATATATATATATATATATATATATATATATATATATATATATATATATATATATATATATATATATATATATATTCCCTTTGAGATTAAACGTACGCATAGTTATGCTCAACATATTTTAGATACTCCGCGAGACTATTATCGACTATCGAAACGTTTTGTGATTCATATCACTATACGCCGAGTTAAAAATATCGCCATGATTCCTAGAACGAAAACTATACGAGTATATTAACTTACCATGTGTTTGGTAGTATGTTAACTTGTAGTAATACTTGAATCAAACGATGCTATTATAAATGTCGAGAGAAGCAACTATTTATTGGCTTCGGTAAATTGTTACTCCACTAAACATTTATAATAGGCTCGGTTGAGGAAAAGTGACCTACATTAATTAATGGTTTCGAAATTGAAATTAAATGCGTAAGTTATCATATCAAATTATTATTTTTAGCACGACCGAGGAAAGACGACGACGTCACTATATATGATGACATATGATGATAAAACACTTATTACAAGTATTACTCTTTTAATGCTCCAAAGAATACTACAATTCAAAGAACGAATAAATTTCGCAATATATGAACTACCTATAAATACGTTGACGCGTAAGTAAAATGGTTATCAAAGAAAATTTTTATTGGAAATAAATTACGCAAAGACAAATCAAAGTTTTTATTAGTCCATTGGTTGGGACTAAGTTATCATGACTTAATTATAAATTTCCAAGTTACGATATAGATATAAATTAAAGGGTTTACCCTTGGTTAAACAATTATGCCAATTTCTACATCAAAGAGATTATCGCGTTGCGCGATATTTGAGAACCCCAGATGAGAAATGTGGGCCTATATTGATATCTTAAATACAAGGTATAATTATATAACAATGACTATAAAGTTTATCTAAGATTGCGAGCAAAACGCTAGACGAGAGCAAGATAACCGAAACATATAAGATATAACAGAACATATTCCAAAATCAGAGAAATTCTTGTGATAAAATTTAGTAATTGCTCGAATTGAACATTTTGAACGATTACGGATTAAAAACATATGGAACAATTCTTCCGATGAAATTTTTGTGATAAAATTTTAGTACTTGACTCGTTTAAATCAAATTAACAATTTTTCAAGGTGTAAAAATTGTCGAAAGTGTACGAACTAGCAATACTAAGTTAAGGAAAGACTTATGAATGAACAAGAACTAGTACGTGCAACGTAATATCCGTAACCCGACTAAACCCCAAAAATATACTTACTCATCCGAGTTGCAAGTAGTAGACGTTTAACAAGAGGAAATTGCACAAAAATAAACGTCGTGATAGACCTAAATTGATGAAAGAATTGATTAAGGATAATTGTATTTATCCATCCGTGCATAATCACTACTAAGAGAAAGTATAAATAATAAGTATGTGGAAGAGCATGTTAGAGGACTTTAACATTCCACGATTTACTTATTGTTTTCCGTGTAAGGACTACTTGGACATTTAAGTAGACTTATGGATCGATGTACGAGAACTTACTCTAAATAAAAGAAAATTTACAAGACATCATACTACTCATCTCAAAAAAAAATTTAAAAAAAAAACTTTAGAAAAATACTTCACCTTTACCTGTCTAATAACCGTCGTTTTACATTTGATGACAGGCGAAAAAGGAAAGATGCCCCTCATTCCGTTTGTCATTTTGCAATCCGAATCCGACAAGGAAATTACCCCATCCGGAGCATAATCACAATAAATTCGGATGATGAGCAAGACTCGCCAGTCATGATGTCAAATGTCACTACGGGACTTCCTTCCATCGTCCCAAGTGTTTCTACTACTACTACTATGCCAATCCCTATTCCTATGCCTTCACCATTACCTGAAACTTCCAGAAAAAGAAACCGTACACCTTCACCACCACCAATGTTACTCATTCCCCAGGAGACGAGCCTACTTCAGAAGCACTCGGTTCGATGCAGAACACCTGATAGGCCGTTTGGAGGATGTAGAGGTTCATGTGGATCACCTTATCGAGCAAGATGAGGACAAGGACTTAGTGATAGCCGAGTTACAAGAGTCTCTTGAGGCTGCTGAGTCCGAGATCACAATTTTACAAATGAGGAACAATGATGCCGAGGCTAGGCAAGCTGTGGATCATGCTCAGATTCAAGAAATCCTACACCATCTAGGTCTTTAGGATTTTCTCGTCTTTCTAATAAAAGTATGATGTTTTGTATGACGTTTTGTCAAGACTAAAAGAAGCCATTCATTAGTCGAATGGGAATTTTGTACTCTAAGCTCCAAAACTACGTATGGAACGTAGTTCAAGAATGAAATGTACGAACTTCATGATATGATCCCTTGATAATTGTATTACAATAATTGTGAGAAAAGCTTGATCAAATTTGGACAATCGTAAGAATTGATAACAATGAAAGAACTAACAAAAATATACATCGTTTGTGCGATAATGTACACAGAAAAATTAAAATGACGGAACAAGGTTGCAAGGACCTCAAAGAGGTCATCACTCGTCAATACCAAAATGCCATTAGGGTCGTTGATGCGTTCGAAGCTAGTATCCGCACGGTCGACCGAACCATGGATCCTAGTGGTTACGAAACAGCTAATGAGACAAGTGCTACTCCGGTTAACACTTTTGGACCTCGAAAGACCTTTTAGAAAACTAAAGTGAACCACTCCGTTAGTGGAAGGAAAGGACCTTATGAGAGTAGGTGCTCTATGATAAAAAACCACCCAAGGTTTAACACCATGAAGCAAGGTGCCGGAAGGTTTAACCCTAACCTTATGACTAAAGTAAAGAATCACTCGTGGAAAGCGCCACGTGTTCACCAAGGAAAAACCTTACCACCCTCTACTTGTTGTGCAAGGACAAATTTCCTGGAGGATGTTCCCAAACCAACTCCGATCTTGAAAAAAAAAGTATCTCGGTAACCTTCCATATTGCCACAAGTGTGACTACCACCACAAAGGTAGTTGCGCGAACCATTGCATGCTTTGTGATGACTTTGGGCACTTGGAGGGTGATTGCCGAGTGGTAAAATCCCATGAGAACAATATGAAGAAATGCTACATGGAAGAATGTTGTTTAAAACAAGAAATACTTCAAAAAGGGAAGAAAATTGCTCAAGAAGGAAGCTTGGGGGCAAAGAGCGTCCAATACCCCACCAATGTTTTACACCAGTTGTCTTTCAAGAAAGATGCGCCGACAAAATTCAAGTATCAACCCAAGGGTTTCTACCCTCGTCATGGATAAAGCGTATAAATTTATTTATTATGAACTATTTTACTTTTATGCAAATCAAGTGACTCGACGTCCGTCGATGTTACCGCCAACAAACTTAATTATGTAATTGTACTCCATTTCTTCAAATAAATTGTGTTGTTTTTAAAGACTCTTTTGTTTAACCAACGAAAAAAAAAATTATTTTATTTTATTTATTTATTTTTCATGTGTCGGAGAAAAATTCATCCACCAAAAATTTTACTTAAGAAAGAGTTTTCTTCTACAATCTTTTCTTTACCTATCGAAGAGAAATAAATAAAGTAAATTTTCACTAAAAGATTTTTGTAGAATATTCTTTAGAAAATATCAATTTTGTTTTACTATTAGAAATCACCACCGGAAACACTTATTAGTGGGACTAATAACAATCGTGATAATGTAAGTTGAAAGATTAGTAAAGGTATTATTAATCAAATGCCGCAACTAATAGCGAAGTATTTTTGGTAAAGAACTACCATGTAAAGTCTTGGAACTTGGTTTGACGACCAACTCAATGTGAAGAACAAAAACTATTGATAAACTTGACGAGAACTAGTATGAATAAATTTTGGGAATTATTTTGTTGATCGTGAAAAATGAGCAATGGTTACAAATGAAATGAACTATGCGCAAGTTTGTTGATTATGTAAGTGAATAACGGTAACAAACGAAATGCACTATGGACTACCAATATATAATTACAACCTCAAAGAGTCAAATTATGATGAAAAGAAGGATGCAACCGTTCGTCCCGAGACGTACGTAGCCTGATCAACTACGTATGATCGTGGTCGAACGCGAGTATGCTCATAGTAGTCATCTTAAAAATGAAATATATTTGTACTAGTAAAACATATTCAAGTTTCCCTATTTGCCAAAGAAAAATTTATTATGTGCTATGAACGTCGAACATTTTTATACCGTCTTAAGTAAAAGCGTTGAGCACGCAAATCAGTAAACCTAGTACAATTATTTTCTTCGCCACTATTACATACAAAAGCGTATATGACACAAAAATACTAAGAGCGCCACTTGTTTTGGAAGACAATTAAACTCGAATAGATTAGAGTTGGAAAGTCGAAAACAAATTTTAAATGGTAAGGAGAAGAACGAAATGTCATTGAGTAAGACCCAAATTTAATAGAAATTGAGAAATCGCCGTAACTTAACCCATGTTAAGGAACAATTGGTTCAAGATAAGAATGCTCTTGTATATAAATGGAATACCAAAACCACTCGGACAGAAATCTATTTTTCCTAAGGATGTTTGAGCATCACACCATACTCACAGGCTTAAGAAATATTATACCTTCTTCATAGAAGGAATCCGAACGAACTATTATTTAAAAATATTATAAATCGGGCACCCGTTTTTTCTCTCCATGAAAAAGGAGATAAACGAGGAGGAACGCAAACTAAATTGACTAATTAACGAAATTATCTAATATTGAATGTCACATAAAAGGGAGAAACGTCTTAATCACCATGTGTTAGGACGATCAATTGACCTAGATCTTTGGGAAACTGATTCAAGAAACCTTGATGCATACGCTACTTATCACTACCAAGTAGGCGGTTAATGTGAACGGGATTAATCAAATCGTGTGGAACAATTTTCAAATGTGCGATATATAGTCATCTAGGCGAAATATGACTATACGTGACACTTTAAAGTGGAAGTAACACGCGAGACGACGCGAGGTTAATAATGAGAAAACTCACTAAACAAAATTGATGTCGTCGAGAAAAATTTGACATACAAGAAAAGACTTAGGGAACGCTAAAGAACCATGTACAAGTCGGAAGAAATTTCCGTTTGTTTTAATCCTAACAAGATTATAGTAATTTTAATCTTAGCAACAAACTAAAGAAAAACGAACGCAGTGAACACCATGAAAGGAAGATAAAAATTTAAAATTTAAGTGAGCTCTTGTTTTGACAACGACATCGACGTGCTAGTTTTGAGGACAAAACTCAATTTAAGGGATTACGAATGTCACACACGTGAATTTTGAATCTATTTAATCTACGTGAAACGCGATAGTTTGGGTTAGACTTGTGTGTCTATTGATCCCGATTGATTATGCGTAATTGGGTACAAATTTAAATTTTTGCGAATGAATTTCATATCAATTTATACTTGAAGAACTTATTATTCGTTTACGTTACATGGTAGGAATTTTTATGTTTGTAGTCGACACCTAATTAGAACCACGTTATTTTAAGAGAGTCTCTACGGGGATTAAATATTGCACCCAATATATTTACGAAACACATAGAAACTTCCCCATTTTCTCTTTTCACAAATTATTTAGAACTACTACTAAAACTTTGAAGGTCTACGTGATCATTGGCCTATTCTATGTGATGGATTTGATGGATTAAGATGGTTGATTAATTAGATAAATATAAAGAAAGATGAAGAAATGAGATGAAGGATTAGAGAGAGAAAGGAGATAAGGGAGAAAGTTAGAGAGAGAAAGTAAAGATGGAAAATGATTAAGTGTCAAATGGACAATCAACAACCCCTCCTAACATGCTAGGAGGGGATATATATAGCCCACCCTACATGTGGGCTATATGGACTATACATAAACTAAATGGATCACGAGCCCATTACATAATTATCGTTGGAGCGACCGATCCTTCATAAATACGTAAAACGTATTTCCAACAATCTCCCCCTAAGGGAGGTCGCTCCAAGAAACAAAGTTCTAAATAGTCTATAACTCGTGATCTATGCTAACTAAGACGTGACCGAGACTTTATTGGGAAAAACGTATTTCCAACAATCTCCCCCTAAGGGAGGTCACATCTTTTTACAAAATCTTAAACCTAGCATCTATGCTTGAGTCTTCGATCTTGTTCTTGTGAATATGCTTGATGTGATCTTTGACTTTAGTCTTGAGCATGTTTCCTTTCCTTGACCTTGTGCATTCTTCACTTGTGATATTTGCCTCTTCGTGACTTCATGTTCCACATACTTATACTTTTAAATTCTTGAAAGCTTCAGAGTTTGATACAGCGGAAGACTTGACCTTCAGGCTTTCTTGAATTTGTTGAAGTACTAATTGTATGTAGTATAAGCATGTGGTGACGACTTCTTCTGGATTGTACACCGTAATGCCACCTTCTTGTTACGCTGCATAAGACAGTTAGAAACAAATATTATACACGAATGAAATGGCCTTGAACATTTCATTCTAATTCGGTAGCATTTTACCCCCGGTCGGTGAAGACCGTTGGACGATATTAAATATCGTACTTGTGGCAGGTAGTTTCAATAAAGAACCTCCTTGACAAGATTTCGCGGGTAAACCCGTTCTCTTTGCTCGACCGTCCAAAGCTGACTGCGAACGTAAAGAGTGAATCATTTGGATAATCTTATCCGCATGATTTGAAGCCGTCAATTCATGTTCCTAGAACAAGTGAAGTTCAATTAAGAACCGCACCGTCGTTGCTTTCCAGTTGTCACTAGCTTGATTCATATAGAATCTTGCAAGTTACCTACTAAGTGCTGTTTGATGTTAACACTAGAAGGATTTCCATTCGTCACAGTAAATACTTAATAGTATTACTCTGAATGTTCTGGCAAGATCACTAAGATATTTCGTAGAGGCCTGGAACGTGTTTAAATTCATTTAAGAATTAAACCACTGTTGCTTTCCAGTTATCACAAGTTTGATTCATAAAGAATCGCACAAGTCACCTACCATGAGCTTTTTGATATTCGCTCAAGAAGGATTTCCATCTTCATTGTAAATACTTTCGTATTACTCGGATGTTCAGGCAAGATCATGAAGATTTTGCGTAGGACTCTTAAGATCTTTCTTACTTTTCACAGTGTGTGAAGAAGCAAGGAAATATGAAAGTGTGTCCTAATGAGATATTTGATGATCTCAAATGGCTCTAGACTCGATCGTGCATTTTGGATTTTTAGTGATCGGAGGCTGGAGAGGAGTGCCACCTTTTCAATACCAATTTATTCGGAGTGAATAAATCAATAGATAATGTGTTGTCTCCGTGTGATTAAAACAAATATCTTTTAAGAGATATCTGAGTTAGCTGGGATGGGTTGTGCCTTGCATCACTGGGTCCATGATGTCTATCTTCAATATCAAGAATCATTAAAATGATCTCAATAGCATATGAATTGACCCGGTTTCTGCCTAAGTTGTAAGGAGGGCTTCTTTCTTTACACCCTTTATCTTTACAATTCTTTTTCATTCTTCAACCCCTTCAATGCTTACCAATACGTCATCACTAGCACCTTGTTGTGATTGTTCCAGTGCTAACTTAAGTACTTGGTCGGCATTCAGCTACGTTCACAATCTTTCTCCATCTTTCCTAAGGACTACTATTTCTAGCTATGGAATGTCCTTGGGAAGATTCCTCCGGTTCTAGAGGAATCATTGGACTTTAACCTATCCTACCATCCTTATGTCACCACAATCTTCATCATCGTGAATAGAGATGTTTTGGGTAAGTGTATGTCACCATGAAATCCATTTTGAAGTGCAAATCCATTTTGCTCCCCCTTAACATATGCCACGATATCCGAAAACATTTCGCACATGTCGGGATGAGCTAGCACGTTAAGTCAAACCATTTTTGATTAATCATTTCCCATATTAAATCACATTTTCTCCCCCATATTAAAAATATTAACCCAATCGATGTTTTTAATATCAATTGATTTAATAGCATTTTAAGAAAATTTGGGAAGAAAAATGCAAATCCAAGTATCTTCATGAGTTACACAAGCTCCCCCTCAAATTAATGAGGGTGTGCTGAAACGTAAATTAAATACCTTTTAAACACAAGTGTAAGGTATTTATCACGTGCAAAGATCATATATGATAATGAATTCACAAGATTAGCAATTTACGAGGTAGGACCTGAATGATGGAGAACATCATATGAAAGATTCACATGGTTCTTGTTCACGAATGTTGGTCACCTCGTCACGTCCCCGAGAAAATTAATTCCCGTTGTTGAGTCAAAGCTTTCCGGTGAAATGCTTGACTTGATTATGAAAAGCGGGTTGCTATATGAAATAATAGCAAACCATATGGAGCATGTTTTAAATCTTTTAAACTTCTGCTCGAACTTTATTTACAACCCCGTGTCATTATTGAATGACATTTCTAGGTTCGTAAATATTATCGATTCCAGAAGACATGCTCGTTTTATCAAAACGTTTTTGAACACACAATTTTGAAAGATTTAGAAAAACCTTTTGAGAAATTCTTGAAAAATTGTGTTCAAAGTTTTGAAAAACAGTTACTTGAGCTTAAGATGTTGAATATCTTACAAAACGAGCTCAAGTCCGAGAAGTTGTAAACTTCCCGTTGTTAAGGATAAGTTACCATCGACGATAAACTTTCCTTTTAATTGAAGAACGAGTTCTAAGCTGACATTTACTTAGAAGTCGTTTTCATGAGCTTGAAAAAACTTTGAATGTTTTAACGTAAAGCTCATGACCGAGAAAGGTGAATTTCTCGTTATGAAGAAAAATTCTCTTATTTAAAAGATTCACTTTCCTTTCTGAGCTTAAAACCTGGAATGTTTTAATACAAGCTCATGACCGAGAAAATTTAATTTCCCGTTACGAGGATAAGCTATCTTTAAAGATAAGCTATCCTAAAATTGAAGTCCGAGTTACAGTCTGATATTTAACTGTAAGTCATTGTGCATGAGCTTAAAACCTTCGAATGTTTTTTGATATAAGCTCATGCCCGAGAAAAATTAATTTCTCGTTGTAAGGATAAGTTTATCATCGGCGATAAACTTTCCTTTCTTTGATGCACGGTTTATCGTCTGATATTTAACGATAAGCCATATACACGAGCTTAAAACCTTTGAATGGTTTTAGGATAAGCTCGTGTCCAAGAAAACTTAATTTCTTGTTAAGAGGGTAAGTTATCGTTGCGTGGATAAACTTCCCTGTCTCTGAAGTCTGGGTCGTCGTCTGTCATTTAACGAGGAGCCATTTACACAAGCTATAAACCTTTGAATGGTTTTAATGTAAGCTCGTGTCCGAGAAAACTTAATTTCTCGTTTTGAGGGTAAGTTATCGTTGCGTAGATAAACTTCCCTTCCTCTGAAGAACGGGTTACAGACTGTGATTTGAATGTAAGCCTAAGTGCATGAGCTTAAAAAACTTGGAATGTTTTTAATATAAGCTCATGCCCGAGAAAAATGAATTTCTCGTTGTTAGGATAAGTTTACCATCGGCGATAAACTTTCCTTTCTTTGAAGATCGAGTTATAGTCTGTGATGTGACTATAAGTCCTTTGTGAGCTTAGCCATGAATCCCCTGAGATACTTGTTTCTCCGATAACTGCTTCTTCAGCAACCAAACTCTAAGAGTGTCCTTAGTTGAACGGTATACAATGATTGAACCGCTTCGTTCTTTTGGAACATCAACTTTGGTACCTGCATTCTTATTAGGAGTTTGTATACTTTTGCATGGGTTAGAGTTATCTATTTTAGAAGCACGTGGGGGTTCATGGTTTTCTTTTCTTGTGTAAGAGGTGGCCTGAGGAGATGATTCACTTGTCTTAGTTGGCAAACGTTTCCTTTTATAGAAAACCTTAAGTTCAGGCTTAAGTGATGTATCATCCTTTTCAATTTCCTCCCTAGCAGTCTTAGTAGAGTCGGAGATTATCCTAGTTAAAGGGCACTCATTTCCTACAAGAGTGAAAGATCTACCAGTGGGGCGCCACATTTTACCAACGGGTTTGATTTTAGCAACCCACTGGGATTTAAGTCTAGCACGGGAGTTCACCTCATTAAGCAATTTTTTTATACAGGAATCATGATTTGCCGTAAAGACACATTTTCTACATGTTTTACAAGTAGCATATTTAATGTCCGAGTTGTTGGGAATAAATTAAGGCCAGATCACTTGAACGCTGACAAGAACAACTCAAGCATTGACAAGAGCAAAGTGAGCGCTGACAGCCCAAGCGTTGACAAGTTAAAGTCAAGCGTTGATAGATTGAAGACAAGCACTGATGGAAGATGTGAGTTACACGTTTATTATGTTCTAGAATACTTCTAGTAAGGATAGAAACGACAATGTATTTTCTATGTTTATCTTTACCTAGAATTGTTGATACGTAGCTTATTGTACAAGGCTTCTTAGTCTATAAAAGAAGGCCTTTAGGTTAATGTTTAATATCAAGTTTTTCATTAAGTTTTCATTCGTAAACATCTTTCATTGTAAGCAAGTTCGACATTCATAATCAAAGTGAAAGTTTTGTTTACATCTTGTGTTCTTGTTTAAGTATTAAATTCCGCATAATACTTAGATTCACAAAGCATATAACAAAGGTTTCTCTACGTGTTATACTTGATCTAATCTCGTATACACAAAGCTAATCGATCTAAGTTTGGGATCAACAAGTGGTATCAGAGCTTGTTGAGGAACTTTTGATCTTTGAAGAACACCAGAACGATATACGAACACCAAAACCCTAATTTTCTCAAAACCCTAAAAACATCATGTCTGAAGCGATAAATTCCTCCTCCTCATCCTTACCAAACATCAAGATTCCCATGCTTGATGCAACCAACTTTGACTTATGGAGGTTCAACTTTGAACAATATCTGGGGATCTTTGACTACACACTCTGGGACATTATTGAATATGGAAACTCATTCAATAAGGCTCAAAAGATTCAGGATGCCATTACGGCAAGATCAGCGGTTGAAGGATGTCCTGATGAAGATAAGAAAGAAAAACCTAGAGATGGTAGAGCTGTAAGTGCTGAAGATATTGCAAAGAAAAGGGCTGACATGAAAGCCCTAAATATTCTGAAAGTCTCTTTGGGACAAGAAAATCAGTACAAATATAGAAGCTATGAATCTGCTAAGGATCTTTGGGAAGCAATTGAAGTTGCATATGGTGGTAATGCAGAAACTAAGGAAGAAAAGAAAAAGCAACTTCTGCATGATTATGCTATCTTCAAAGCTCAGCCCAATGAGAAACTGAGCAGTGTGAGAAGCAGATTGCTTGACATCACAAGCAAATTGTCCTTCATGGGGACACAAGTTGGTGATATTGACACCAATGCTACTTTTCTGAAAAGTCTTGGTGAGACATGGAAGATTGAGGCAAGATCTATTCTTGCCAATAATACTTACAAGAGCTCTTCGTTTGATGACATCTACAACAAACTAAGACTGTTGGAAGATGAAACTCTTTCAGCACATGGAAGCAAAGCTAGCACCAGCAACATGGCCTTCTTCTCTCATAGTGAAGGTCAATTCAATCAGAAGGACTCTTTTATGCATCCAGTTACTGGATCATCATTTGTCAGCGCTGGAACAAGTCCTGTCAACGTCTCCTTTTCAGACGCTGACACATTCATAAATGACTCCCCAAGAGTTAAACCTGCTGGTTTGGATTTGGATACTGTTTGTGCTTACATTACTTCTTTGCCCAATGGTTCAGTGATTACATATGAGGACCTTGAGCAGATAAGTGATGAACACTTGGAAGAGATGGACATCAAGTGGAACATGGCTCTTGCTAGTATAAGAGCAAATAGGTGGAATAGAAGGTTCAAGAAGAAGATGACCTTTAATGCTAAAGACACTGCTGGATTTGATAAATCCAAAGTTGAGTGCTACAACTGTCATCGCATAGGGCACTTCATGAGGGAATGCAGATCTCCTAGAAGATCTGATGCTGGTAAACCCTCAAGTCAGGTTGTTAAAGCTCAAGACTCCAAAGCCATGGTTGCAGTTCAAGGAATTGATGGTACTGGATGGGATTGGAGCTATCTGGCTAAGGATGCTGAAGAGGACAAAGCTTTGATTGCTGATATTGAAGAAGAAGAGCATGTTGAATATGCTCTCATGGCACACTCCTCCTCTTCATCTGATAATGAGGTATATGATGATGCTTTTTGTAGCAAAGGTTGTAGGTTAAACACTGACAGACTTAACAAAGAGGTGTTAAAACTAAAAGAGGATATGAGCACTGAAAGGTGTAAATTATCCAATTACCAACTAGCTCTTACTGAAACTGAGAAAACCGTTTCTGAATATAAGAAAATGGAATTTGATTTAAAAGATAAGATAAATATCTTAAAACATGAGCTAGAGGGTAGTATGGATATTAGAAATATCATGTCAAAGGTCAATAAAGACCTACAGGCTAAGTTAGATGAGGCCATTAAGAATAAAGATAATGTTAACCTCAAGATTCAAAGATTTGATAGAGCCACCCAAGCCCTAGGAGACTGTGTAGCTAAACAAAGGGATCCTAAGGACATGACTGGGATTGGGATGACTGATTACTCTCTGGTTCCACCACCAGCTGGTGACTTCTATGGTGTCCTTAGAAAGGATTTATCTTGGACTGGTATACCAGAATACCAAGAAGAGGAATTCATTCCTCCACCAAGAGTTGTCACTCCAGTGGAAGAGTATCAACAAAAACTGACTGACCTAAATGAGTGGAAGAAAGCTAACCCTACTTTATTTGTTAAGGGAGGTTTGCTATGTGAAAGTCCCAATGAATCACCACCCATTAAGGTTACTCACCCAGTTACTGGTGAAGCTGTTGACCTAGGCTCAAACACTGTTAGAAGACCTACCATTAAATATGCAGAGATGTATAGAAATAATAGGTCACCCAAGAGCCAAGTTAACAATCATGGAACAGGTTTCTTTGCTTCTAGACCTAAGAGTGTGTCTAAGAAAGCCTGTTATACTTGTGGTAGCTTTTCACATTTGGCATACAAGTGTGTCAACGCTCCCAAAGCCAGCGCTGATAGGAACAATTTTAGCGCTGATAGGAAGAAAGTCAACGTTGTTAGGAAGTCAAACGTTGTCAGACCCAGACCTTGTGTGCAGCAAAGTCCACAAGTGATTAGACCAGCCCCATTCTTTTCTAGAAGGTCTAACACTCATGGACAAAGACCTTTTCAAAAGACAAATACCTGGTCAAATAGGCAATGGGTTCCTGTAGCAAACCCTAGGTTCAACGCTGACAAGGGTAATTTCAGCGTTGACAGGACAAAATCCAACGCTGACAGAAATGTGTCCAGACCTAAGTATTTGCAGCCACAAGGTAAGGGGTCTAAAGCTTCTTCAAGCTTAACATGGAGACCCAAGAAAGATCAAAACCCTAATAATAATGGAATTTCAATGACTTGCAACAGGTTTAATTACATTTCAAAAGTCATTACAAAACCAATTGGGGTTAACTGGGTATTTCATCCTAAAAGGGATGAGAATGGGGTTGTTGTGAGAACTAAGTCTGTTCTTATTGAACAACCAGATGAATCTAAGTCTTCTGAGACTTGGGTTCCCAAAGAAAACTAATTTGTTTTCTTTATGTGCAGGGCATTCAAAAGCAGATCAATGATTATGGATATTGGGATAGTAGATGCTCAAGGCACATGACAGGAAAGGAAGACTATCTGACGAACTTCACTCCTATTCAAGATGGTGATAAGGTATACTTTGGAGGTGGATATGGCACCATTACAGGCAAAGGAACCCTTCTCACCAATAATCTACGTTTTGAAAACGTCTTCCTGGTAAAAGAACTGGATTATAATCTGTTTAGTGTATCACAAGTGTGTGATAACAAAAATAAGGTTCTTTTCACTGATACTGAGTGTTTGGTGTTAAGCAAGGATTTTAAGATCCCTGATGAGAAGTACATTGAGTATAGAACACCTAGGCATAAAGACATATATAATGTGAATTTAAATGGAATTAAAGTGAATGCAAATATGTCTTGTTTTTATGCTAAGGCCTCAGTAGATGAAAGTAATTTGTGGCACAGGAGACTAGGGCACATAAACTTTAAAAATATAAATAGACTTGTGAGGCTTGGTTTAGTTGATGGTTTGCCTGAGAAGGCCTTCCACAATGACCACTCTTGTGTTGCATGTCTTAAAGTCAAGCAGCACAAGGTCTCATTCAAGTCCAAGCAGGTGCATATTAGTTCCAGACCTCTTCATATGCTTCACATGGACCTCTTTGGTCCAACTAATATAGAAAGTTTGAATGGCAAGTCATATTTTTTTGTTGTCACAGATGACTTTTCTAGGTTTACTTGGACATTCTTTCTAGCTATGAAGAGTGACACAGCTGATGTTCTTATTGAATTTATCACTCAAATTGAGAAAAGGTCTGGCAATGAGGTTAAGATGCTTAGAAGTGATAATGGTGGAGAATTTAGGAACAAGAAGCTAGATGATTTTTGTGCCAGGAAGGGAATTACTAGGCAATTTAGTATTGCTAGAACCCCACAACAAAATGGGGTTGCTGAGAGGAAAAATAGAACCCTAATTGAAGCAGCCAGAACAATGTTGGTTGATGCTCACTTTCCCATAGCCTTTTGGGCTGAGGCTGTTAATACAGCATGCTATGTGCAAAATAGAGCATTGGTTAACAAAATTCAGAACAAAACACCTTATGAGTTACTTTGGGGAAGAAAACCTAATATTGGTTTTCTCAGACCTTTTGGATGTCATGTAGTAGTCTTAGACACTAGTGATGCCTTAGGGAAATTTAGTGCAAAAGGTGATGAAGGTTACTTCATGGGGTATTCAGTGCAGAGCAAGGGTTATAGGGTTTATCTTAAGGAGGACAAACGTATTGTTGAAAGAGTACATGTTAGGTTCTTAGAGAATAAACCTAGTGATCCTGAAAGTGGTCCTAATTGGTTGTTTGATTTGGAACCCTTATCTAGAACTTTAAATTATATGCCTGTCACTAATCCAGACATTGTGAAGGTAACTTCAAATGTTGTGGAGGAACAAGTTGTTCATGTTTCAGGTACACAGGTTGACGAGAGGGTTGGATCACAAGCAGAAAAGGCATCTCCTACATTTGAATATGTCACAATTCCCATTTGGACTGATGCTTTTGCTGCTGCTGCTGCTGGACAAGACAATGGTGGTTTCCAAATACCACCAAATACAAACATGCATGGTTCTTCAGGCGCTGACAAAGGAAAATCCAGCGCTGATAAGACCAATTCAGACGTTGACAACAACATTTCAGGCACTGTCAGCCCTGACGCTGACAACCAAGATTCAAACGTTGACAACACTTATGGGCATCTTTTCTCTTCCAGTTTTGAACAAGGTGGACCTTCCAATGTCTATGAAGAGATTCCTGTTGCTCAAAGAGAGTCTGATGAAGAAGATATTGGCAACATGGAGCGTGAAGTTGAGGACACCAGACTTTTTGAAGGAGGAGTTCTCACTTCCACAATGAAGAATCACCCCCCATCTCATATCATTGGTGATGTTATGACTCCAGTTCAGACAAGAAGATCCCATCAAAGTCTTGGTGGATTTATTGCCAATATACACAAGAAGGTTGATACCCCTCTTGTGCAAGCATGTTTGTTTGCATGTTTTCTGTCACAAGAAGAACCCAAGAAGATATTTGATGCTCTTAAAGAACCAAGTTGGGTGGAAGCAATGCAGGATGAGCTTCACCAATTTGCTATTCAGGATGTTTGGGAGCTGGTTGATTGTCCTAGATATGTCAGACCAATAGGGACAAGATGGGTTCTCAGGAACAAAAGAGATGAAAGAGGTATTGTGGTCAGAAACAAGGCAAGGTTAGTGGCTCAAGGTTATACACAAGAGGAGGGAATAGACTATAAAGAAGTCTTTGCACCAGTTGCAAGGATTGAAGCTATTAGGATTTTTCTAGCCTATGCATCTTGCATGGGCTTCACAGTCTATCAAATGGATGTGAAAAGTGCATTCTTGTATGGCACCATTGTGGAAGAAGTTTATGTCATGCAACCTCCTGGTTTTGAGGATCCTGAGCATCCAGACAAAGTGTATAGAGTCAAAAAGGCTATGTATGGCCTTCATCAAGCCCCTAGAGCATGGTATGGTACCTTGTCTACATATTTAGTGGACAATGGATTCAAGAGGGGCACCATAGATCAGACACTATTTACAAAGAAGAAAGGCAAAGATGTGTTGCTTGTGCAGGTCTATGTTGATGATATCATTTTTGGGTCTACTGATCCAAAGATGAGTGAGGATTTCTCCAAGCTTATGACAGACAAATTCAAGATGAGTGCTATGGGGGAGATGAACTTCTTTCTTGGTTTACAAGTTCAGCAGAAAGAAGATGGTATCTTCATCTCCCAAGACAAATATGTTGCTGAAATCTTGAAGAAGTTTGGCTTTTCTCCACATGAAAAGAGGGCTTCTACTCCTATGGATAGAGAACACCCTTGGGGAAAGATTGGAGATGGGAAAGATGTTGATGTCAGGCATTATAGATCCATGATTGGATCCTTGATGTATCTTACTGCTTCCAGACCTGATATCATGTTTGCTGTGTGTGCATGTGCACGCCATCAAGTGACTCCCAAAGAATGTCACCTTTATGCTGTGAAGAGGATCTTTAGGTATCTAAGATGTTTCCCTAATCTTGGCTTGTGGTACCCAAAGGATTCACCATTGGAGCTGATTGCATATTCAGATAGTGATTATGGTGGTGACAAGTTTGATAGGAAATCCACAACTGGTGGATGTCAGTTTCTTGGGAGCAGATTAATATCTTGGCAATGCAAGAAACAAACAGTGGTGGCTAATTCTACAACTGAAGCAGAGTACGTGGCTGCAGCAGCATGTTGTGGTCAAGTGTTGTGGATTCAGAACCAGCTGTTGGATTATGGGTATAATTTCATGCATACTAAGATATTTGTTGACAATAATAGTACTTTATGCATCATTAAGAATCCTGTGCATCATTCTAAAACTAAACACATAGAAATTAGACACCATTTTATAAGAGATTGCTTTGAGAAAGGTTTAATACAACCAGATAGGGTTGACACTGAGGAAAATGTGTCAGATTTATTAACTAAACCTTTTGATACTGGAAGATTTCAATACTTGGTAACAAGTATTGGAATGGTTAATCTCACTTAATATGTGTTTTGGATTCTTTTTGTAAAAGTATGTACAGGATGATGCATTATTATTGGTCTTATTGATAATTTAGATTTTCCACTATATTTTTCTAACACTGACAAAGGTTGTTTGAACACTGATAAGTATTTTTGCAACGTTGTCAGCAATATAATTGTCTAACGCTGACAAAGCTTCTTTCAACGCTGTTATGTGTTATCGGGGCGTTGTCAGCAACAATGTTAGTTTTGTGGTTTTCAATCTAAATGTGCAGATGGTGTTAGCAGTATACCATTGGATACAGAGTTGCTTATGGATCAAAGGAGAAGCATTTGGACAAGTTTTTATTTATGGATGATGGTTGGAATGTTTCATTCCTATCTTGACATAAATTTTTATGTTCATGCATGATTTTAGCAAACTTTTTGTATCATAGTTTAAGGGGAGGTTTTAGGAACCTTTAGGATTTTTAGGTATCCATATGATACTCTTATCACAATTCTAGATTGTGTCCACAGGTGAGTATGGGTTAGTTTTACTAAACCATGAGGCACTGTAGCATGCATAGTACATCAACTTTGCATGCTGCCAAGACATTTTTGGCCTAGAATTGGTTGTGGTCTGTTGGGAGACTTGTGAATCATTTTGATATGGGATTTACCTGGGAGTAACAAGGATTTTATAAGGTAACTTGGTTGTTAAGAATTTTGGTTAGCAAGGGACACTAGAGGACTGTTATGTCTATCTTGCTTATGCAAGTGTGCATAACTGGACAGTGCTTGCCGCCCTATAATAATTATCAGCTTTTGGTTATTTTCTCTAGGATAAATTACTTGTTAAGGTCATTTTTCACTTTTTAAAACAATTTTATTTTTGGACGCTGACAAGATTTTTCCAAGCGTTGTTGTGACCAAATTGGACGCTGACATGGCTTTAGGCGAACGTTGACAAGATTATAGCCGTTGGGCGTTGATGGGTTATATTTGACCGTTGACACTCAATGGGACCTACCCAGTTGTTACTTTTTGACATATTTTCAAGCCGTAATTTTAGGAGTTGTTACTTTCATTAAATGCATGAGATAACTTATAACTTTTTCAACATTTTCATGATTAGTTTTTGAAAATCTTTGCCTATTTTTGGGCCAATCACATGCATTCTTTCACTCCTATAAATTTGGCTCCTATTTTAAAACAGGGTATCTATAATTCTTGTCTAACACTTTTTCTCTTATCAACCTTCATCTTCTACACTTCAAATTAACAGCTTTCATCAATGGCACCAAGATTTAACTCAGCAGAATTGGATTTGGGGTTCAAGTCTCAACACAACATGATTGCTTATCTTGTTGCTGATAATACTTTGTTCCCTCAATATACACAAATGGTGGCGTATTTGAACGCATCCCCATTAAGGTATGCTCTTTCTCATGCACCACTCATTCCAGTCACACACATTAAACAGTTTTGGAACACTGTAAGTTCCTCAACCGTTAATGGAGTGACCACATTAACTTCTATTGTTCATGGGAGATCTTGGGTGGTTACTGAGGCCTTGGTACGCCAGGCCTTGCATCTTGATGATGCTGATGGTATAACCATTCTTCCCATAACTGAAATAGAACAAGGGCTTAGGGCTTTGGGATACCCTATTCCTGATGAAGGTACTCTTAATAAGTACCATAAGCAGGAATTTCCCCCAGCCTGGAAGTACCTCATTCACATTCTCCTTCAATGTTTGAGTCCCAAATGTACTGCACACAATGAGATCAATAGATCCATTGCAACTGCTATTGTGTGTATTGCAACAGGGCAAAAATATAACTATTCCAAAATGATTTTTGAAGGGATGTGTAAAAACAAGGGGACAAAAATGACTTTAGCTTATCCCCGTTTTCTGCAAATGATTTTTGATGATCAAAGATATTGTTCAAGGGATCACAATGACTTTCATAAAATCCCTGAACAAAAGAAAGCTATTTTTACCAAGATGAATTCACCACCTCATAGAGACCTACCTTTAACCCCAGCCATGCTTGCTGTTATTGTAGCAGCACAACCTCAACCAGCCCCCAACCTCAAATTGACCCACAACCACAATTTGAACCTATTCCTGAACCTTTACCCTCACATGAACCAATGCAACTTGACCAAGAACCCTTTGACGCTGACACATCTAATGTGGGCATTGATGTGCCTATTTCCAACACTGACACCCACCCATCACAATGCCAAACACCCCTTAACCAACCCACATCTACCCATTCTTCCACACCATCTTCCACACCACCTGAATATAGGTTGATCAAACGCCAAAGGACTGCTGGAGTGTTCTCCTCTGGTGGTCCTAGCCATGAAGCCGAGAGAACCACCACCACAAGTGTGGCTGGTGACCTGGATGAAGCTGGGACTATTGGTTCTGGCTTAGAAGCTGGCCAAGGCAGTCCCACCATAATTAAGTCCTCATCCATGCCCAATGAACCTGACTTGGGAGGTCAAATCCCCATTTCAGAGGAGGGCAGACTGGAACCAATGACTATTTTGGAATTGACGACTGTCTGCATTAGCTTGCAAAAGCAAAATGCAGACTTAGTACAAATTGTCAGCTCACAAGGCCTTGAACTCAAGCAATTGAGGGAGAGGATTGTTGTTTTGGAGAGTGATCATGCTAGGAGAGGGATGGAGGAGTCTTCCAAAGGGGAGGAAGATCAAAGAAATCTGAGTGATAAGAGCAGTCAAGATGGTCAATCATTGGATGTTGCTGAAGCTCTTACTACTTTGAAGGAACAAACAGGTTTTGATACGTCCTTAATCTCTCCAACCAATCTAAATTTGTCATTTACAGCTATGTTGAGAGAGGTTACACAAGGCACTGAGGGAAAATATTTGAGCGTTGACAAGACAAGTTTGGACGCTGATAGAAGTATTTTGGGCGCTGATAGAGGAAATTTGGGCATTGACAGATCTGCATATGGAGGTGATGTATTCCAGTCATCATCTATCATCAAGGATGTTCCTACTCAGGTATTACCATCTGCCTTACCAACCATTGCACCATCAGATAAGGGTAAGGGTAAGTTGGTAGAAGAAATTGTTCCAAAGAATGCAGCTCAGGTTGAGTTTGATAGAAGGTTGGCTGAGCAAATGATGGAGCAAGGTAAAAAGGAAAAGTCACCATTTGTTGTGACTTCTGAAGAAGAAAGTGATGGAGCTAGATCAGATTCAAGTGTGATGATTATTGAACCAGAAAGACTTGAGTATGGTGATGAGCTTGCTAGGGAAAAGTTGAGAGATTTAAAGTTGCAGATTGATTTTGATATGCCAGAGGTGGTTCAGATGTACAATTCTTGGGAAGAAAGCTGTATGGATAATCCAGACTTGACCATTTCAGATCAGATATGGGGTTTGGAGATTCTTCTTAGAGTTCAGAAGGATTGTAAGGTGATTTTGAAGCACAAGGCAAGCAACATTCTCTCTGAGTTGAAAAGGGATAGAAGGAAGCTCTACTTTATGTTACTCAGATGTCATGGAGTTGGATGGACACATCAGAAGCTGAAAGCCTTGACATTTGATGAGTTGGAACATAGGGCTTATCCTATTTGGGTGAAAGTGCAGGAAGAAAACACTTTCAAACTTCTTTCAGATGAAAGAAAGGAGCAACTTGCAGAAGAGATGGAAATCAAGAAAGCTATGATAGTTCCCAGGCCAATGAAGAAGGGATTTACACTTGAGTTTCCAAAAGATATGAATCAACTATTTCCAAGTGAAGCAGTTATTAGAAAGAGCCTCAAGCTCTCCCCATTAGAAGCTTCAGATATGGTGCATGTGTTACCATTAGATTCCAGGAATCCAATTGTGAGTTATGATGAGGATGAATGTGGATTCTGGAAGATTGGAAGATATGGCAAGGAGGTACACACTTTTACCACTCTCATATCTTTATTTACAAGTTGTGATAGAGAAGACTTGGTGGACCTTTGGAGGTTGTTGGAGACCAAGTATGAGGCTAAAGCACCAACTTCAGCTAATGGAATAAAAATTTGGACCACATTCAAGAGAATGTGTGGGACAAATGAGGAAGATCCTGAAATATGGAAGGATCTTGAAGATGACCTCATTGGTCTTCAATGGAGGTTATATTCAGCTGCTGGTGTATACCATTTGAGTTCTACAAAGTTTGCTGAGTATTTACTTGTAGATGCTCAGTATTTCATATCCAAGGCTGTTTTGGAAAAGATGAAAGACACCCAGTTGGAGATAGATTATACAAGTGACGTGGCAAAGAATTTGATCAGATTTATTTATTACCAATATGATAAGGTTTGTCAGACTCCTCCAAGTTCTTAATGTTTATTCAGAAACTTGATCATAAGAGTGGATATCAAGTTTAGGGGAGGATTGTTGGGAATAAATTAAGGCCAGATCACTTGAACGCTGACAAGAACAACTCAAGCGTTGACAAGAGCAAAGTGAGCGCTGACAGCCCAAGCGTTGACAAGTTAAAGTCAAGCGTTGATAGATTGAAGACAAGCACTGATGGAAGATGTGAGCTACACGTTTATTATGTTCTAGAATACTTCTAGTAAGGATAGAAACGACAATGTATTTTCTATGTTTATCTTTACCTAGAATTGTTGATACGTAGCTTATTGTACAAGGCTTCTTAGTCTATAAAAGAAGGCCTTTAGGTTAATGTTTAATATCAAGTTTTTCATTAAGTTTTCATTCGTAAACATCTTTCATTGTAAGCAAGTTCGACATTCATAATCAAAGTGAAAGTTTTGTTTACATCTTGTGTTCTTGTTTAAGTATTAAATTCCGCATAATACTTAGATTCACAAAGCATATAACAAAGGTTTCTCTACGTGTTATACTTGATCTAATCTCGTATACACAAAGCTAATCGATCTAAGTTTGGGATCAACACGAGTAATTCCTAGATGATTGATCGATGCTCCTAGGAGACGTCATGCTACGGTTAGCAGTGTTGGGTAATCTAGAAGGCATCTGACTAGGTTGGACATTGCTATCTCTTACATGTGTCTTTTGAATAGCTTCCCTTTGACCAAAATCATGGCGCACATCAGTTGAACTAGTTCTAGACGTGTTCATTGAACTATTCTTAGAGAAACTAGGGGCAATCATGTGATGAGGTCTTGCTAAAACTGATTTAGTCACATTAGGCCTAGTTGGTGGAGTGACTGTTCTAGAAATATGACCCAAATCAACTTGGGAGGCAAACCGCGGTCTCGAGGATAGTGATCGCTCGGATCTAAATGCAGTAGGTTGTCTGACAATCGGTTGTCTGACGAACTGATTTGTAGGCGGTTTCCCTAAGATTGATGGTTTTTCAAGCTTAGTGTCCACACTAGGTCCTTTACTTTTCCTTAACTCGTTTTTCAACGCAGCTATAGCAAAAACCTTTTCCTGTACTTGGGCCTTTAAAGTCTCATTCTCTTTGAGCACTCTATCTTGGGATGCCAATTTAGACTCTAGTAACTGAATTTGTTTCAAAAGATTTTCCTTTTCAGCTTTAGAATCTAAAACTTTTTGATCTAATTTTCTTTCAAGAACAACGTTTGACTTTTCAAGTTTTTCAAAGTATGTTTCAAATTTGTCCATTTTCTTAGAAAATTCAAGTTTGGCATCCTCAAGATCTTTTGATTGCCGAGCTACGATCGTTTCGAGCTCTTTAATCTTGGAATCAGAAGCAGTCAATGAAGCAGTTATAGGATAATTATCATGATGTTTAGCATTCTGAACAATCTCTCCCCAATTATGACTTACATCGGATGAATCAGAAATGGTATTGCTATCACTCTTTTCCATCCCATGTTTGTCATAATTAGGTTCAGAATGCTCAATATGCGGCATATCATCAGCATATACATCATAAACAACATTACATTGTACCATGTTTGTCGGCTCTTCGTCATAAACGGGTACGGTGTCAGCAAAAGAGATCTCGTGAACAGTTCCTGACGTGCCACTAGTATCATGTTGTCCTCCTGATTCTGTGCTCTTGGCATTTATAGGCTCCAAGTTTTCAACTGTATGACCAGTTTCCTCTTGCATCGAAGAGTCTTGCACTCCATTATCATACCCTTGCTGAAGTCGAGATCTTTCATAAATCGAAGACGAGACTGATGTCATGAGTTTCAGAATTGTATCACGGAAGACTCGAAGCTCGGTATGTGTATCTCGAAGAAATGATTGGCAAATCATTGAACTTTCAGACTTGATGATATTGAATTGGAGGAAAGGCGTGAGTTGTGTCACAAGAGCCTTGTATGCAAGTGCCGATACAGAGTGATTAAAGTTGTTATGGTTGAGTTGCTCGGCGAGTTGGGCCAAAGTGGTGAAAATTGAGTCGATGAATATATGACGATCTTGTCCAAAGATTGTCACAAATTCGCTCCCTCCTTGAATCCCCGAAAGAGTGACAAGATGACACTAGAGCATTTGAAAGGAGGTGATGCCACTTTTCCTAACTTTATCTTGCATTTGATGCAAATCTCCCTTGTTCGATGTCGAATTCAAGAAATCCATTGAAAATCGATGAACGATAAGTGACAACAGGAGAGTATAATTCGACGAGAAATTGAGTTCTCGGGTTTTGACAAACCAAAAAAAATCCGTAAATGACTCTAATAATTCTCGATAGATGATATATCTCTATTGTCAGCTCAAGAAATTTTTGTCGACTCAACCGTTTGATAAAACAAATCGGAATCCAATACTCACTTGTCTGACTCAAAAAATAAATCCGTCAACAAATACTTATCAACTTAGGTGGCATCAACGTTTATTAAAACTTGGATAAATATTGGTAAATAGCACGTGGTGATGGCATGGAAATTTGGCACTAAATTCGTTTGTTTCAAGCCAAATATATCCCATCATTTGGCTAAACACCAAACCGACGCATAGGCCCAATCACAAACTTTTGATATGAAAAGATATTAAATCATATATGAGTACTCAAATCTCATAGTTAACCCTACCAAAAATTCATATTCATCAGCCGACACTTAACCTTTTTCTCCCAACCTCCTAAACATCTCCGCCCCCTTATTCTGACCTAATCTATCAATCTCAAAATCTTCTCCCAATCTGTTACACAAAAATCGATCAAATCTAATCCATCTTACCAAACTGATGAAAACTGATCGTCACACAATCATATGAATCGCCATCTCATTTACAAAATCAATCAAAGAAATTGAACCACATAAATCAAATGAAGTAATCAATGAGAGAAGATGATTTCAAGATCCGAGCAGGGGTCTCAGGTGGGTATTTCTTTTTTTTTTTAATTGTTAATCTTGAGATCAATCGAGTCTATCTTTCATCTATCGCGTCTTTCTTGTTGTGTTGTCAAGATTGAGTCTGTGAGAAAGAGAGTCTTGATGTTGTGAAGTGTTGATTGTGATGAGTCGAGGTTCGAGTTGAGTTTTGATTGTGAGTTGAGAGTGAGGGATACGAGAGGTGACGTCGTGGTGAGTTTGGTGTAGTCGAGAGTGAGGGGTCTGTGTGAGATGGGTGATGTTAGAGGGTGTGTCGGGAAATCAAAGTTTGAAAAGGATTTGGATTTGAGTCGAGTCGGGTTGTGTGATGAGTCTAAATCAGGTTTCGAGAGGTGTGAAATTGAGGGGGGGTGTTTGGTGTCTGTTTGATATTTTTTTTAAAATGGTTTGTGAGTAAAAAATGGTTTTGAGTGATGTGTAGGTGTGTCCGAGTGCGGTTAGGGTGAGGGTCGAGAGGATGTGAGTTTGAGAGGGATTTGAGAGTCTGTTGTGGTTGAGTCTTGGGTTTAGATGTCAGTCGAGAGTGTGTCGAGGGTTTTTTGTTTTGAGTGTAGGTGTTGATGTCGAGAGTCTAGATGTCGAGAGAGTTTTCGAGGGTGGGAAACTTTTGATTTTGGTTTGTGGTTAGAGTCCCGTTATGTTTGAATAAACATGCTTCGTTCGGAACAGTTTTGTTCGGAACAGTTTCGTTCGGAACTTGTTCGTTCGGAACTTGTTCGTTCGGAACTTGTTCGTTCGGAACTTGTTCGTTCGGAACTTGTTCGTTCGGAACAGTTTCGTTCGGAACTTGTTCGTTCGGAACTTGTTCGTTCGGAACTTGTTCGTTCGGAACAGTTTCGTTCGGAACAGTTTCATTCGGAACAGTTTCGTTCGGAACAGTTTCGTTCGGAACAGTTTCGTTCGGAACAGTTTCGTTAGGAACAGTTTCGTTCGGAACTTGTTCGTTCGGAACTTTTGAGCACCCGAAAAATTTCTTCACCCGGAACTTTTGGGTTTGATACGGAACTGTTGAGTTTGATTCGGAACTTTTGGGTTGATACGGAACTTAAAGATCAGTTTTGGTGGGACAAATTTTGGACAGCTATGACATTGAACAAAAATTGACAGTTATGACATTGGACAAAAATTGACAGTTAGAAAACTGATTAAAATGATACTAAAAAATAAAAATAAAATAATAATAAAAAACAAAGATGGACAGTTGGACATGAAAATAGACAGAAACGAGATCAAGAAAATTGATAGATTAAAAAACAATAAAAAAATAAAAAAAAATAAAAAAATACAAACTTTTTATAGAAATTGATGATTAACAAAAAATTTGTGATTTTTATATAAAATAAGTAAATCAAACTTTTTATAGAAATTTGTGATTAAATTTGTGATTAAAAACAATAAAAAAATACAAACTTTTTATAAAAACACAAACTTTTTATGAAAAATACAAACTTTTTATGATCTAAAACATAAAAACACAAACTTTATATATAAAAAAATACAAACTTTTTAATATAAAAGCTTGATTAAATCAAAAACCCACCAAAATCAAAAAGAAATAAAAGCAAGAATAAACCAATCAAACCTTGGCTCTTGATACCAATTGAAGGTCTACGTGATCATTGGCCTATTCTATGTGATGGATTTGATGGATTAAGATGGTTGATTAATTAGATAAATATAAAGAAAGATGAAGAAAGGAGATGAAGGATTAGAGAGAGAAAGGAGAGAAGGGAGAAAGTTAGAGAGAGAAAGTAAAGATGGAAAATGATTAAGTGTCAAATGGACAATCAACAACCCCTCCTAGCATGCTAGGAGGGGATATATATATAGCCCACCCTACATGTGGGCTATATGGACTATACATAAACTAAATGGATCACGAGCCCATTACATAATTATCGTTGGAGCGACCGATCCTTCATAAATACGTAAAACGTATTTCCAACAAACTTTACACTAGATATGAATAGTTAAACTTCTACAAGTGTACATACAACTTCTTTTTACTACACAAACTTAACATACAACAATGTAAAAGTTGTAAAAATACAATTTAAGAAAACAAAGAATTCTTGTCTTGCTACCAAGTCGGCCCCTCTTACTCTGTATTTTTTCATTGGCTACTTTTTGATTATATAGCAACTCCCATAAAGTCCAACCTTGTACTACACTCAACCATTTATTGTTGTCCTTCTTGTCTCCTCTACCCCTCCCAAACCCAACGGATACAATTCCATCCTCTCATGAACTTTTCTCCAACTTTAATCTTACAACAAACTTTTAATGTTAGTCAAACCTAAAGTACATTCTCCCTCTTTTATGCTGCCACCAACGAACCCCAAAGCACTCTTTTCTTTCCTTCTGCCCTAGACGCAACAAGAGAGATTCCCTCTTCCCAAGATGATGTAATTTCCCATGTTAGTTACCTTGAAAACCTTGGTCACAAACTAACTAGAACTCCTAACTAAGCCTTGAAACCCTAACTTGAACTCTTGAACACACTACTTGCCTATAAATAGCCAACAAGTTACTCATTAAACACACACATTAAAAACTTCAACACTCAACGAAAACCCCTTGTTGGAGTCCCTGCCATTACCAAATAAGAAAGCTAAGGAGTGTAGATTTGGGTGATGATATAACTTGGTTACTGAGCAAGTGAAATACTTTGGGTTTAGAACATAAGAACAATCCTTGTTCCTTCTAAATCCTTCACATTTACTAAGGACCCTTTGTAAGTCACCTTGGCCTTCGTTTTTCTCATGATCTGGTTGATAATATACTTGCTATAACTTCTTGAATCTAAAACTCACACTAATGAAGCAACTAGTCACAGGGTTGGGACTTGGGTGATGTTTTCTTTAATGGACTAAGTCCTGTCTTACTTGAACTAAAGAAACCACGACTGTAATCAATAAGATGAAATAAATAACTTGAACGAACTAAACAAACCGCTACAAGGATAACTAAGAGGACAAAACATGTAAAGACCAAGCACCCTAGTTGTTGTAGTCTCGACATGATCAAAGTAAATGTGAACCCTAATGTTATGATTTTAGGTGAATGATGTATGTGGTCACCATTGATATGTATGCATGATAAATAGTAAAGCAAACATGACACTCTTTTTCCTATTCCATAGGCTGCATACAGTACATACACACACAAATGAACTTCTCATGTTGGTAAATTACTGTATGTACGTATGATATGCAAGGGCTTTGTGTGTGCGGATGACAAATTGTAATAATACACCCTAATTTCTTTAAATAAGCCATGTATGTGTGTAAAGAATGCACAAGTAAAGACAACAGCTAGTAAATCACAAAATGATTCAGGAAAACTTAGCCACAAAATGGATAACTTATAATTCTATGTGTGGGGATTACTTGTATGTATGTGTATGTATGGATGTAAAACAACCCTACCAACCGAACCATAAATTATATGTGTGCTCTCCCTGTATGAGTGATTTATATACGCTATGTGTATGTGTGTCTGTTCAAGCAGGTGCGTGTGAATACGTGTGTGTAACCTAAACAAAATGGTTGGATGTGCTTGTTATAACTATCCCATAAAAGTATGTAACTGGTATGTGTGTGCAGTTCGTGAGTGTACTCAAAGAAAACAGAAAACCAAAGTCAAGTGAATGAGGTAGAGTAGGGGTGCTGTGTGTATTTATTCTCTTTGTATGTAAAAGAGTATGTACTGCGTGTATGTGTGTGCCAAAAAGGCAGGAACATGGAAATGAATTAGAGGTGTGAACACAAGCTCCAAAATTATTGCTAATAAAGGGATATGTATGTAAACAAATAAAATACAACACCTTTTTGTTTTTACTGAGTGTGTGCGAGTGTATGTGATCATGAGCAGTAGCATCACAGTGTGCATCAAACAAATTCAAGTGAGTACTATGTGTGTATGTCGTGTGGGTGATGAGTGCTCAGGGGTGTTCTTACGAACATCAATAGGAGGACCCAAAAGTGTAGTATGGACTCGACATATATGCATACTTGAAATAGAGTAGAACTATTAAACTAGTAAAAGTAATACCACCTGTATATGTGAAAAGGATGTGTAATAGGGAACTTAGCATAGTACAACAAAGTAGGGAATATGTCTAGGCATGTGATAAGCATGAGGTGGGCCTAAAAATGTATTTTGAAACAAATGAGAACATTGTAAAACGCAGGTCACCAAGGCATTACATGGTTCCAATATAACCAATTGTTTTTCTTTTACTCAAACGCCCTCATTTCACGCCACTGTTTACACTTCAAAATAAGTCGGCCTTGTAAAACTTAGAACATGGGAATATTGATGGCCTGCCATAGTTTTCAAAGGTGCCAATTGTTCGGTCTACGGGTCATTATCGAACCCGTTACACGCTTCCAAAAATCTTAGGAACCCATCTTAATAAATGAATGCTAGTAATAGTTATTAAGACATAAAAATGAAGCTTGACAAATATGGCCGAGAGCCCTACTTCGCGCCTAATTTTAACCGACCAAATGGCCATGCCCTGTAAGGATAAAAATACCTTGATAAAGATGATACGGCCTAGTTTAAAATGCAACTGCCCGTTTATCGTAAAGTTAAGTAACAAACCTGCAATTTATCTTCAAAAATGCGTGATCGACACTCATAAATAATTGAACATTACTTGTTTATTTTGTTTGCGAGTGAACCACTTTGGCTAATTATTTGACGCACTTAGAAACATCATGAAATTTTGATATTTATTGAATATCGAAGACCTCGTGGCCTAGTTTTTATAATGAGAACCCGTTTATTTTTCGGACTATTATTTAATGAGATATTGAGACCCGAAGTTGACCACGTGACTAAAATGGTTGAACACGAAAAATATATAAAACGTTTTTATAAATCGATAGCAAGTATAAATTATCAACCAAGTGCATTGTACATTATTCTTTCTTGTATTTAGCCTAAGTAAAGATATTTTACTTAGGTTACGAGTAGACCGTTTCCGCATCGTTTTGCGTGCCTTGATTTTCCGTGCTATCCTTGTGATCATATTTACGACTTCATCGAGGTGAGTTTCATAGCCCCACTTTTAATTGTTTTAACTATCTTGGGGTGAGAACATTGCTTATTTTAAACGGATGAACATAAGTGCTAAAACTTGATACGTTTGCCTACAAGATGTCTAAGTAGCGATATCCCTAGATGCTTTAGCCCACTATCGTGAACCGTTAATTACTTTGTGTAAGCGCGAATGTTATGGATAGATCTATCAGGACTAACCTCCCTATCTAATTTGGTTGTGTGGCCAAAGTTAGATACACTTACATTTGAGGATTTACAAATGCTTCAGGATAGGCATTTGCTCGGGCTCTTATTATATCTTGTTGGTTGAGGTTAACGCTTTGGTGTCACGAGCTTAGGCGTAGGAATACAAACGTATACTATTTTGATTATAGCCATGTTTTAGTTATATGTCGGTTGCCTGATCAATCTTATGGTTCATCACATTAATTTTGTAACTAAACCTATGAACTCACCAACCTTTGTGTTGACGCTTTAGCAATGTTTTTCTCAGGTATCAAGACGGAGGAGTGACGTGGTTATGCATGGGAGATTTAAAAATGAAAATGGTCGTGACTAGTGTATGGATATTTGGATTAGTGTTAAAGCCTTTTGAAACGATGTTTTATTATGATGTTGTGTAATTCGCTTCCGAATAAGTTTATGCTTTTAATTAAAAGAAAAACGGCTTTTAAATAGTCATTCTTTGTATCTATGTCTTGTGATAGTCATGACCGTCGCACCCCATTGTGTTTCCTTATTCTGATAAATTGGGGGTGTGACAAAACCCTCATAATCTTACGACTCTGATCCCTGATGATCTCCATACCAAGAATCTTCTTTGCTTCCCCAAGCTCCTTCATGTCAAACTCCTTTTTAAGCAAAGACTTGGGTAAACCCACTCTCACCCTTTATCTCACAGGCAATCGGCATATCGTATACATATAACAATAAATAGATATACTCCCCTAGGGCATAACTCCTGTAATATACGCAATTGCTGTAACTACTACGCTTAAACTCGTTGCTTTGCATGTACTCATCAAACCTCCTATACATTGCCTAGGTGATTGTTTCAAATCATAAAGAGATTTAGTTAACAAACCATACCTTTTTCAAATCCCAGTGGCTGCTTCATGTAGATAACTTCATCAAGATTTCCATGTAAAGATGTTGTCTTTACATCAAGCTACTCTAGCTCATAATCTTTACACACATTCAATGCAAGTATAACCTGAATAGATATGTGTCGAACTCTGGCGAAAATACTTCATTGTAATCAATTCTTACCCTTTGTGTGAATCCACGAGTCACCAACCTTGCCTTGTACCTAGGCTTTTGAACAACTTTAATCCTTTCCTTTATCTTGTTCTTCCTCAGAGAATTCATTTCTTCTTCCCTAGCATCCTTCCATTTAGAAATTTCTTCACAAGCAACTGCCTACTAGTATGTCAATGGTTCATGAGTATCTTCTTCCTCTTTGCAGCAAACGCGTAAGCAGCTATATTACTCTCTTCTCAAAACCTCAAAGGTTTAGTTCTTGTCCTTGGCTCTCTATCCCAAACCAACTGATAATCTATGAGATCCTGTGGTTGGTCAATTTCTTGAACTAGAGCGCTTTCATCATAGACTCCAGACGGGTCTACGCCGTTGGTTTTCAATCCTAAAAAAATACTTGAACGACTTCTGTTAATGTAACTGATCCCTAAAAACATTATTTGTAATAACTAGTCTCTCTTTCTTTTGATCACGACAAAGTGTAAAAACATTTGTCGTCAAAGATAACCGTAAGACGAATTATTCAACAAACACTATCATTAAGGTAATAATCATTTAAGTCTTGCACAAACATATCTTATACATGTTTAGTGATCATTAAAAGTGATTAACCATAAAATCCACATTTATACAAATGTGACTAAACATTTTTAATGAACTTTCTTTTTAAGAAAATGTTTTATTAAAATAGAAAATGGAAATTTGAATTTGGCATATTCCAAATAGTCTAAGAGTATCCTCTTAAGGTATAATCTTCACCAGATGATATTTCCCACTAGAAGATAAAAAGGAGCGTACTCTAAAGCCTACGGCTTAATATAGGTGTATGTGGATCATTAGTGATAATGAGCCGCATGCCTATTTAATGAACCGCGTTAAGAGAGTCGTTGGACCTTGTCTCCTATAAATAATGGATCATATCTCCATTTTCCAATGAACCTTTTTGGACAAATTTCTACTTCATATCTCCTTTCTATATTCTAATCATTAGTAAATGATCACTTAATGTGCTAAGTATGTTTACTTATGATTATCCTCTTGATCCCTTCTTTATATGTCCAAAGAGAATATCACTCACACATTTGTGATGTGATAAAAAAAGAAGCCTTGATGAAGATCATCCTTTCTTAGATCTAGTCATGTTTACCATATTGTTTATTTGTGTCTTGTGTAGATCTAAGGTATTTATGTATACTTAGATTAGTCTTGTGTAGATCCAAGGTATATGTGTATACTTGGCTTTAGTCTTGTATTCATCCAAGGTATATGTGTATACTTAGATGTGTCGTGTGTTAGTTCTCACTAAACTCTAAAGTGATGTAGTTGTGTCTTGTGTGTAAGTTCTCACTAAACTACAAAGTGATGTAATTGTGAGTATGAGTGTGTGAGTTCTCACTTAACTAGAAAGTGATGCAATTGTTGGAGTGGTGGTGAATATATTAGTCAAGAATTTAAAGATTATCTGAAGGCTAGTGGAATTGTCCAACAACTGACTCCTCCTTACACACCACAACACAATGGTGTTTCTGAGAAGAGAAATCGAACTTTGTTAAACATGGTTCGATCAATGATGAGTCTTTCTACTTTGCCACTATCCTTTTGGGATTATGCTTTAGAGACTGTTGTACGCATTCTCAATATGGTTCCAACCAAGGTTCTAAAAGGCGCGCCTTTGCACCGCCAAGGTTACCTAGGCGTAAGGCGTGGCCTCGCCGTTACGATATATACCATTGCATGAGCTCTGGGTGTGACGCGAGTCAAGGCACCAAATGGCGGGCAAAGGCGTGCAAAATGACAAGGCGTGACGCCTTTTCTTGTTGATTTTACAAAAAAATTAGGTTATTTTGTATTTGGACTAATTATTAGGCTATTTTGTATTTGGGCTTTTAAGCCTAACTGGAGTTTGAGTATAAAGTTGATAACGTAATTAAGAGATATAAGGTTTTAACTTTTAAACTCTTATGCCTAGCTGATAGCACCTTTTGTAAACTCGATATTTATTAGTGTATTAAAAAAGTTATAAAAACAATCTGCTTTTGTCACGCCTTGAAAAACGCCATTGCTTCGCCACAGTTCCTAAGGTTTGAGGCTTGAACGTGCCGCCACGCCACGTCTCACGCTATCTGAAACCTTTCAACCAAGAAGGTTGATAATACTCCATATGAACTATGGCATGGAAAAGTTCCTAACTTGTCTTACTTAAAGGTTTGGGGTTGTGAGGCTCATGTGAAACGTCTCACGCCTTTAAAACTTCAATCAATATCGGTTAAGTGTGTCTTCATAGGTTACCCTAAGGAAACTATGGGTTACTATTATTACTACCCACTTGAAAACAAAATAGTTGTTGAGAGGTATGTAGATTTTTTTGAAAAGAATCTCATAGTTCAAAACGAGAGTGGGAGGATTGTAGAACTAGAGGATAAAGATATTTTACCTTCTGAAACTACTAGCGAACATCCAATTAAGGAAGAAAGTCTTGCATCTGATGTAACCCAAGAAGAGGATGTTGTCCCCGCTCGTAAATAAAAAAGAACAATCATAGCACCTGAACAGCTATGTCTAAATGTAGAAGTCGAGGAACATAGTTAAGGGTTTCTTATTGAACCTACTACCTATAGAGATGCGATGTCAGATTCTGAATCCTATAAGTGGATTTTTGCTATGAATGCAGAAATGCAATCTCTAGAAGATAATCAAGTTTGGAGACTTGTAGATTTACCCCCCAATGCGAAAGTCGAAAAGGGTAAGTGGATTTACAAAAAGAAGACTGACATGGATGGCATTGTACACACCTATAAAGCTCGATTTGTAGCAAAAGGGTTTACACAAACTTATGGTGTTGACTATGAGGAAACCTTTTCTCCTGTTGCAGATTTAAGAGCTATTAGGATTCTCATAGCTATAACGGCGTACTATGACTATGAGATACGACAATGGATGTAAAAATCGCATTCTTGAAAGGTTTATTAGAAGAAGAAATCTATATGGAACAATCAGAAGGTTTTGTTGATCCTAAGCATCCTATAAAAGTATGTAGGATTCAAAGATCCATTTATGGACTTAAGCAAGCATCAAGAAGCTGGAATAAAATATTTTATGTAGAAATAAAATAGTTTGGTTTTGATCAAAATCTAGATGAGCCATGTGTATATCAAAGCTATTGGGAGTAACATTGTTTTCCTAATCTTTTATGTTGATGACATAATCATTATGAGAAATCATATTCCAAGTTTACAAGAGGTAAAGACCTATCTTGGGAAGTGTTATTCTATTAAAGATTTAGGAGAGGCGACATTTATTCTTGGAATCAAAATCTATAGATAGAGCAAAGCGGTTAATTGGACTAAGTCAAAATGCATATCTTAATAAGATCAAGAAGAAGTATAGAATGGATAATTCAAAGTGTGGTCTCATTCCAATGCAAGTGCAAAATGACTTAAATAAGACACAATGTGCTACTATATATAAAGATATGAAGCGTATGCAGAATGTTCCTTATGTTTCGGCTATAGGATCTATTATGTATGTTGTGAGGTGCACAAGACCTGATGTTGCGTTTGCGCAAAATATTACAAGCCAATTTTAGAAAAATCCAAGTGAGAGTCACTGGACTGCTGTGAAAAATATTCTTAAGTGTTTAATGAAGGTTTATATAGTTTGTAACAATTACACAAAACCCTAAACGAGATCAAAGCACACATAGCGAAAACGATTTAACAAGATCATAATAATAACATAGTTATAATTAATCGAATTAGGGTTACATACCTTTATGCTAAAGCAAATACACAAGATGAAGAACGAATCACCGATTCGGGTTTATACCGTATATAACCAAGATATAGTCTAAAGTAAGACTATACAGTAGAAATTCGATAAATTAATACTCGATTATTTAATAAACTCTCCAAGATAATATTTTTTTCCGGTCCCGACTCGGGGATAGGGTGCTAAATTAATAATTTGCTAATATTATAAGACAATACATTTTTTATAATTTCTTTAGACCCCATATAAAATATAAATTAATAATTCCTTATATAGCATATTACATGAATGATTTATGAACCCATTCTTGCAATTGCTTTTGAGTGAGACTTGTATCCTTGTTGTGCTTGCATAATGCTCTTCGAATCTCGTCTATCATTGTTGTTTTTTTCACACCTTTAAGATGCGAAGCCATGTTGTGTGTATGATTTGTTTGTGTTAACCTATTTTGATGTTGTATTTATATAGAAAATATTTTTAATGTCCATAAAGTGATACATTGAACACAAGAAGCATAATACGGTGGGAGATTGAAGGTTCTTTCAAATTGAGTCGTTCATTTGATATACGTTGTGACACCCCAGGTAGGGTCAAAATATGCGGAAATATCCACGAAGATGTCACTAGGGTAGATCGATAACATATAGTCCATAGAGCATAAGATAAAGAGTTAGTCAAATCAGATTACATGTTTACTTAAACAAATAAATAAAAAATTTCTTAAACATGGTGAAGAGTGATTGTTTGAGTTTCCCAAATAGAACCCCAGACGAGTCCTACAATGCAGGTTACTAAGATGCTGGAGACCATGCACACACCACGCACTAACTTCATATTCCTGTGCAAAACATACTAACGGGGGTCAACATAAAGTTGGTGAATTTACAGATTTTAACAATTAATTAGTTTGGACATACAATAATCATATAAGTAATAATGCACAAAGCATTCTTACTAGAATGTAGATAACATTTGTTTATTATTAGAAACTGAAGCTTAACCTCGGTAGTCCTCAACAGATGAGGACGTAGTGTCTTACAAAAAGACACCCATTCCAGTTCCAACATGGTATACGTCTATTGTCCCGGCCAAGGCATAGTGAGCATGACTCACCCAGACGGGGATGGTCAATCCCTAATAGATCTATTTATAACATTCGGGCGATTTACAACAATTTAACAGTTTCAATAATAATCAATCATAGTCAAGTTTATACAATCCAGTTGTGTCCATTATATGTTTGCATATTTTCTTTCCCAAAAGGGAAAGTTTTACCAAAAGTTTATACGAGGCTGTAAACTCACCTGGGAGTAGGCAATCGCTGTTTAATACGAATATCCAATTAAAGCTCGCACCAAAGTTATGCCTAATCAGATAGTATAGTCTTAATAGATAGTACAAAGAACATATATGTATGCTTATACGGATTTTAGTCAGTTCATTTATACTACGGTATTTATCTAAATAACCGTAGTTTAAGTATCATCAATATTCATTTCACTTATTTATATAAGTTCCATCTTAAGTAAACATAAAATGTTTAACTATTAATATCAGTTAGCATACATGTAATTATAATAATCATTTACTTACAATTAAGTTTCTTTATTTAAAAGGACATATAAGGTCTTACTTAAAATATTAATTTACGTTTTTATGTTCAAGTATTATAATCATTCCTTTATTATTATTAAGCAAACATAAAGATTTTACTTAATATTAGTTCATATTCGTAGTTTATGTATTATACTCATTCATTTAAACATTAATATTAAGTTTCATATTTTAAGTGGGACGTATGATGTTCTGCTTAAATATTAACATTCAATTTATCCATCGTTCTTATAAATTTTATTTTTCTAAAAGTATATAGGTTTATGTATGAGTATTACATATTAATAGTTGTTTATACAATTATTTCCTAAAGTAAATATAAATATTTATAAAAAAATGTATAATATTTTATTTAACTTTAGAGTTTCCATAAATTATTTTAATATAAAATAATTTAAACTTAAGAATTTATACCTTAATTCTTATGGCCTAAGTATTTTTATTATGTTTCATTATAATTAAAATAGGTTTTAGGGTTAGGACTTGTTAATGTTTTGGAATATGGCAAAACTAGTCCCTCTATATTTTTAAACAATATAACTTTCGGATTTTACATATTTAGTACCTAGGGCTTGTTCAAGTTTCGGGTAATGGCAGATTTAGTCCCCCTAGTTATATCTAGATTTTGTAGCTTTACTAAAATTACAAAAACAGCCCCTATGGCTTCTTTAAGTTTCGGCAAATTACAAAAGTAGCCCTTAGGGTTTTAAGATAACAAAATTACTTTTAGAAACTTTCCAAAATAGTCCCTAGGGTTTTATTTGCCACGGATAGTATTTATTAAACCCTAGACTTTTGGATATTTACATTTTCAGTCCTTGTATTTACTAGTTTATCAAAACAAGTTTCATAAGTTACGGTTTTAGTCCTCAAGTTTTATAAATTGTCATTTTTGTCCAAAAGGTTTTTATGAGTTATATTTTTATTATAAAAACTTTTATTTTAATATTTAAACTTTATATGGGCTCATTAAATGGGCTAAACACCTAATGGGCTATTTTAGTGGGCTTATATATATTCCAAGTCCACTAATTTATTTAAATGGGCCTTTAAATCATTTATTGGGCTTAATACATTTTAAGTCTTTTAATTAGTTAAATAGGCCTAAGTGTAATCTTAGGTCCAATTAAGTTACTAAGATTTATCAAATGGGCTTATTGGGTCCATTAAGTTTTAGATTTACATTTCATGGACTTAATTAGTCCGTCAACATTGCTTTATGTTTTATATATGTTTTTACTTAGGATATTCTTATAAGCTTATTATGAGCTTATTAATGTTTAGTTTTAAATCTAAATAGATGAATAAAACTTAAAGTTTGTTTTATGTGTTATACCAAATTAGATCTAGGTGTGTTGTAAGGTTACAAGTAAGTTATAAGCCGTAGTAGGAGCTAATATCCCACGGCCTACATTAGTTATAGCATATTAGGATAAGTCAAGTTTCATTTTAAGGTTGCATGTAATTTATAAGTGTTACAAAATTAGATCAAACTATGTACACATCAAGAAAATAAGTCACAAGTCCAAAATAAGATTTAAACTATGTCTATACCTAAAAATCACACATAGATCCATGTACACTCATATATAGCTCACGGCTATATTTTTAGATCTTGGGTATTTCCAAGATGTCACTTTAACTAGTTTTTAAATCTTGTAAATATTTACAAAAACACATCATGATTATCTAGGTTACTTGCATGTTCCCAAGGCTACTATTATTCCAAGAAACAATGTATAGCCCACGGCTATATTGTTTTCTCCCAATATTCCCATAAGATCTACTTGCTTATTTCATGTGTATCATGTTAAGTTAATACTTATCACTAGATCTAGGTTTATATAAGCATGCATGTACATTTAACCTAATTTAGGTCTTGTGTAACCCACGACTACATTTATACACATAAGTTGTATTTGTGATTTTTAACATTCCATTTAACATGGTACATTTGATATTCCATTATTCAAACTTAGAAAACAAATCATATAGTCACCACTAAATTTAGCCGTGACCATTAAGGTCATGGTTTTCATGATCTATAAGTTGCACAAGTTCATTTCATGAGATCTATGGTTATTGGTTAACCAAAGTCCCATAGACAAGATTTATAACTCATGCAAGGTTTAGATTTATAAAAGGTTTTATATGGTTTTTAAATCAAGTTTAAAACATAACACATAAGTCATAGGTTTCTTATTCAAATATTTTAAATCATGAACATGATTTGCATAAATATGTTGTGACCTATAAGGGTCATAGCTTTATCAAATCTTGATTTTTAACATGTTATTTACTTGTGTTTATAGGTGTATGATGATGCATGCATGAAAGAATGAAAGAATATGATGTGTATACCTTTCTTGCCTAAAGGTACCAAGAATGATCTAGATGAACAAAGAGGTTTGAGATCTACTCAAGGTGATGAAGAAAAACCCTAATACAAACCAAGCCGTGGCCTTGATGATTTAGCTAGGGCTTTTTTATAGTGATTCCAAGAGAATGATACTACTAATGATTTGTAGTAATGATAGGACAAGGATCTTGGTGGATTTAATACTTGGTTTTTGGATGTATATGGCTTTAAGCCGTATGATTTGAGAGAGAAGAGGGTGAGAGAACAAGTTTGGATTGCATGTGTGTGAGAATATGTGTGTTTCGGCTTAAAGAGGAGAGAGGGAAGGGAATGCAAAAGGCATGATTTCCTAGGTAAGAACATTTGTGCCAAGTGTTGGCTTGTGTGTTTCCCATGCATCCCTTCTCCTTCCACATGCCCTTGGTGTCGTGTAAGGCTATCCAAAAGAGAGGATGGGCTTGTGTTGGGCCTATGTTGGGCTTACACACAATGGAGGGTGATGGTCTTGGGCTAGTCCAAGGGTTTGAATATACCCTTAGTTTATTTACACACATATTGTGGCTAAATACTTACTTATAGTATATTTCCAAATTGTCTTAAGTGTGGTACACACAATGTTAGTTATAACTTCATTACTTGTTTTTCCTAGTTGTATGCTCATGGTTTTAAGTTATGAAGCTATTTTCAACAAAGATGAATGTAGAAGTATAGTTACATGATAGACATGTTTATTCACATCTTAAGGAAATATAACATATGAATAAGTGTTCTAGGATTATTGGGTGGAAATCTATTATATAAAATCATGGTAAAATCATGGATTTTACAGCACCACCCCATTATTTTAGCTTTGTCCTCAAAGCTATTAAAAATGTAGTCATCTTTTGAGTGATAAATGTTCTAAGTATAATATTTGTTTCAGGTTCTCTCTCAAGTGCTGATGGCGGCATGAACGCGAAGTGGTATATACCTAGGTTACTTTATATGTCTGTGATAGGTGTGAAAACACCCATCCTTTTACCACTTATTTCTGGCTAAAACAAGACCAAAACACGTATTTAATATCATTTGTTTGGAATTATGCGTGGTTTTTGTGTTTATTTTGCTTTCAGAGTCAACCGGATGAATATTGAAGAAAACATGGGATTGCACGGGTTTTATCGAAGAAAAAGACTCAAGACGAAGTCTATTGTCCAAGAGATGCAAAAGACTTGAAGTCATTGTGCCTATTTGAAGATTTATCGAAGAATAGAGCCAAAGATGGAAGATTCATATATGTCGAAGAACTCGAGTCTATTAAACAAAAGATTATAAGACGAGTTGGAATTATTCACCGACACTTCTCAAAATCCAAAGTCGGAAACGTTTATTTAAAGAAACGTGAAGACTAAAGAAGAAAGAAGAAGAGAAGCCCAAAACCAAAGCCCATTCACAAGCCCATTGTCACACGCCTATAAATAGGACTTTACTTCACCATTTGGAGGCACTTAGTTAGTTTTTCATTTTGCTAGTTTTAGAGAGAGAAAGTTCCAAACTTTCTCTCACTAAACTTTTTCTTTGTTTTCATCTTTTAAATTTAAGCTTTCTTTAATCTTTGTACTTTGGATTTCATTAATCTTATTCAAGTTAAGCTTTTAAGTTCTTTAATCTTCTTCTACTTTTCTTAGTTTGCCTAAATCCTTGATCCAATTGTTTCATTTCATACGGTTTGGATTTGTGGATGAGTTCGTGATCTAAGTTTAATCTTTCTTGTTTCTTTTTAAGCTCTCACACGTATAAGCTATAGGCCTTCTATGCTTATTGGCTTATTGCTTGTTTTATCTTATTGGTTTTCGGATTTCATCAATGTTTTAGTCATTCAAAAGTTCCATTTATAAAGTTTATGATTTAACGTTTTCAAAAGTTGTCAAATTTAAGCTTTTTGAGTCGTTTAAGTTTTGGATTAGTTAGCTTATTGATTTTGCTTATTGAGTTTTTAAGTTACCACCAATTTTGGAACAAAATCGCTCCCATCGCAATAGTAGGGTTTGTACACATTCCGACGGGGTCACTGGTTTGATCGCAATAACCCTTTGTGGTTTTACTTTGCGATCGGTTGTCATTCCCCCTTATTCCGATCTGGGATTACGATCGCTTATTGCGATCGCACATTCCGACGGGATTAAGGTCCTTTTTAAGTCGAAACTCTGGCCAATTTTTATTTACCTTATTCCGATCTGATATTGCGACAAAGGGTTCTTAGATATTCCGATCTGACTTTCCGATAAGACATCATTCCGACAGCTTGATCTTAATTATTCTGATGGTAACAAACATGAACATTCCGATGGACTCCACTTTGACATTCCGATGGGTTGTTTTAGTTATATTCCGATGCTTATGTCTTTGATGCATTCCGTTAGAAATAATTTTCAATATTTCGATAGAACAAGTTTTTAAGTATTAGTTCAATTAAGTTTTCAAAGTATTTGTCTAATCTTTTCTTCACGTTTTCAAGCATTCAGTTTGAAACTTGTCAATCTAGTTTAATCTTTTAAAAGCTTTAATTTTACTCTTCGACACTTACTTATTTGTCATTAGTTCAAAATAGATAAACAAACCAAAACCTTTTTATTAACCAAGAACAAATCATTCCACTTTTAGCTGAGATCAATTCGAGAGGATACCGAGAACTTAATCCTGAACCCAATGAAAATTATTGTATCAAATGGCGCCGCTGCCGGCTCTTCTCGTTAAGATCAACAGTTTTTTGTGAGAACTTGGATTTTGGGATCCGTTCCCCGTGAACATTACTTTCTCATAAAAAATTTCAAAAATCCTAAAAAATATAAAATTTTCAAAAATACTAAAAAAATTAAAAAACATAAAAACCAAAAATATTTCTGCTTTGTTTTTGCCTTGTTAGTTCTTTTGCAGGTGCATGCATACACGATCAACGTCTTATCAAGAGCCCGAGCCTCTCGAAGACTTAGACATGGCCGGTGTACAAAACAACAACAATAACCCACCTCAAAACAATAATAATAACAATAACAATCCACCTTTCAACAACAATGAGCCTCTACCGGATAATCGCCCGATGATTGAACTTCTGCAAGCACATGTAGATGGTAACGATGATCCAATTGTTATACCCGCGATTGCAGCTAACAACTTTGAGCTCAAATCCGGCTTTATCCAGATGGTCTCTGCTCAACCATTCTTGGGGCGTACCATTGATGATCCACATGACCACATCAAGAGATTCCTGCAACTCACGAATACGGTCAAATTCAATGGTGTTCCACAAGAGGTAATCCGTTTACAACTTTTTCCCTTTTCTTTAGAGGGACAAGCCCGGCATTGGCTTGCTAAGGAACCGCCACAGAGTATTCTTACGTGGACGGATTTGGAGACCAAGTTTATCAACTACTTTTTCCCACCCTCTCGTATTACCGCTTTGCGGAATGAAATTATCAATTTTGAACAAAAGTACGATGAGTCGTTTAGTGAATCTTGGGACCATTTCAAAGACCTTTTGAGAAAATGCCCACAACATGGTTTTACCAAAGTACACCAAGTTAACACTTTTTATAATGGTTTAAGCATGAATGACCAAGATTCACTAAACAGTGCCTCGGGGGGTAATCTTTTGGCTAAGACTTCCAATGCAGCTTGGGATATCACTGAGAATAAGTCTCGTGTGCAAACCAAGAGTGTTCGGACCAATGTCACTAGTGCTAGTACTAGTGACAGCGACAAGCGAATTGACAATCACTGCGCTTCTTGAATCGCTTGCTACCCAAACCGCCAGCAACACCAACAGCATCAATGCTAAAAACGCTCAAATAAATGCTGTTAGCCAACCATGTGAGATATGCGGGGGTCCTCACTCTTACACCACTTGTACTGCCACCCAAGACTACCCTTCTGAGAATGTGAATGCAGCATACGGTACCTATCCTCCGGCCGCTTATCAAGCTCGTCCTCAAGGTGACCGCAACCTGCTTAGCTACCGCTCCAACAACTATCTCTCAACACCCGGTTTTACTCCTAACAGCCCAAACCAACAACAAAACCTCAACCGCCCTGCTCAACAACAACAACCATCTCGTGGACTGATTGTAGTAAAATACGACTCTTGTTTAGGAAAACAAAAGAACGTATATGAGCGGTAAGTATTAACGAGTGATTTAGGAAAACCACAAGTAATGACCCTAAATCAAATAAAAAGAGATGAAAGAGAAAGTTCGTTTCCCAAGGAGGTATATGTGTTGTGAAATAACTTGTATTTATTTGAGATTAATATTAAGAAGAATGGGGATGAGAGGATGAAAAGACGGATACGTTAAAATTAAACTACGACGTAAACGTAAAGCCGTGAAAAACTACTCAAATTAAAAATTATTATACTAAGACCAAAAACAAAATCAATAATTAAAAAGACTAAAAAGAAGTCTAAAATAATATAAATAAAGATAAAAATCCAACAAAGATATTTTAAAACCTTTTATTAATTAAATAATTAATTTTAAATGCTAATTAAAGCCCTAAAATTAAATTTAACTAATTCAAATGTCTAAAATATGATTTTATTGAATAATCACTTAACTTATATTATTAGAAGACTAAAAAGTAATTTTCTAAAAATTAAAACCTATTAAAACTATTTTTAAAACTCTAAAAATGATTAAAAATGATTAAAACCTAATTAAACTTAAAATAATTTATAAAAATTAATCTAAAAGCTAGAAAATTATTCTAAAAATGGAAATAGTCCTAATTAATGATAAAGAACCTAGGAAAAATGAAAAAGAAAGAAAAAGAAAATTTTGAAAAATTAATAATAAAAGTTTTTATTAAAATATTGCTAAAAATAAAAAGTTTATAAAATTAATTCTAAAAAATTTCTAAAAATCCTAAATAATATAACTAAGAGAAAAACACTAATTAGAGCTTCTAAACCTTTTTTAATAATTTTATAAAAATCCTTAAAGTTTATAAAAAAACTTAAAATATTATAAAATTAAAAATTAAAGTTTTTAAAACCAAAACTTAATGTAAACCTCAAAAATATTAAATAAAACCTAAAAATGATTTTTCCTAAAAATTAAAACTATTTTTTCTATTTTTTATTGATTTTTTAAAATACGTCTATAAAATAAATCCTAGAAATTATTAAAATAAACGGAAAAATATAAAAGATGGCTAGAAAAATCTATAAGGCTAATCTAATCCTAAGAAAAATAAAAGGAGACGAAATTGCTTATTAAATAAGCTGAAAAACTCACAAAAAGCTACGGCTTTTAATAAGTTAACAAAGCTAAAAAGTGGTTAAGTATTTAACCAATCCACCCTTGGTCAGTAAAAGACCCAAGGGCAGGATGGTTGTGTTGTTGGTGTGTTGAACAAGACGTCAAGGGTTCGAGGTGTGTAACCCCCTTTTTGGCACTTTGTTTTTATTTTTTTTTTCTTTTTAAACCAAACTGACAACACCCAAATGCTTAGAAATTCACTCAAAATCACCTTTTATACAAGATTTATCCAAGTATGATCACAAAACGTGGCCTGTTTACACTTTAACTTAAGCAGATTTTTGCTTTGAGTTTTTGTTTAGCTTCCCAAGATGAAAACTCCAAGAGGGCTTGGAGATTGGCTTATATGTGATTTATTTGGGACAATGGGGGCACCCTTGAGCTTATTGAAGCTCAAGGAGTCAGCAACTAGCAAGTATAAGCACTTAGCACACACCAAAGATCAAAAATAAAGCACAACAGGTTCATACAAGGTTGTTGTGACAGATAACAAGGTCTGGTGGAATTTGATGCCTATAACTAGCACACTAATGAACTTTAAAAGCACAAATTTGGCATACAAACTCTCCCAATGTTACACCAACAATCTCAAACCTTAAATCTCCCTAAGTCTCAACAGAATTCAAGGAATCATGCACCAAAATTTGCATAAATAAGCAGAAAAGTGAACATGCAGGTTTTGGCTATACCTTTTCCTTTTTAAACACACAGATTGCTTTCAAAATTTCACCAAAGTGGATTACCAACTCACTACAATCTAACTTAACCTTAATCAATAGCTCTAACACCTTTTTAAAGTACTAATTAAGATTATTGTCCTGCTAAAACCTATTGCCAAACACCCTTTTAAAAATTTTAAAAACGTTTTAACAAATCAAATCCATACAAATCCTATTCAACCTGGTCCAGAGATCATCAAACATGCATATTACACCACAAAAACATAAATCAAGCAACTTAAACACACTTAAAGCAAGAAATCAATCAAGAGCATGCAAACTTCAACTTTCTGAAATTTTAACAAGGTAAAGGGATTTTACCTTAGGACCCTTACATCCAAGGGTCCTTGTGGATGCTAAATCCACCTCCCTACCAGCTGGGGCTGGTGCAGAACTAAATCAACAACCTTCAAATCCTGCTCAAAACAAAACAAAAGAAGACACACAAAAACAAGCTATAATGTATTTTTCTGATTTTTTTTCTTTCTTCTTAAAATCTTTCCAAAAACTTTTCCAACCTTCTAAACATGTTTCAATAACAGTATATCAACAACTAATGAAACCTCTTAACACAAAATTCCTTAGAACAATTTCTTCCCAAAAATCTTTCAAATTCTCAAAACCTTAACAAACTTTTGAACCACAAAATTAATGAACCAAACAAAGGATGGAACTCAGAATCTAGCAATGACTTAACACCAACTTTTTATAACCTAAAAAGGAATTAAATTGTCTTGAAACAAAAACCAACTTTTATTTATAAAAAAGGAATTACATGAATATTGCTAGAAACTGGAACAAAGGATCACCCACAGGTTGGGGTCTCTTTTATAGTGCTCTTAGAACTATCTAGAATCAAAAAATATACAAACCCTAATCTCTATAAATCTCTAAAATGCCCTTGTTGCCTTCTAGACGTTTTTGGTGATTCAAGCTGTCCTTTTTGATCTCATCCATCCATTTTTGCTTTGGGAGAAAGCAAACCATCCTAGCTGTTGATATTGGACACGTATCAGTGCTTGGAGCCCAAGGCGTTTTCCTATTGGTGGAATGGGAATTGGGGGTTTGGAACACACGCGTGGGATTGGGGTGTTTGTGTGTGGGAAGGGTTTTGGGGTGTGGGAATTACACGTGGGAGAAGTGAATTGGTTTTTAACTCAGTTTAAGTGAAGGTAATTTCTGGGCATGTAAAAAGATGTACAGTAACTATTTAGATCCGAAAATGGGGGAAATATAGTTGTTAGGCGCGTTTTCTTTTTAAATCTTTCAACTTGTGCACTTTAAGTCCTTGTGGTTTGGAATTTTTGGCAAACAAGGTTTTAAGCCCTAAAACAGGTTTCTTCCTTTGTTAATATCTTTCATGACTTGGCAGTTTTGGCACCAAGTTTTGGAAAAGGGTTTCAAAGGATTGTTTTTGTCATTTTGAGTAATTTCAAGGGCTGAACTTGAACATTGTTGATCTTCCAAGGTCTTCTTTGTATCTTTAACTTCATGAGGGACCATAGTTGACAAATTTGATTTGTTGAGGGACCAATCTTGTTTTGTCTTCAAGTCTTCAAGGGTATTTGATGAAAATTCCATGATTAGGGCCCGGTTCTTTGTACGGCTTCGTTTCTCGTGTTCGTTTTTCCTTGTATCTTGTGATCTTTTGTCTTTTTCACGATATCCATACCTAAAATACACAAGTAAACAAACACAAGCATATATTTGGTATTTTATGACATTTTAGTGCATTTAAAGCCCGAAAAGAACGATGAGATCATGTATAAATGCCATCTCATCACTCCCCCATACTAAGCCATTGCCGTGCCCTCACGCAATGCTAGAATAAAGTATCTAAGCATCACCAAAGTTCAATTTTATTAACCTTTATTGAAAAGTAAAAGACTTGCAACATACTACGAGAATGTGTAAAGACATAATGTATGATTTTCATCACCAAAATGTGACTTTTAGGGTCAAAGAATAGAAACAAGTCAATGTCCCTTAGAGTAAATTTCGTCATCCTTGATTGTCATACATTCCATGCTAAGTGCAAAAACAAGATCATTGTTGGTACAAGTCACAATGCTAACACTATTCATACGTCCAAATTGTGTAATACTTTTTCTCCCCGCAATCCTAGTTATTATAAAAGGAAATGGGTTACTAGCATTTTTTATCTAATTGTCATGGATCACAAGTGATTCATATTGACTTATTTGAGTAGTTATTAGTCCGAAAGCAAAGTAGCACGATTTGATCAATAGTTAGCCGAAGGACAAAATCTTTTAAAACGGCTTCTCGTGTATCTCCTTAAGTTCATATCTTGGCATAACTCGTTTCACGATTTGAGACCTTTCTCGGACCGATATTTGGCATGTACTTCATACTTCAAATCTTGGGAAGACGTTCTTGAAATTATGGTCTTCTCTTCATATTTTTGGAATTTCTTCACTTGACGTTTTTGAGAGATTCTTCATATAGGACCACGACTTCATCATTTTTCTTCAATCTTTACTTTGGATTTTGATATACAACGATCCGCCTCCTTTTCGGACTTGGATATATTTATCCTCATACCTTGTTAGGGTCTTTTTGGATAGACTTTCTCCATTCTTTAGGGGAGTAATTGCTTCTCGTCGTGTGTCTCGATCCTTCATATTGATTTAGGAATAATGATACTTCACATCATCTTTGGATCTTTAGCAAAAATAGAGCTCCTCATGCCTTGTTAGGGCCTTTTTGGATAATCGCCAATCTTCGCGTCCCGCTTCAATAAGTTATGCCTTGGCTATGAACTCTATTCAACCCCGAGCAACTTTTAAACGATCTTGCGCTAGAGGCTAAGTAACCTTTCAAATCGTACGACCTTACTTATTGCAATTATGATTTATTCCTAATGCATTGATCTTATGGGAAGAAAAAGCCACAATTAAAAACATATGAGTTTTTGAAAGAACACTTTCATGTTCTACGTTTAGCATGATCACTTGTCTAACTCTATCATTTCTCGTTCTTCACTATTTAAAGACCTCTAATTAAAGAGACTCGTGAATACTTAGCCATGCAAGTCAAAATTAAGCCAAATTTGGATTAGCTTTCATTAAGACTATATCAAATCAAAGTTTTGGGTTTTCAAGCCACCTATAGGATCTTGCACTTTCTTGGACTTTTTCAAGTTTAGAGAATGCGTTTTATAGTTCCCTTGATAAGTGACTTTCTAGAATCAATTATAGGAAATTGCGAAAAGTTCTTGTTCTTAACTCGAATGAATTAAGACTTTCGCGTTTTAAAGCTCCCTATATAAAAGTCTAGCAAAACTTGAATTGAGCGGGTTAAGGAATGTAAATGGCTCCAAATGCCCATCAAGTCAAAAATTAACTCTTATTCTACCCATCGGAAAATATACATTCGTGTCTTAAAAACACTTATGAAAACTAAGAAAAATTTTAAAATTTGGCCATTTTTAGCCTTATTAGCAAAACAAAACATTGAAAGTTGGAAAGCGTGAGGGCGTAGCAAAGCAAGTACCTATTCACCCCCCATACTAAAAGTAAACATTGTCCTCAATGTTTCGAGTCTAAAGGTGGAGCACCCCCATACTAGAGACGAAGAATCGAATGCTTAGGATCTAGCATGGAAAGGGTGATCAACAATATATCTAAAGCCGTTTATTAATTATGCTAAAAGATAATTTGTTAGAACAATAAAGGATATGTCATGGAATCGTGAAAAACTTCTTCAAACGAACGATGGAGGCTCACGTAAACGAACACGAGAGTCTTCAATCGTAGATGATGATGATGATCTAGATAACACAATCACAAACAACCACGAGACAACGAGTTGGAAGGGTACAAGTCCCCTTATTAGTGAATATAAAAGATAAGCATGGGATCTCCCCCACGAGGCACCTCGTTTTTGATTACCGAGTCATGAGCTCGACTCGATCCCCTCAAAATGTGAACATTTAGGGAAATTCATGGTATGGTCAATTTTTGGTGGGGCTTACATGATAAACAAGGCCCAAAAAGCAACCGGTAAAAAGGACTAAGTCCTTAAATGATGCAAAATACTGGGGTCGAAGATGGCGTTCTCGTTTCCATTGGAAAAACAAATCAACGCCACTTCATCACGTGCCATAAACTCAAAGAGTTTGAAGAAAATAGATGAGAAGTAGAAGGGTGAGACAATTGGTAAGACAAACGTTTGAGCTACTCGAGGTAGACTCGCACCAAGCAAATAGATATAGTTTCCATTTATTGCAACGGTGGAAGACCGAGATTTCCCTTTACATGAAACTCCGGGATCGAATATCTCGTCCTCGGTGGACAAGGATGAGGGAACATAAGGGGCTTCCCCCATACTAGCACCACACAAAACATCGTCAAAAGGAGTAGACGAGCTTGTAGCACTCAAAGCACGCGGTGATGACGGAGTTAGATTTGTAGAAAAATCAATTAAATCATTTTTAAGATCATTTCCTTTGTTATCTTTTAAACTCTCTTTATGAAAACCCTTTTTGATTATGTCGAAAATATTCGGTGTTTCTAAGACGATGTTAGTTACACTAAAAATTCTCACATTTTGAAACCGTTTTGGTTTTGGTGGTGGCAAGTTCTCAAAACGTTTATCGACGAAGAAAACCTCCCCATCGGGGCCAACATATTCATCATCCGAAAGATCTTCCGTAGAAACCGGCAACTTATCAACACTTTTCAAGAATGAATGTTCGAGATTAGGCGAAGGATTTTTCGATTCAAGTATTGATGGTTTCTTCTTTGTAGGTTTTGCACTCATAACCTCCACCGGCGGAGGAAATGGTAAATTGTTTTTGGAGACATTCCCTAAAACTCTTGATGAAAATGCTTTGCAAATGACATTGGTCGAGTCACCATGGTTTAAAGTTGCAATAGAATAGACATGAGAAAGATTGGAGTTTTGTGTTGCATTGATGATAAGTTCTTCTTCATTGAAACGAAGGGTGATTTTTCGAGCATGAACATCGATAAGTGCTCTTGATGTATCCAAAAATGAACGACCCAAAATGAGAGGAACTTTTCGATCGATGGGAATGTCTACAACGATAAAGTCAACGGGATAGTAAAACTTTCCGACTTTAACGAAAACGTCCTCGGCTACTCCACATGCCATGATCATAGAATGATCGGCCATCTCGATGGACATGTTCGAAGGAGTAAGAGCCGGAAGCGAAAGCGATTTGAAAATCTCGAGAGGCATTAAATTAATACTAGCGCCAAGATCGGCCAAGGCGTAGCATTCCTCCATATCTTGTATAGCACACGGAATCAAAAATTTACCGGGATCACCGACTTTTTGTGGTATGCGGCTTAGAAAAACCGATGAACAACTAGACGATTGTTGTAACTTTTCTTTGTTGTTTAGCATACTTTTGAAGTTTGCGGCGAATCGAGGCATCATGATTAAAGCATCGGCAAAACTTATGTTAAAATGCAAATCACGAAACATTTTCATAAATAGCTCAAATTGATAATTGTTACGTTCTTGCATTTTCTCTTTGTTTCGTCTTGAAGGGTAGGGTAAAGGTGGTGTGGGTTGGTCATTAGGCAATGGCCTTGGAAACTCGGGTTCCATAATTGGTATTGGTTCAACCGTAGGTGTGGTTTGAGCGGTACTTCGTGGGATTGCAATATGCTCCTTTTCGACCATCACCTCGAGTTCTTTCTCGATTTCCTTCTCCGTAGAAGTACTTGGACGAGAGATTGGTTCCTTGAAAGTTTTACCACTTCGTGTAGTAATAACCTTCATTTCTCCCCTCGGGTTGTTAATGGTATCACTAGGAAGACCACCCGAAGAAGAGGGTTTACACATGATAGCTTCAAACATCTTAGCCATTTGGTCCTCAAATTTTGATTGCCTAGCATCCGCTTTTAATAACTCTTGCTTAATCTCATGTTGTCCTAATTCCATCTTTTGTTGGTTTTGTTGAAGACGTTGGACATTTCCTTCCATTTTGTTTGCATGAGTTTTAAGTTCATTAGCAAGTTCATTTTTAAGCTCGTTTTTCAACTCGGACCTTAAGCTAATCATCTCACGTTGCATATTATCAAATTTAGCATCATTTGCTTTTGCATAATCTAAAAATTCTCCTTGCAAATTTTTCGTGTGAGCATTTTGAAAACCTTGTGTAGTGTTTTGAAAATCACGGTTTTGGTTTTGATTAGAGATTTGTCCATTCCCACTTTGATAATTCCCTTTGTTGTAATTGCGTGTGTTGCCTTGGTAATTACCTTGATTGTTGTTTCGATAATTATTAGCATTTTGATTTGGTGGAGCTTGATTTGGACGAGAACCTTGGCCGTTTTGGTTATAAGTTCCCGTTGCTACATAAGCACTCGAAGTGTTACCATCCGCGGTAATGCACTCGGAAAGATCATGAGCTCCCCCACAAGATAAACAACTCTTAGCAACCGCTTTAACCGAAGCGGAATTGGAAGCTTCTTGAGCCTTCCAATGGGACATTAGATTAGCAAATCTATCAAAAAAACGATTTTCCTCATTAGCTTCATCATGTAAGGCGTTAATGCTACGAGACGATTGTGACGAAGATGACGAACCCATATTGGCAACACTCGGTGTGTTACGAGGGCTATAAACCTTAGATCGATTCTCAATGATTTGTAAAGCCTCATTTGTCGTCTTGCACAAAAAATTACCACCCGCGGCGACATTCAAATAATCTCGTTCATGATCATTAAGCCCATTATAAAAAGTATCAATTTGATGCAATTCCGAAAAATCATGGTGAGGACATTCATGTAACATCTCTTTAAATCGTTCCCATGCCATTGAAAAACTTTCATTATTTCGTTGCACAAATCGTGAAATCTCATTTTTTAAGTGTGTTGTTTTAGATGGTGGAAAAAACTTGTTCACAAACTTAGAAACGAGATCGGCCCATGTCAAAATCGAATTTGGCGGTTCTTTCTCGAGCCAAATTTTTGCGGGTCCATCCAACGAATATGGAAACAACATCATCTTAATGGCGTCATGTGGAACATCTTTGAATTTGCTAGTGGCGGTGAGACGGTTGAAATTCCTAATATGGTAATGCGGGTTGTCTTTCTCGTGACCTCGAAACTTGTTTGCTTGCAACATCGACATTAAACCCGTCTTAATCTCGAAATTCTCCGCAAGGATGGCGGGAATAACAATGGCCTCTCCAAAACCCTCGGTGGGTGCTTGTAGCAACTCCATCATAGTACGATTAGCCATTACGACTTCTTGTTCTACAATAGGTTCAACAATTGGAGGTTCTTCAACAATCAACGATCCTTGATTTGCTTGCTTTTGAAGACGTTTACGAGCTCGTTTAGCTTGATTACGAGTGATCATAAACTTCACGAAGAATGGCGGGGTGAGCAAAGAAGATTCTTTTTGGTTGTTTTGTGGATTTTCAATTTTTTTTGTGTTTTTGATGATATTTAATTTTTTTGGATTTAGGTGTATCTTCGTAGACAACAATCTACAAAATCTCTCCTCGAATCAAACTCTTGATTAAAGAAGCCTCAAAGGAATGAAAACGATCACGTGGAGTGAACGTCTTCTAATGACTTTAGAACTTTGGTGAAAACCAAATTGTTCACGAGGGTTTAATCACAAAGAAAACCAAGCAAATATAGTATACGTATTAATACTTTGCGCGGCAAAACCCTCGATTAGCCTTCAATCTCAAAATACTCACAAGCAAGCGGGGAAACAAGGCGGCGCGAAGCACTTAAGAGCCTTTTTCCTTAGGGTATATTTTATAATACCCGCCTTATACCCACCTTATAGTTTGTATTTTTCAAAATCGAGCTTCACGAAAGTATTTATCTATTTTTGCCTTTTCTTTTTGTTTGAGATTCGAATACAATAATTAGGAGATCAAATCCCAATTAAGGTTGTGTTTTCACACTTTTGGAGATATTGTATTTTGATTGTGATACTTAATACAATATATTAATAATATTTGTATAAGAAAAACCAAGAAAACCGATAATACGTGTTAAGGGAGTTCCACTTAACACAAATACTATTTATGGATAATATCAAAAACAAAAGCTTCCAAATTAAAGCACAACACACCTCCCCGGCAGCGGCGCCAAAATGATTGTAGTAAAATACGACTCTTGTTTAGGAAAACAAAAGAACGTATATGAGCGGTAAGTATTAACGAGTGATTTAGGAAAACCACAAGTAATGACCCTAAATCAAATAAAAAGAGATGAAAGAGAAAGTTCGTTTCCCAAGGAGGTATATGTGTTGTGAAATAACTTGTATTTATTTGAGATTAATATTAAGAAGAATGGGGATGAGAGGATGAAAAGACGGATACGTTAAAATTAAACTACGACGTAAACGTAAAGCCGTGAAAAACTACTCAAATTAAAAATTATTATACTAAGACCAAAAACAAAATCAATAATTAAAAAGACTAAAAAGAAGTCTAAAATAATATAAATAAAGATAAAAATCCAACAAAGATATTTTAAAACCTTTTATTAATTAAATAATTAATTTTAAATGCTAATTAAAGCCCTAAAATTAAATTTAACTAATTCAAATGTCTAAAATATGATTTTATTGAATAATCACTTAACTTATATTATTAGAAGACTAAAAAGTAATTTTCTAAAAATTAAAACCTATTAAAACTATTTTTAAAACTCTAAAAATGATTAAAAATGATTAAAACCTAATTAAACTTAAAATAATTTATAAAAATTAATCTAAAAGCTAGAAAATTATTCTAAAAATGGAAATAGTCCTAATTAATGATAAAGAACCTAGGAAAAATGAAAAAGAAAGAAAAAGAAAATTTTGAAAAATTAATAATAAAAGTTTTTATTAAAATATTGCTAAAAATAAAAAAGTTTATAAAATTAATTCTAAAAAATTTCTAAAAATCCTAAATAATATAACTAAGAGAAAAACACTAATTAGAGCTTCTAAACCTTTTTTAATAATTTTATAAAAATCCTTAAAGTTTATAAAAAAACTTAAAATATTATAAAATTAAAAATTAAAGTTTTTAAAACCAAAACTTAATGTAAACCTCAAAAATATTAAATAAAACCTAAAAATGATTTTTCCTAAAAATTAAAACTATTTTTTCTATTTTTTATTGATTTTTTAAAATACGTCTATAAAATAAATCCTAGAAATTATTAAAATAAACGGAAAAATATAAAAGATGGCTAGAAAAATCTATAAGGCTAATCTAATCCTAAGAAAAATAAAAGGAGACGAAATTGCTTATTAAATAAGCTGAAAAACTCACAAAAAGCTACGGCTTTTAATAAGTTAACAAAGCTAAAAAGTGGTTAAGTATTTAACCAATCCACCCTTGGTCAGTAAAAGACCCAAGGGCAGGATGGTTGTGTTGTTGGTGTGTTGAACAAGACGTCAAGGGTTCGAGGTGTGTAACCCCCTTTTTGGCACTTTGTTTTTATTTTTTTTTTCTTTTTAAACCAAACTGACAACACCCAAATGCTTAGAAATTCACTCAAAATCACCTTTTATACAAGATTTATCCAAGTATGATCACAAAACGTGGCCTGTTTACACTTTAACTTAAGCAGATTTTTGCTTTGAGTTTTTGTTTAGCTTCCCAAGATGAAAACTCCAAGAGGGCTTGGAGATTGGCTTATATGTGATTTATTTGGGACAATGGGGGCACCCTTGAGCTTATTGAAGCTCAAGGAGTCAGCAACTAGCAAGTATAAGCACTTAGCACACACCAAAGATCAAAAATAAAGCACAACAGGTTCATACAAGGTTGCTGTGACAGATAACAAGGTCTGGTGGAATTTGATGCCTATAACTAGCACACTAATGAACTTTAAAAGCACAAATTTGGCATACAAACTCTCCCAATGTTACACCAACAATCTCAAACCTTAAATCTCCCTAAGTCTCAACAGAATTCAAGGAATCATGCACCAAAATTTGCATAAATAAGCAGAAAAGTGAACATGCAGGTTTTGGCTATACCTTTTCCTTTTTAAACACACAGATTGCTTTCAAAATTTCACCAAAGTGGATTACCAACTCACTACAATCTAACTTAACCTTAATCAATAGCTCTAACACCTTTTTAAAGTACTAATTAAGATTATTGTCCTGCTAAAACCTATTGCCAAACACCCTTTTAAAAATTTTAAAAACGTTTTAACAAATCAAATCCATACAAATCCTATTCAACCTGGTCCAGAGATCATCAAACATGCATATTACACCACAAAAACATAAATCAAGCAACTTAAACACACTTAAAGCAAGAAATCAATCAAGAGCATGCAAACTTCAACTTTCTGAAATTTTAACAAGGTAAAGGGATTTTACCTTAGGACCCTTACATCCAAGGGTCCTTGTGGATGTTAAATCCACCTCCCTACCAGCTGGGGCTGGTGCAGAACTAAATCAACAACCTTCAAATCCTGCTCAAAACAAAACAAAAGAAGACACACAAAAACAAGCTATAATGTATTTTTCTGATTTTTTTTCTTTCTTCTTAAAATCTTTCCAAAAACTTTTCCAACCTTCTAAACATGTTTCAATAACAGTATATCAACAACTAATGAAACCTCTTAACACAAAATTCCTTAGAACAATTTCTTCCCAAAAATCTTTCAAATTCTCAAAACCTTAACAAACTTTTGAACCACAAAATTAATGAACCAAACAAAGGATGGAACTCAGAATCTAGCAATGACTTAACACCAACTTTTTATAACCTAAAAAGGAATTAAATTGTCTTGAAACAAAAACCAACTTTTATTTATAAAAAAGGAATTACATGAATATTGCTAGAAACTGGAACAAAGGATCACCCACAGGTTGGGGTCTCTTTTATAGTGCTCTTAGAACTATCTAGAATCAAAAAATATACAAACCCTAATCTCTATAAATCTCTAAAATGCCCTTGTTGCCTTCTAGACGTTTTTGGTGATTCAAGCTGTCCTTTTTGATCTCATCCATCCATTTTTGCTTTGGGAGAAAGCAAACCATCCTAGCTGTTGATATTGGACACGTATCAGTGCTTGGAGCCCAAGGCGTTTTCCTATTGGTGGAATGGGAATTGGGGGTTTGGAACACACGCGTGGGATTGGGGTGTTTGTGTGTGGGAAGGGTTTTGGGGTGTGGGAATTACACGTGGGAGAAGTGAATTGGTTTTTAACTCAGTTTAAGTGAAGGTAATTTCTGGGCATGTAAAAAGATGTACAGTAACTATTTAGATCCGAAAATGGGGGAAATATAGTTGTTAGGCGCGTTTTCTTTTTAAATCTTTCAACTTGTGCACTTTAAGTCCTTGTGGTTTGGAATTTTTGGCAAACAAGGTTTTAAGCCCTAAAACAGGTTTCTTCCTTTGTTAATATCTTTCATGACTTGGCAGTTTTGGCACCAAGTTTTGGAAAAGGGTTTCAAAGGATTGTTTTTGTCATTTTGAGTAATTTCAAGGGCTGAACTTGAACATTGTTGATCTTCCAAGGTCTTCTTTGTATCTTTAACTTCATGAGGGACCATAGTTGACAAATTTGATTTGTTGAGGGACCAATCTTGTTTTGTCTTCAAGTCTTCAAGGGTATTTGATGAAAATTCCATGATTAGGGCACGGTTCTTTGTACGGCTTCGTTTCTCGTGTTCGTTTTTCCTTGTATCTTGTGATCTTTTGTCTTTTTCACGATATCCATACCTAAAATACACAAGTAAACAAACACAAGCATATATTTGGTATTTTATGACATTTTAGTGCATTTAAAGCCCGAAAAGAACGATGAGATCATGTATAAATGCCATCTCATCATGGACCATACATACCACCTCACAAACAACAACATCCACCTCAAAGAAACAACCAAGTTTACCAGCAACTTGCTTATCAACCACCCGCATACAATGCTCCTCCCAACCAACCCACCGCATTACACCAAGACATTGGAACCTACATGAGGACTAACGATGTGATCATGGACAATCTCCAACAGGAAGTGCGCAACTTGAAAGCAGACCTGGTGAAACAAGGGAACGATCTGAGAGCTGATATGCGAAACACTTTGGATAGTCAAACGAATGACTTAAAGAACATGATGGCTAGTTTCTTCCAAGGTAATCAACCCTCTTCTTCGGGTACTCTTCCGAGTAACACCGTTGCAAATCCAAGAGGGGAGATGAAAGCAATCACCACTCGCAGTGGCAAAGGTACCAAGGAACCCGAGCTTCCTATACCTCCACAGGTGATTGTGACTACGGAAAACGAGTCACCTGCTCCTATTCCTCATCCTTCTACTTCCCCAATTTCTCCACCTCCTTCACCTTCTACCCTCATTTCCCCACCACCCGTGGTTGTGAGTGATCCTATTCCCCTAAAGCCTTCTTCTTCATCCAATATACCTTATCCTTCAAGCTTGAGGAAAGAGAAGCAAAAGAACAAGGATGATATTCAAGTTTCAAACTTTCTCAAAATGTTTAAACAATTGAATTTTAACATCTCCTTTGCCGAGGCTCTCGCTCACATGCCCAAATACGCGAAAATGTTTAAAGATCTTCTAAGTGACAAGGAGAAGCTTCTTGACATTGCTCAGACCCAACTTAATAAGAATTGCTCCTCCGTTCTCTTAAGGAAATTGCCCACCAAACTTGGTGATCCTGGTCGCTTCTTAATTCCTTGCAACTTCCTGGGAGTAGAGAATTGCATGGCCCTAGCCGATCTAGGTGCCAGTATTAATTTAATGCCTCTTAGCGTTTGGAAGCAATTATCTCTCCCTGAGCTAGTCCCCACCAAAATGACTTTGGAATTAGCTAACCGTACGGTTGCTTATCCAGTGGGGATAGCCGAAGACGTCTTTGTAGGAGTCGACAAATTCACTTTTCCTGCCGATTTCGTCGTCGTTGACTATGACATGGACCCTCGTGTGCCATTAATTGTTGGTCGTCCATTCTTGAGGACCGGTCGCACTCTCATCGATGTTGAAGCTGGTGAGCTTATCATGAGAGTGGGTGACGATAAATGTCTTCAACATGGGAAAGCTTTCTAAACAGCCTTATTCGAACGAGAGTGTTAATTGTATTGACGTTCTTGATGAGGCTTGTGAAGAACACTTCAAAAATGCTTGTAAAAGTACTCTTTCTTCTCTACCCAGTGTTGAGACCGTTGCCTCAATTGCTCCGGCATTGACTCCTTTTGGAGAAGTGTTGGAAACTCACTTTATGTGACGACATTTAAGAATTCCCGTTAGTTATCATAGTCACGCACATTTAGTCTAGACTATGTCATTTGTAAAGTGCGTGACTATATATACCCCTCCTTAGCTTCCAAGGAGGGGTGTTGATTGTATTTTGTTCATTCAAGGAACACACACACTTTTACTCTCAACCTCTCTTTCTCTCTCACTAAGCCAACAATGGCTTCCACCACCACTTACCACCACATTAGACCACCGGATCCGATTTAGCATTTCTACATTTGGTATCAGAGCCTCGGTTCTATCCTTGGATCGAGTTTATTTATGCGATTTTGGTGGTCTATATCATTTCTTGTGTCTCGTTTATATTGTTTCTGTCCATTATCACAAAAATTTTTTTTGGGTCACGTCATTTTATTCAGTCCATTTGTCCAAACAGTAGCAAGTTTTTGGGTCTTATCATATCTATTTGTGTCTCGTTTCATTAATCTTAATGGTCAAAAGTCTTATCTTTCTGGGTTTATCTTTCTGTGTTTATACAACCAGAAAAGGACAAAGTCTGCAGTTCCATCTTTTTAGGGTCATTCAAAACCCTTTTCAAATTGGGTTTTCAGATTGGTTATTCAGATTGACTTTCAGATTGGGTTTTCAGATTGCCTTTTCCGATTGTACTTTCAGATTGGGTATTCAGATTGGCCTTTTCAGATTGGGTTTCAGATTAGTCTTTCGGATTGGTCATTCCGATTGGGGAGCTCGTTTGATTCCGATGAGACATACCAAAACATTCCGATGATGACTCATAAAACAAACATTCCGATTGGATTGTTTCTTACATTCCGATTGGCCTGTTTTGGTTAAAAACTTGTGTAACAAATTATGTGACTTAGACCAAAACCTACCCATCGTCTAAACTATCCGAGTCAACTCGGTAATTACCGAGTTGACTCAGTCAACCCAACTCAGATCACTCACTGAGTCGAACACAATTTATCAAACCAACCTTTTATCACCTCAACTCTTCAATCTAAACCTAATACCCTTCGTCTCCTACTCCCCATCTAGAATCAATAAAACTGAAAAGAAAACTTTTTAAGATCTCAGATTGATTCGTGTAGATCTACTAGAACGTGACCATTTACTGATCTTGACCACGAATTTTTATTCATCATCGATCTTTGTGAAGGATTACCCTCATTTGATTTACGAATTTAAAGATTTAATTTATAACTCTCAAGTCATAATAAATCTTTACTTCGATAAAATCACTGATCCATTTTAATATACGAAATCTGAAGAATGATTTAAAACATGTATGTTTTAATCAGTTCTTCATTTCGTTTCAAACTCAAATCGAATTAAATCAACATGCAACCTACCTTAGATCTCAATGAGATCTTGAAACATTAAGAACTTTTAGTTCTTCGTGGGTATGTTCTTTATCGAAGAAAATAGGCTGATATTGCGGTTTATTTAACTTCTTTTGATCAATGAAGATTGAGATTTTATTCTGGTGATTGAGTTTTGATTAAGTTGAGATGGGAGGCGTGATTCTGCGTTTAAGATTGAAGATGTTGAGATGAGGTTAGGGAGATGGTGTCTGGGGGACGGAGAGAGCAAAGGAGAGAGAGTTTGGTGAGGCGTAACTATCTAAGAGATGAGGATAGATGCGTTTTTTTTGAGGGGACGGTTTAAACAAGGATGAGTTAGGTAAGAGAGTGTAGGGGCGGTTTATTCTAGGTGAAGGATTACTTGTGAGATATTTAGGGATGGGAGAGTTATAAACGAATGCTATCACCGGGTAATGGATTGTGATGGGCCACGAATTGTTTTGTCAATGGGTATTGGGTCTTGGAACTCATGGGCTGGATAAATGCCAAACATGGGCCTGACACATGTTTATATAACATTGCCATGGGCCGTATTGTTTGCAAAAACAATATATACAAATTTTTATTTCACAATTAACCATTTTGAATAAAAATTTTGTGTATATTGTCGGGATTCATTGTGACATCCGGTCGGGACAAAAAGTGTCGAGACATTATTAAGGGGAATGGATGCTCAAACAAACAAATTCCTTTTTTGAATTTGTAGTTTTTTTGTTGCATTTGTGGTACTTTAATTTTTTCTTGACACTGATGGGCTGACGAGAAATGTGACGCGACAAAATGACGTGACAAATGTGACAAGAATTTATTTTGACGAGACCAAGAAAAATGGGCGATTTTTTTAGTGGCTTCAGATTTTATTTGATCGGGTATTAATTACGTGACGTTGCAGACGGATTTTTCGAAGGCGTGTATTTATTTTATCTTTCACTAGATAACTTGCTCGTGCTAAATCCTAGAATGAAGACTTGGTTATCTGGTTTCCGGGTTCGGGGTGGATGGTTGATGACTCGGATAACTATCACTTAAAGGGGTTACATTGTTGTACTCAGTGTCACGCGCGTAGTCGACGTGGATAATTTCAAGAGGTGTTGTGCTTATAGACTTCTTCAGTGATGCATTGAGTACTTAGAGATTTCTCCACCGTTCTTCATTCAACAATAGTGCAAGCTTAAGTCACAAGATCGAAGGATTTTTATTCAGCTTCACGTTTGACGTATCTGGTTCATTCTTTCAGTGGTCACTTCAAATTGCTTTTATGTGGTATGGTAAAGGTGGCCATGGAGAGTTTATGAGAAGAGATTTTCGATCAACAGCTGATTCTCACAAAATATATAATTCAGCTTATTTATTATTCTCACGAGATTTCAGGTTCATGTGCGTACAATTTATTGATGGTTCCGAGTTTCGAAACCATCAAGGGGGAAGAAGAAGACACATTGAACGCACAACGAGTACACGTGATGAACTTCATACCTTCTTTTGATTTGAAGATATTCCGGGATGACATTTGTCATAGCCGCAGAGAAAATCAGTGTTTTAACTCGTGTCGTTATCAATCAATCTCCAAACGGTACACTACTGATTCGAGGTTTAATTGTTTGATTGTTGCAATTAAACATCATCATTATCCTATATGCATTCCCGGGACTTAATTGACTCTGGTGCATCTCCGGAAGAAGACGTGTGCATTTCCGGGACTTAATTGACTCTGGTGTTACGATGTCAACTTCATGAATGGGATAAAGTGTCCACTTCAGTATTTGAGCTTCATAATTGGGATTGATTTACCTTCTTCAACTATGTGGGGGAAGAAGTGTCTTGATTCTTTCTGGTATGCATAACTTGAACTCTCAGGGGGAAGAAAAATTCAGAAGAATTATTCAAGCGTGAGATGAAAAGTTGTTGATCTACTTGGGGGAAGCTATTTAAAATGCTTCTACATCAAGTTTACGTGGCATGAATTAGGGGGAAGCTAATTCAGAAGCTTCTCCTTAACCAGAAGTGTATGGGTTACTTAGCTCGTGCCGTTACAGTATTTCTACTACAAGTTAAAGATGAGTCGTTTTGAAGACGAAGGCCTCAGAAGACTTCATCAGCATTGGATGCTTCGAGAAAGCTCTTGTTCTTAATTATTTTGTACTTGATAGGTAGAATATTGTAAGGAATTCTACACGTCGTCCCATGGGGGAAGATTGTTGGAAACTCACTTTATGTGACGACATTTAAGAATTCCCGTTAGTTATCATAGTCACGCACATTTAGTCTAGACTAGGTCATTTGTAAAGTGCGTGACTATATATACCCCTCCTTAGCTTCCAAGGAGGGGTGTTGATTGTATTTTGTTCATTCAAGGAACACACACACTTTTACTCTCAACCTCTCTTTCTCTCTCACTAAGCCAACAATGGCTTCCACCACCACTTACCACCACATTAGACCACCGGATCCGATTTAGCATTTCTACAAGAAGTGACTTGGATGATTTCGAAGCTAGCTTGGGTCCTCTCGATATTAAGTATGATAATTCGTCCGCCGATTAGGATGAAGACATTCGTACTATTGAGAGACTTCTCAATGAAGACCCGGTTGCTCCTCGTTCTCCTACAGAGGTGACTAATGATGATCCATCGTTAGTTTCACCATCTATTAACGATCCTCCTACTCTCGAGCTTAAGGACCTACCGCCTCATCTTGAGTACGTTTTCCTTGAAGACAACGAGAAGTTACCGGTCATCATCGCGAAGGACCTGAAAGAAGAAGAAAAAGCCCGACTTATCGGCGTGTTGAAAAAGCATACAAGAGCTATCGCTTGGAAAATCTCCGACATTCGCGGAATTGATCCTCACTTCTGCACACACAAAATTCTCATGGAGGATGACTTTAAGCCCACAATTCAAAGCCAACGAAGGTTGAATCCAAAAATCCACGAAGTCATCAAAAAAGAGGTTATCAAATTCTTGATGCGGGTATGATTTACCCTATTTCGGATTCACCATGGGTTAGTCCAGTCCATTGTGTGCCTAAGAAAGGCGGCATCACCATTGTGCCCAATGCCAACAACGAGTTGATTCCTACCCGTCTCGTTACTCGGTGGAGATTTTGTATAGACTACCGCAAAATCAATGATGCCACGAGAAAGGATCATTTCCCTCTACCTTTTATGGACCAAATGCTTGAACGTTTAGCGGGTAATGAATATTACTGCTTTCTTGATGGTTTCTCGAGTTTTTTCCAAATACCTATCGATCCCCAAGATCAAGAGAAGACAACATTCACTTGTCCCTATGGCACATTTGCTTATAAAAGAATGCCTTTTGGCTTATGCAATGCCCCCGGGACATTCCAAAGGTGCATGTTAGCTATATTCCATGACATGGTTGAGCAAACCATGGAAGTCTTCATGGATGATTTCTCGGTCTTCGGGGATTCCTTCTCTTCTTGCCTTGCCAATTTGGAACGCATGCTTAAGCGGTGCGAAGACACTCGCCTTGTTCTAAATTGGGAAAAATGCCATTTTATGGTAAAAGAAGGCATTGTGCTAGGACACAAAATCTCTAATGCCGGTCTTGAAGTCGATCGTGCTAAAGTAGATGTCATAGCTAAATTACCTCCACCTTCAACCGTGAAGGGTGTGAGAAGCTTTCTGGGTCATGCGGGCTTCTATCGTCGATTCATTCAGGATTTCTCTAAAATCGCTCGCCCGATGACCCACCTCTTGGAAAAAGATACTCCTTTTATCTTTTCTAAAGAGTGTATTGAAGCCTTCAATCTTCTTAAGGATAAGCTAACTAAGGCACCGGTCTTGGTTACCCCTAATTGGGAGCTACCCTTTGAATTGATGTGCGATGCTAGCGACTTTGCTATTGGTGCGGTTTTGGGACAAAGGATCAACAAACATTTCCAACCAATCCACTATGCTAGCAAAACAATGACGGGGGATCAATTGCATTATATGACAACCGAAAAAGAGCTTTTAGCTGTTGTCTATGCTTTTGAAAAATTCCGCCCCTATCTCGTTTTATCCACCACAATCGTATACACGGACCATTCCGCGTTGAAGTACTTGATGACTAAACACGACTCTAAGCCAAGACTTCTTCGCTGGGTTTTACTCCTTCAAGAATTCAACATTGAAATTCGTGACAAGAAGGGTGCTGAAAACCTAGCCGCGGATCATCTGAGCAGACTCGAGGATCCATATCAAGGGGATCATCCGAACACAGAGATCAATGACTCTTTCCCCCTTGAGACCTTAATGTCTATAAATCTCAATCTTGATGGCACCCCGTGGTTTGCCGATATTGCAAAATACTTAGCGGGTGGTGTTCTCATCCAAGGGTTAACATCCCAACAAAAGAAGAAGTTCTTGAACGATGTTAAGACTTACTTTTGGGATGACCCTTTTCTATTCAAACAATGCGCTGACTTGATTATTCGCCGATGTGCTGACCGACCCGTCGCTTTGTACATTCTCCAGGCTTGTCACAAAGGACCCACCGGTGGTCACTTTGGTCCTAACTACACCGCAAAAAAAGTGTTTGATTCGGGATTCTATTGGCCCACAATTTACCGTGATGCTCACGAGATGGTTAAACATTGTGATGCTTGCCAAAAACAAGGCAAGATCACACATAAAGATGAGATGCCTCAAAATTTCATACAAGAATGTGAAATCTTTGATGTATGGGGCATCGACTTTATGGGGCCATTCCCTTCTTCTAAAGGCAACAAATACATCCTTGTCGATGTTGACTACGTTTCCAAATGGGTTGAAGCCAAGGCTTTACCCACTAACGATGCGAGGGTGGTTTGTAATTTCTTGAAACAACTGTTTGCTCGATTCGGTGTTCCTCGTGCTATTATCAGTGACCGTGGGACTCATTTTTGCAACGATCAATTTGCTAGAGTCATGGCTAAGTATGGTGTCAATCACCGTCTTTCCATCGCTTATCATCCTCAAACCAACGGTCAAGCCGAGATATCCAACCGTGGATTGAAGAGAATTTTGGAGCGTACTGTGGGAGAGAATCGCGCCGCGTGGGCCGATAAGTTAGATGATGCTCTGTGGGCTTTCGGTACTGCTTACAAGACCTCGATCGGCTGTACGCCTTATCGTCTTGTGTACGGGAAAGCTTGCCACCTCCCTATCGAGCTGGAACATAAGGCATACTGGGCCTTGAAGTGGGCTAACTTCGACATCAACAAAGCCGGTGATTTTCGAAAGATTCAACTCAACGAGCTACAAGAATTGAGGAATCAAGCTTACGAGAACTCATTGATCTACAAGGAGAAGACCAAGATTATCCACGATGCTAAAATCAAGAACCGAGAGTTCCACGTTGGCGATCAAGTCTTACTCTTTAACTCTCGGTTGAAGATCTTCTCAGGCAAGTTGAAGAGCCGCTGGTCTGGTCCATTCACCATCGCCAATGTCTTTCCCTATGGCACCATTGAGCTTTCTCAGCCAAATGGGCCCAACTTCAAGGTGAACGGCCAGCGTTTGAAATTGTACTTTTGTGAGGACATCTCTCAAGAGATGATTCCATCCCTCACCACGTTCCCCATGACCTAATTTTGGGTCGAGTCAGGCTCGTGACTCGGTTATAAAAAACAAGCGCTCCTCGGGAGGCATCCCGAGTATCTATCCCTTTTCGTTTTAACCTCCTGAGTGTAGGGGGACCTATATAGGTGTTTGTATTTGTGTGGTGATGTGATTACAGGGATGAATGCACTCTTGGAACCTTTGAAGAACCGCGCTCCCGTTTTATCCGAAATCCGGTTCTATCTCTCAACTTTCGTGATTTAATTTTATTCATACTCACATTTGAAATTGATCACTTTAGTCGTCCTTTCCTTAGCCTGATTTAACCAACGTGCACAATGTCATAAGTGTAGGGGAGACTTTTCCCACATGCTTAAACATTGGGGACAATGTTTATCTTAAGTGTAGGGGGGACTTCTATCGACGTTTTAAGTGGACTTTTCCATGAAAATGCCTTCCTTTAACCGCAAAATCATCTTTTTCAACATTTTTCAAATTTTTTAATTAACTTTGGCCATTTAGTCGTATTTTTAAATTTTTATCGTTGCTTTCATATGTATATATTCCACAATAAAGTCAAAAATATTAATAAAGTGGTATAGCTAGTTTTGAAATCTTTGACATATTAGGCCCGTTGCGATTATTTTGACTCAACCCGAATAGACTTATTCAAGTTTATTCTAGCTAGTATCCTTAACCATGTAGACCTTAATTGGTTTATTAGGCTAAGTATCCACGAGTCTCATTACTTGAGATTTTAAATTGTGGAGAACGAGAAATGATAGAGCCAATTATAATTCGGTATTCTTGCGCAAGCTCACTTGGTGTAATTATTTGCCTATTCTCCCATCACTTGCTAATGATTTATCTGCAATAAGTAAGGTCGTACGATTTGAAAAGTTACTTAGCTTCTAGCCCAAGATCGTTTAAAAGTTGCTCGGTAATGATAATAGTTCATAGCCAAGGCATAACTTATGAAGCGGGGCGCGAAGATTGGCGAGTCCGAAAAGGCCCTAACAAGGCATGAGGATTCCATTTTATTGCTGAAGATCCAAAGTGATGTGAAAAGCATTATTCCCAAAATCAATATGAAGGATCAAGACTCACGACGAAAAGCAATCAACTCCCATAAAGATCATGGAGAAGTCTATCCGAAAAGACCCTAACAAGGTATAAGGATAAATAGATCCAAGTCCGAAAAGGAGGCGGATCGTTGTATCTCAAAATCCCAATTAGAGATTGAAGAAATAATCATGAAGTCGTGGTCAACAAAGTTCGAGTACCCCTCAAAAGTCTCCAAGTAAAGAAACTATAGTAACGATGAGAAGACCATTATCTCAAGCACGTCTCTCAAGATATGAAGTATGAAGTACATGCCAAATATCGGCCCGAGAAAGGTCTCAAATCGTGAACCGATTTATGCCAAGATATGAACTTTTTGATATCCCGAGAAGCAGTTTTAAGAGATTTTGTCCTTTAGTTAACTATTGATCAAATCGTCCTACTTTGCTTTCAGCCTAAATAAACTATCAAAATAAGTCTAAAAATGCATCTTCATGATCATTCTAAGACAAAAATAAAATATAAGAGATACACCTAGGAATAAAGGAGTTTAAGCATTTAATTAAGCCATGTGTGTAAGTGTTTGATATGCTAACTTATAATAACAATGATCTCGTTTTTAAGCTTAGTTTGGGGAACGTGAAACTTGAGGGTGATAAATATTCGCAGCACCAAAGCCCTAATGTAAGTCCTTGATCTCTTTGCAAGTTATTTCCATCCTTTTGTTTACTTTAAAGATTTGATTTCTCTTAGTACTTTAATTTTTATTTAGTAATATTTTAATAAGGCCAAGGTTGATTGATTATGAGAAAAGTGTAAATATTGCTTTATCATTAAGCATTGCATGAGGGCATGGCAATGGTTAAGTGTAGGGGATTTGATAGGTGTGAAAACACCCATCCTTTTACCACTTATTTCTGGCAAAAACAAGACCAAAACACGTATTTAATATCATTTGTTTGGAATTATACGTGGTTTTTGTGTTTATTTTGCTTTCAGAGTCAACCGGATGAATATTGAAGAAAACATGGGATTGCACGGGTTTTATCGAAGAAAAAGACTCAAGACGAAGTCTATTTTCCAAGAGATGCAAAAGACTTGAAGTCATTGTGCCTATTTGAAGATTTATCGAAGAATAGAGCCAAAGATGGAAGATTCATATATGTCGAAGAACTCGAGTCTATTAAACAAAAGATTATAAGACGAGTTGGAATTATTCACCGACACTTCTCAAAATCCAAAGTCAAAAACGTTTATTTAAAGAAACGTGAAGACTAAAGAAGAAAGAAGAAGAGAAGCCCAAAACCAAAGCCCATTCACAAGCCCATTGTCACACGCCTATAAATAGGACTTTACTTCACCATTTGGAGGCACTTAGTTAGTTTTTCATTTTGCTAGTTTTAGAGAGAGAAAGTTCCAAACTTTATCTCACTAAACTTTTTCTTTGTTTTCATCTTTTAAATTTAAGCTTTCTTTAATCTTTGTACTTTGGATTTCATTAATCTTATTCAAGTTAAGCTTTTAAGTTCTTTAATCTTCTTCTACTTTTCTTAGTTTGCCTAAATCCTTGATCCAATTGTTTCATTTCATACGGTTTGGATTTGTGGATGAGTTCGTGATCTAAGTTTAATCTTTCTTGTTTCTTTTTAAGCTCTCACACGTATAAGCTATAGGCCTTCTATGCTTATTGGCTTATTTCTTGTTTTAGCTTATTGCTTTTCGGATTTCATCAATGTTTTAGTCATTCAAAAGTTCCATTTATAAAGTTTATGATTTAACGTTTTCAAAAGTTGTCAAATCTAAGCTTTTTGAGTCGTTTAAGTTTTGGATTAGTTAGCTTATTGATTTTGCTTATTGAGTTTTTAAGTTACCACCAATTTCGGAACAAAATCGCTCCCATCACAATAGTAGGGTTTGTACACATTCCGACGGGGTCACTGGTTTGATCGCAATAACCCTTTGTGGTTTTACTTTGCGATCGGTTGTCATTCCCCCTTATTCCGATCTGGGATTGCGATCGCTTATTGCGATCACACATTCCGACGGGATTAAGGTCCTTTTTAAGTCGAAACTCTGGCCAATTTTTATTTACCTTATTCCGATCTGACATTGCGACAAAGGGTTCTTAGATATTCCGATCTGACTTTCCGATAAGACATCATTCCGACAGCTTGATCTTAATTATTCCGATGGTAACAAACATGAACATTCCGCAGGACTCCACTTTGACATTCCGATGGGTTGTTTTAGTTATATTCCGATGCTTATGTCTTTGATGCATTCCGATAGAAATAATTTTCAATATTCCGATAGAACAAGTTTTTAAGTATTAGTTCAATTAAGTTTTCAAAGTATTTGTCTAATCTTTTCTTCACGTTTTCAAGCATTCAGTTTTAAACTTGTCAATCTAGTTTAATCTTTTAAAAGCTTTAATTTTACTCTTCGACACTTACTTATTTGTCATTAGTTCAAAATAGATAAACAAACCAAAACCTTTTTATTAACCAAGAACAAATCATTCCACTTTTAGCTGAGATCAATTCGAGAGGATACCGAGAACTTAATCCTGAACCCAATGAAAATTATTGTATCAGTCTGAATCGGCATTAATGGAAACTTCTGTCATTACAGGTAAACAGAAGAGAATGCAAAGGGATTTTTATCCGGGTGGCACTGTTCATCCGATTGAGCAGTAAAAGAGATTACTGCTATGGATGGACAGGAGCAATGCAAAGAGCTCTTTATCCGGATCGCACTATACATCCGATTGAGCAGTAAAGGAAACTGCTGCTATGGATGGATAGGGAAGGAATGCAAAGAGATTTTTATCTGGATCACACTATACATCCGATTGAGCAGTAAAGGAGGCTGTTGCTGTGGATGGATAGGGAAAGAATGCAAAGAGATCTTTATCCGGATTGCACTATACATCCGATCGAGTAGTAAAGGAGGCTGCTGCTGTGGATGTATAGGGAAAGAATGCAAAGATATCTTTATCCAGATCTCACTATACATCCGATTGAGCAGTAAAGGAGACTGCTACTGTGGATGGATAGGTGCGAGCTTCCCAACAAACGTCGTAGTCATACCTTTCTAGGATCTGGGAGAAGACCAATGGCGTCGTGGATTTGGTTAGGAGGACAAATTCATTGCAAGTGGTTTCTGATATGAGGGGAACACGCCAGCATGTTTTGTATGCTGGGGAAATTGGGGATGTACTATATCGGCATCTTTTTCATGGGTGAGATACAAGTTATATCTCTACGCCTGAGGATGGAAAAATTGGGGGTTGAAGGTAAAAGAAAACATTTTAACTTTAACCCTTCCTATATCAATAGCTCTAAGAAAAGACTTAAGATTATACCTCAAGCTGGGGGAATACAAACATCAGTTAATAGTACTAAAGTTTCTACCCAACAAAGAGGTTAAGATTGTTGTTGATGGCGATTGCGTAAGAAGTTGCAAAGGATCTGCTTCATTTGACGCGGGGTTGAGCGAGAGGAGCGCAGAAAAGAAGTACCTCAAATGGTGGAAATAAAAGAAGATACCATGAATAAAGAAGTGCGCGCCTTGCAGTGTGTTGTAACAAGGGTCATGCATTCACTATTACTGGTTCAAAATTTGTATAAATTCTGACTTCTAAAGAGAGGAAATCACATCTACCAGAGTCTAGTGGGTGATGGTATTGTCGAACTAATTGGACCCGAAGAGGAAAGAGGAATGTCCAAAAACATGGAACTTTCAACATCTCCTTACGGGGGATGTCGGACATAGCCCTACAAAGTACACCCATTGTGAATTGGATGTGCATTTCAGGTTTAGGGTTGCCTAGGTGACGGAAATAACCTTACAAAATACACCCATTGTGAGTTGGGTGTGTCTTTCAGGTTTAGGCAGGGAAGAAACAGGTTAGGGGAATGGGGTATTCTCGGACCAAGCATTCTCTGGCCTATTGGTGCTAGAGATGACACTAAATCTAGTGTTAACTATATCGGGGTTATGGCTCCCTAGTATAATCAAGGTTTCATCTCACACAGATACACAAACCCATTTTTGGTCATATAAGATCATTGCGTGATACTTGCTAGTCTATTCATGTTAATGACGACATCATAGCTATCAAGACTTTCTAGAATCTGATTGATGTAGAATGGCGATTTGGAAAGTTTTAAGGAAGAACCTCGAATGATGGTGTTTAACCATCATAACCTTTCCGTCAACTATTCCACAGTCTAATAGGAGTCTAGAATTAACGGAGGGATTTTCAATTTCTTACTAAGTTTAGCAATTGCAATGCTTTGGTCTACTCATGTATTAAACAAGATAGATGCATATCATTGGTTTAGTAAGAACGTACCATGTACGATGTTGGAGCCTGGATTTACTTGGGCATTGTCGGCCATGTACACTTGCGAAGAATTTCCCTTGTCGTCCTTCTTCTGGTTGGCCCACTTGGGACAATCAGGTCTCACATGCCCGGGAGTTCCACACTTGTAACATACCATAACTTTCTTCGGTCCGCTACTGCTCCCACCAGTGGGGTTTCGGTTTCCCTGCTGCCCACTTCTACTCCCACGTGCATTAGACTTGCCCTTGTTGCTATTCCCGGGATCAGTATTGGGTCGACCTGGGGTAGCAACATTGGTTTGACAATTGCGAGCAAAATGGCGCTGTTGGCCACACTTGTAGCATCCTTGACATTGTCCTCTAGCAACATGATGGTAGTTGCACTTTGAACACTTGGGCATGGTCCCTGAGTAGTTCTTGGTGCGGGTTGTGGGAGTAGTGTCATCCGCTTGACCAGAGTTTTGCTTTTTGGAAGGCTGCTGGTGCTGGCTACGAGATTTTTCATCGGATTTCCTCTTGTTGTTTGTTTGCCTCTCGGACAGATTGCGGGCTCGCTTGTTGATCAGCTCAGTCGCAAATTCCATAGCACCTTCAACAGTGGTGGGTCGTGAAGCTAGCACACTGTCATGAATGTTGTCAGGGAGTCCACTGACATACTTTTCAATCTTGTCACTCCTTAGAGGAAACATTCTGGTGCACATCAAGCTTAACTCTTGAAATCTTTGGTTGTACCAAATATATCATTGTTCTTACACTTGAGATCTCATAGCTCGACTTCCAACTGCTTCATTTCTCCTCTGGGACAATAATCCTTTCCTTAAGGTTGGCCCAAGTGAGAGTGTAAGCAGCGTCATGTCCAAGGATGGCGACCACAGAGTTCCACCAGGTAAGGGCACTCTCGAGTAGGGTGCACGTAGCAAACTTAACTCTGTTCTCGTCAGCACAACCGCTGATGCGGAAAACTGTCTCTAGTCTTTCAAACCATTGCATCAATTCAACAACTCCTTCTTTTCCTCGGTAGTATGAGGGTTTGCATTTCAAGAAGTCGGGGTATGAAGAACCCCTGTTGAAGTTGTTTATGTGCATGTGGTGGTTTGGGTCATTGCTCACATTAGCTTCTCTGGCTGCCATAGCTGCCGAAATGCCTTCACCAATCATCTCCCGGAGTTGAGCAGCGGTAACATTATGAGTAGCTTCAGGTACTTCGGTATTAGCGGTATTGGAGGCAATTGCATTATTAGGGTTCGATCGTGAAATCACCATTTGTCTATAATCATAAACAAAATGAGATTATTAATTCAATCGTTAGTGCAGTTTTTATATTATTTGCAAGAGAATGATTTCATGCATAAAATTCATAAAAAATTTGGATAACCTGTCAGGACTTCATAATATAATACTTTGCACAACAGATATAACATAAGAGAGTGATTTCATACAAAGTTCCGTAAGGAATTTAAACATTCATCGAGCATATCAAATCCGGAACAAAGACTTAGCTAGCCTTGCCATGGGTAGTGGTACACATTGTATTAAGTACATCATATCCAAAATACATGCCCAACGAAAAAGAAAGATATAGTACGGGATTACATCACCAAAGCTGATAAAGGAATAAAAGTACAAAGGCCATATGTCATGATAGCCGGGATGCAACCCGTAAGCTTGACGTACAAGAAGTCTAGTACGTCTATACTAATCCTGCCTAGATGGTCCACTAAATGATGTCGGGGCTGACGGTGCGGATGGAGCTGGTGGGGCTGTAGAATTCCTCCTGGTGTTCCACAAAGTCCGAACTGTTGTTCGGGTCTTCTTGAGCTTACGGAGGGCTGATAGTAGCTGGTTCTGGGGTCTGTCGATGACCCTTCGGAGATAATCCATCTCCCCAGTAACCCCATCATGCCGGACAGTGGCGAGATCAAAGAAAATGGATAATGATTGCTCCTGAGCGGCAAGAGCAGCGTGGGTCTGATGCTGTAGACCTTCCATGACCTGAATGACTGGTGGAGGCGGTAGTTCTCATCCAACAACCACTTCAGTGCCTCGTCCATCCTAGCCTGGATGCCCATAGTAGTCTGGGAGTCTCCCCTCATAGTGCGGAAAAGAGTGTCGATACGTTCATAGATGACGGCATGGCTCTGTTGACTGACTATCAATTGACTGCGGAGATCGAATATCTCTTGCTCATGGCGTGCAGCCAGTGCAGAGATCTGAGCCTGGACGGAATTGACACGTCCTGCCCCGGAGCCTTCCCCGGTCTCATAAGTGGAGACGGGTGCGGGCCTGGAGAAATAGCCCGATGATAAGGATGGAGGCATGGAAGATGGTTTGCTAGAAGGAACACGGTCCTCCTCCATAGAGGTTGGGGCTAGTGTGACTGATGATGAGATGGAAAAAGGGTCCTTTGGGAGTACAGCTTCGGTGGCTGGGTCATCCTCTGAATCCGAGGCTGACAACCATCCACACTGCGTCGATCGTGGGAATGAACAAACAACTGGGGTAGGAGCTACTCTGGGTAGAAGAGTCGTGGATGCAGTAGGCGGAGTCATGATGCTCTGAAATAGTATTATTTTAAGTTTGAGGTGAGTATAAGCTTACAAACAAAGAACAATATTATTTAGATTACATGCTTTATAAAATATATCCCTTTTAAACAATTATTATAATGTTTTAAGGTTACAAATATTAATACTTATATATATATATATATATATATATATATATATATATATATATATATATATATATATATATATATATATATATATATATATATATATATATATATAGGGGAGAGTTAAAATAAAAAGACTTTTTTTGGTGAGAAGGATAAGAAGGATTTTTAGCCAATCATTTAAAATCAATGGATAAGATCAATCCATATTCCTAACTAACTAACTAACTAACCACCAAAACACGATTTTAAAAAAGTCTTCAAAAAATTCTGAAAAAATTCCAAATGGTCGGATTTGTTGGTGCATAAAAAAGTTGTGAATAAACGTTTTTTAACTTTGAGTTTTTTACGTTTTTCTGATGCACAAACACGTGAATTTTGGTGTACAAAATTTTTTTCATTCAAAAAATTTTCAATTTATTATAGTTTGATGCGGAATCATATTTTAAAGAAAAGAGTCAAAAGAAGTTGGGCATAAAAATGAATTCTTGATGAACAAAAAACCTAAAAAACGTAAAAGAAAACGTTTTTGTGCATCAAAATTCTGTTTTTGTGCATTAAAAAAGCGTAAAAAACTTCAAACTAAAAAAACTTTTTTCACAAAACTTTTTTGCACCAACATACCCGATCTACTGGAATTTTTTCATAATTTTTGGAGAACATTAAAAAAAACACGTTTAGATGGTTAGTTAGTTAGTTAGTTAGTTTGTTAGGATTGTGATTTAATCTCATCCATTGATTTTAAATCAATGGCTGAAAATCCTTCTTATCCTTCTCACAAAAAAAGTCTTTTTATTTGATATCTCTCCTATATATATATATATATATATATATATATATATATATATATATATATATATATATATATATATATATATATATATATATATATATATATATATATATATATATATATATATATATATATATATATATATATATATATATATATATATATGTATGTATGTATATATATGTATTATCATGTAAGTAGTTCATTTATCAATTTGTAAGTGTGAAGTTTGGTTTAATATTACCCATATTCTCATTTCATTCTAATTCCACGACTTGCTTCCACGCTCGCGTTCATGACACTATTCACGTTCATGGTCGTATCTTGGTTTACGATTTTACGTTCATTTTCGTTCTGGGAAGTTATGGAAGAACTTGAGAGACCAAACCCAAGTTAGTATAACTCGCTATCCTCAGATAGACGTTTCACGTCATATTCCACGTCTCACCTTGTAGCGTTTGGTGTTACCGCCACTATATTCTATGTTCACGATATGTTTCACATGTCATGTTCATTCCACATTCCTCATATCATGATCAAGATATGCTACAAGTATCATGGATCAAGTTATGTTTACTCATATTACACTCATCATATCTCCACGTATTACGTTCAAAAATTTTCACGTATTACGTTCAAAATTTTTCACGTACTACGTTTCTTTATATCTCGCGCATCGTTGCTAATTATCAGTTAAGTTAGAGTGTTTTGCACGATAACGTTTTAGTTGCCCATACACGTTAATTCTTATTCCCTCGATCAAATTTAAGGGATCTACCTAACGTTGATAACCAAGAACTTCTTCGTATTTCAAGTCAAGGTCAGGAGGACCAAGATTGATCAATCGTGTCAAAATCTGGTGAAGGAACCGTTCCAAGAGGGAGGCCACTTGGAAACGGACAAGTTCATCCGGACTTTTTATCCGTTTTTCTCTTATCAATTAGATATGTCCTTTCAGTCACGTCACGTTCCATGTCCTTTCAAGACATGTCATGTTCCGCTTTCCTTCTGCCAGGTCACCTGGACGTTCATTTATCTTACATACCCTCTCGATTTGATTCGGGTATGTTTCTCTTTCAGTTACATTATCTAGAATTCGTGGACGAATTATTCTTTTAGGGGGGAAGAGTTGTAAAACCCGCATGCTTTTACCATGAATAGTACCCTTAAGATCATACGTACTAGATTAAAACTTTCCTTTTATAGTATGTTTACGTTCACGTATAAGAATTTTAAGTATTACATACGTGTCAGAACACGATAAGTATTTATTACGTATGAACACACAATATTTATTCAAATATAATTATAATCACGAACATGCGATCATGAAATCATGAACGTAAATTAATCACGAGATAATATTATTTACGTATATATATTTATTATGAACACGAATAAATATATTAAGTCACGATCAATAATTAATTAGAACACATAAAACACGAACACGATAAAACACGAACATACACTATAATATTTAGACTCGAGAAATGTACAGGTTACCCATATGTGGGCCCCTACCCACGAAATTAGGAAGAAAAGGGCCAAGCCCATTATTTTATTTAACATGGAGAAAAAGGAAACACATTCCTTTTATTTCTAAACCTAAAAAAAGTAAAAACCCTAGCCTCCTTTTCTCTCCCCTTTTCTCTTTGGCCGCCGGTTTGGATCATCACCACAAGGGTGATTGGGTTGATTTTGGTGTTGATTATTTACAAAGAGCATTAGTGTGTTCATCTTCCTTGATTCACGCATTCGGTAAACCTTAAAACCCTTTTCTTTTAATCTTTTATTTTATTTTTACACATGAACTTATAAGGGTTTTGTTTTAATATGATAACCATGTTAATTAAATGAAGGGGGTAAATGTTTTGATGTTTTAGGGTTGTTTGTTGTGGCCGACGCAAGAACCGAGCCCCATAGGGGTCTCGGCTTGATTTAATCCACACCACCGAGACCACAAGGTCTCGGTATGGTGATGGTGGTCCCACGACAGCAGCCAAAACAAGGGAACCCCGACTTGGTTTGGGGTATGGTGTTGATTACGGGTCCGGTTCATGGTTTCTAGTCACGGTCCGGTTCATTTATTATGTTAAGGGTTATGATTTTAATAGTTATGTGTTTAAAATTAAATTAATAAAACATGACATAATTAATTTAATTAACATGACTTAGGTTATAAATTTAATTATTAGATCATGAATTTTAACCTAAGTATTTATATTTTTTCTAGACTTTATAATTAATTAATTATTAAAACAATGACTATAATTACTTAATTAACATGCCTTAGGTTATATTATTGTAATTAATAATACATGTTTTAACCTAAGTATTTTAACTTTATTTAATTAAAAACATGATATATTTAATTAAATACTTTTAACCTATAGTTTATTTAATTTACATGTAATAATTAATAAACTATACCTTATAACAATATGACTTAGAAAATAATCAAAAAGCACTTAAGCTTATATAATTAGCTTATTTAACCAGCTTATATCTAATTATGAGAACTTTCTATTTTTAGAAACTTATTTAATTAAGGCAGCTAATCTATTTATGGAAACTTTCTATTTTTAGAAACTTATCTATTTTAAGCAGTAATTCTATTTTTTGAAACTTTCTATTTTTGGAAACTTTCTATTTTTGGAAACCTTCTATTTTTGGAAACTTTCTATTTTTGGTAACTTTCTATTTTTGGAAACTTTCTATTTTAGGAAACCTGCTATTTTTAGAAAGATACTTATTATTACACAGTAAGTATAATAATACATGAATCACAAGTAATACTTAATCAAAATAGACAGAATATAAGATAAATACAGCATAAAGCTTAAAACAGTAAAACATGACATGAACGTATAAAATAATCTAAGACATGACATAAAACCAGTTACGTATTTAGTAATCAGATACTTATACACGTATGTGTTTATGTAGCATTAGTGATACCGAAGTAGGACTCTCTTCCGTTCGTCTTCTTCGTTCACTGGACGTAAGGTACGGATTCCCGTCCTTTCAGTATGGACATTCTTTCCTTATTAGGATTCCCCGTATGCAGCCAATTGTTTTCTCGTAGTATAAGTTTATATGTTTGATTGCTTATGTTTAATTTAGAATACCTGAAGCCATATACATGCATGACCAGTTTCACCTAGTTATGGAGGTACCATAACCATAACACTAGAGGCACTGGTGTTATGACTTCCCCACGGCGGAGTGATTGCTCGTGGCGTCCCTTCAGCTTTTGGCCATATTATTATATTATCATGTGGGGCGTATGGGTGCATCCTAGTTACATGTTTTCAGCAGATTACTCAGTGTGAATGAGGTGTGTGCCTTGCATCCTTCACAAGGAGCTGATCCCTCCTACCCAAACCAGTATATTAATTTAGAGGCAGCCCCTCTAATTCGCATGATGAGGTCACCCCTCCAAGTGTTCATGCACGATGGATTTTCATGACCTATATTGGCTAATGGTAAAATATGTTAAACAGTTTTCATAAGATAAACATAAGGCTTTTCAAACTATAAAACCAGTTTTATGAACATGTTCCCGGTTTTCCAGGACGTATACATTTCCGCTGCCATTAAGTCTTTATTATGTTTTAGTCATTCATACTATGTCTATATCCGTGCACTGAGCGTTTTGCTCAGCCGTTACTTTCCTTTCCATGTCCCAAAACGGCAGGTACCCAAGGACTGACTAGAGTATTTAGAGGACACGCATAGGATGGAGCTACCTTAGATTCCTTCTCCTCTTGCCTTCATATTATGCTTGTTTAGTCTTCCTTTTTGTTCATTTACTTTATTTATGTTTTGGGCTTATATTTAGGAACCGATGTTTGATTCCGGTTTTCCCTATGGTCATGTATGTTTTAGTACATATTACCTTGCATGCTTTGATGACACGCGATAATTACGTGTGACATTCCATTTATCAAAATAGGGTGTTACAATTATGGTATCAGAGACAAGGCTTCGACCTGTAGGCTCTAAAACTTGACCTGTGACTAGTGGGTAGTCACCAAGAGCTTCCTAAGCCAACGTTCGTTATTAACCATGATGTTTTCAGTGCTTTGTTGTTTTAACCATGATGTTTTCAGCACCTTGAGGTTTTAACCTTGATGTTTTCATCGATATTGTTTTACTAATATGGATGGACAACCGTCATTCATACTTAGTTATGTGTCATTGTTTCATGCATAATGTTCCTCGTGAACTGTGGCTATGTGGACTGAACCCCAGTAGTTCATAATTATTCACATAAATTTTTTTTTCTGATAAGTTTTGACAGATGAGTTTCATTTATTTATGTTTCATGTATCATTATTGCAGGGATTATGACTAAGTAATGGTTGGTACAGGACTGGCCCTATTTAGTCGCATGTGCTTTTATCGAAACTTTTAACTTTGGGACCGACCCATAGGCGTCCCCTCGCCATGTCTTTTGTTTTGGGACCGACCCATAGGCGTCCCCTCGCACATATAAAGGTTTTTATTAACTACATTACGCATTTATGCACTGTTTTTCATGCATAAAAATTTTTCTCATGATTTATTGGCATAAATTGTTTTTTATGTCCCCTCATAAGTTACTATGTTTTTATGTCAAGTATGTTTTCATACTGTCATGGTTAACTTCAGTTCATGCTGATTATGTTATACACTCCTTCATGTTGAATTGTTCATGTTTCTTCATGATATTTTTGTCTTCATGTTGATTACATCTTACGCCTCTTTTGTTATTTATACTTTCATGCGAGACATTGTTGGATTTCATTGAATCCTGCTTTCATGATAGTCATGGTTGGTTTTCATCGATCATGCTTTCAGGCAAATCATCTTGAATTTTGTGTAACCACACTTTAACGTTTCTCTATGCAACCAGAATGAGGTATATACTGGCATTGCCAGGTTATCATGATGGTTTATCTAACCGTTTAACCGATTTTAGTCCCTTAAAAACATGACAAATGATCGACCCCATACCGATCATTTCATGTGCACTCCATGTACCATATTCCATGTGTATTACACGTACCTAAATCCATGTGTATTTCACTTGTAATACTTCACGAGTATTCGCTAGTCGATTCTGAATCATCTCAGGCATATGTCCACTTGCGGATATTCTACAAATTGCTGATGTCGCTCATAACTTGGAGATGTTACTAACGGTTGATGCTGCTGACGTTCGGAGACGCTACGAGATGCGGATGTTGTTCACAACCTGGAGATCCTACAAGACGAAGACAAAGGCGTCAGAGCAAAGCAATTGGACGAGCAGATGCTACACCATCAGACAATTTTCATCAATCATTATCCCTAATTCTTAGTTACATGTCACACGTCATTCAGCTGGCGTTTCAGCCATATGAGTGCAAACTGGTACCAGCCGGCCACTCAGCTGAATAGTTACATGAATCACAGTCATGAGAATGACCGTCATGGAACTGACAGACATGATGATAGTAACAACTACTATGACAACAACTATCCTAGAAATCGCAACCGAGGCTCCGGCCGCGGACGTGATCAGACATACAAATGATCAGTAGTCCAACCGATCCGCCAATTCTGGCATAATAACCTAATATTGTAGTTCTATTGTTTCGCGTCTCGAGATACATGTCAAGACATCAGTCGAGACACATGTCTCACGTATACTTTCTGGAGACACATGTCAAGACACCAGTCAAGACATATGTTATGCTTACATTCCCAAGACACGAGTCAAGACACATGACTCACGTCCAATTATGGGACATTTCTAAGAAATTCAGGGTACCCTCCAAGGGTATATCTATTTTGTTGTGCCATGCATTACTCGGGCCACAAGAATTTCAGTACTATTACCGGCGCAACAGTGAGAACTGTCACGTTGCCGAGGACACTTTCATTCTTGCACCATATTCCATATATACTCATTACCATAAAATACGCCATTCGTATTTCCCATGTATACGAAGGTTTTCTTCAGCCTATTGATAAGATCCCAGCTGATAACGCTCTACCCCGGACAAATGAGACTTGAATTTAATCATAATTATGGACTATGAACCGCACACCATGCTACGATTCATGAGTATGTACTGTGATGTTCAGACTCCTAAATATATTCAGCATGATTTTCCATCAGGAAAATCTGTACAAACTATTTATGCTTTACAAGCACGTGCTTGGTTAGCCATGACTGCTAAAATTTTTAGCTGTCAGTTAAGACATGACCACCGAGGCCCTTTTACGCATAACTAGACGAGTATTCTAAAATCTTCCCATAAATTCCAGAAGAACCCACAAGGAGAAGGACGGTACCATGAGATTATGTGTCGACTACCGTCGATTTAAACAAATCACCATTCATGACCGTTATTCTCCTCCACATATTGACAACATGTCCAATCAACCGTATGGTGTTAAGCACTTTACAAGATCGAATTCATGATCATGATGCCAACAGTGACGAGTGAAAGAGCAGGACATGTCCATGACTGCTATTCGTACACGACTTGGTCATGCTAAATTCATGATTCCGTATTAATCTCATAAATGCTCCAACAGCATTATGGACTTAATAAATAGAGTTTCCATGAACTCATAAGCACATCGGTGTTTTCTTTGAGGATAACCTAATTTTCCTCTAAGCCTAGAAAAGAACAGGAAGACCATATTGGCACCATGTTACAAATTCTATGACAGGGGAAATTCCACCCTGGAAATTTCCAATATCAATTTTGGTTGATTACAGTGGCATGCTGGATCACATGGATTTGCATGGTTAATCTTACCATGACTCAGCTTATGCGTAAAGGAGATAACCCTACATTACATTAGGTGTTATAGACAATCCTACGCTAAGAGAAGTTTAGATTCATAGACTCAGAGTTCGCAAGCTCATATGTATCAAGTTCGATGAAGCAAGATACAGTTACGTTCATATCTTCATACCTGTCATACAAACAGGTTAAGATAGGAGACCAACAGACTGGGATGTTTTCATCATCTAAAATTGTGAATCGAAAAGGGACAAGATCTCCATGGATTTTGGTTACCAGATTAGCGCAAACTCAGAAGAAGCATGATGCTATCTAGGTTATTGCAAACAGTTTGATCAAGTCTGTAGAATCCTTACATCCGCAAGGATTACAGAACCAACAGATTGATCGGACATGTTCCAGCCAAGGCTCATCCGATCACTTGGCAATCCCTCAGTTATCGGGTCAGATAAAGATTCACAATTGTACTCCTTAATTACTTCACGTCTTCATTCTAATTCCACGACTTGCTTTCACGCTCGCGTTCATGACACTATTCACGTTCATGATCGTATCTTGGCTTACGATTTTACATTCATTTCGTTTTGGGAAGTTTTGCAAGAACTTGAGAGACCAAACCCAAGTTAGTATAACTCTCTATCCTCAGATAGACGTTTCACGTCATATTCCACGTCTCACCTTGTAGCGTTTGGCGTTACCGCCACTATATTCTATGTTCCTGATATGTTTCACATGTCATGTTCATTCCACATTCCTCATATCATGATCAAGATATGTTACAAATATCATGGATCACGATATGTTTACTCATATTACACTCATTGATAACAAAGATTTTACTAGGTTGAAAGTTCGTTTCTCGGTATCTTCTCGAATTGATTTCCGGTTCAAAGTGTGACTCAGTTGTTCTTGGTGGAAAAGAAATAGAATTGTTGTCGTTGTCTACACTAATTAAAAATAAAGACTTGAAACAATAAAAATAAAGACGGTAAAAAGAAATAATAAAAGATAAAAACTTGAGGGGAAATTAATGACGAGAAATTAAAAACGAGACGAGAAATAAAAAGGAAAACTTAAAAGTAAATAAGGCAAGTAAACTTAAAGTGCGACTAAGGATAAAGGCGGGAAAAATAAAGCTTAAGAATTTAATAACACAAACTTAAAATAAACTAAAACTGAAATTACCAAACTAAGAAAAACTGCTCATCCGGAATACACCTTTCATCCGGAATAAACTCATTCATCCGGAATAAACATGTTCATCCGGAATAATTCCTTCATCCGGAATAAACATCTTCATCCGGAATATTCATTCATTCGGAATGTAGGCTTCATCCGGAATAAACACTTAATCCAGAATATATCATTCATCCGGAATAATTAAGCTAAAACCTTCATTCGGAAAAATCAAAGTAAAATGCTCATTCGGAATAATAAGTGAGAAATGCTCATTCGGAATAAAAAACAAGAAAGCTTCATTCGGAATATTAATGATTCATCCGGAATAATTCCTTCATCCGGAATGTTAGTGCAAACATTATGATGCTTTGTCGATATAATTTCTTTGTGTTTTGTTGATGACAAACGTATAATTCGCAATACGTTATGTAAACTGTTAAGGTACTCGTAATCACTCAAGAATACATTTGTATACTTCTCTCGACACCTCCAAGACCGCATTCGGCATGAATCACTCAAGGTATGTACAAACATGTCATTAACCTAACTAAGTGATCAAGGATTAATATTTTCTTAAAACTCTCATTTTAATCAAATGTGACAAAAGATTTTAATTAAATTTATTTTTAAGAAAATGTTTTATTAAAAAGAAAATGGAAATCTGAATTTGGCATATTCCATATGCCAAAGGAATATCCTTTGAGGGTATAAACTACCCCAGATGGCATATCCCCACTAAAGGACAAATTTGCACGGACTCCGACGCGGAGGTTCCTTAAAGGAACCCGCGGTTCCTTATTGATAAGGTACCGCGGGTAGTGATAAGGAACCGCGGGTGTTTTTTTACCGTTGCAATGTTGTCCTATAAATAGTGGATCATTTCAAGGTTTTCTTTCAACCCCTTTTTACACAGTTTCTTTCAAAAACCATCTTAGATCCTTGATTAGTTAGTTTTGATTAATCTTGTTTAAGATGTGATTCAATCTTCAATCTCCTCATCCTCTCAAGTGCAAAGAGAAGAACACTATCATTACCATAATGTGTTGGGTTCACTACATGATGAAGATCTTTCCTTCTATAGATCTAAGTTATGTTTTTAGTCTTCCTACTATGTATATGTAGAAGATCCAAGTGTTGGGTACACTTGGATGTGTTTGTAAGTGTAGAATATCCAAGTGATAGGTATCCTTGGATTAGGTGTTAGTCGTGTAGATCCAAGTCTTGTTAGTACTTAGATATAGTGTTAGAGTTATAGATCTAAGTGATGTGTGCTTAGATCTATATGGTTTATGTGTTTAGGCCATAAAACACAAGGTTTGTTATGTTGGGCCATAAAACATAACTAGTGGGTAGATTAGGTTGTGTCTTGGTAGTTCTCACTAAACTCTAAAGTGATGTGGTTGTGTCTAGGTAGTTCTCACTAAACTCTAAAGTGATGTGGTTGTGTCTAGGTAGTTCTCACTAAACTCTAAAGTGATGTGGTTGTGTCTTGTGAGTTCTCACTTAGCTTTAAAGTGATTAGTAGTTGTGTTGTGTGAAGTTCTCACTTAGCTTCAAAGTGAAGAGTCGTGAAGATTGGTTCTAGCTTTCGAATAGAACTCGACATCTAGCCTTGTGTCGTTAAATGGTGAAGTGGGCGACGTTGTGTAGATTGGTCCTACCTAAGATTAGGACTCGACTTTTAGCTTAGAGTCGGAAATTGGATAAGCGACATTGTGTATGGTTTCTCCACCTTAAGGAGTTTGTTGACTAGTGAAGTAACTCTTGAGTAAGGTGTACTCGAGGAGTGGAGTAGGGCGAAGAGGAGCTTCGTGACCGAACCACTATAAATCATCGTGTCGGTACTTTCCTTTACATTTATGTCTTTACTATTATAGATGTATTTATATGTTGTGTGTTGTGTGCATCTCATAATCTAACATCTAAGTTGCGGAAAAGCTAAGGCTTAGTACGTGTGTGCTTCGTGTTTAGATTATGGTCAAGTGTACATCACTTAGTCTAAACATCCTAGTTGCGGAAAAGCTTATGCTTAGTACGTGTGTGCTTAGTGTTTAGACTATTGCTAGATGTACTCTTGATTTGATGTGTTTGTGTGTTTACTTACTTGTAGTATTTATCTTTCAATCAAAAACATCTCATATCTCGTAAAGCTTGATCAAGAATTTGATACAAACGATTGTCAAAGTTTAACATGTAACAAAAGGTTAAGTTCACTGTCGGTGGTTCTCTAAATGGACCGGCGGTTCTTTATTGATAAAGAACCGCGGGTACACATAAGGAACCGCACACAGTGGATTAAGCCGAAATGTTTTGAAAATGAACTAGAAACTATTCAACCCCCCCCCCCCCTTATAGTTTCTACACGGAATATATCCTTCATCCGGAATATATCCTTCATCCGGAATAATACCTTGACTCGGAATGTTAAACTACAAATGCTGATTCGGAATATTTTACAACAAAGCCTTCATCCGGAATAATAAGTTGATCCGGAATAAAATGAAAGTAAATGCTTGGTTCGGAATAAAAGTACTGATTCGGAATCTGGGCAAAGTTAACAGTGCGAAGAACAAGGGAATGAAATAGGACGAATCTTAATCAAAACTAACCAAATTAAATCAAAGGATCGAGCAAAACTAACCAATAAACATCAACCAACAATAATCAATCAAAACAAATCAACAAAACTAACAAATAAAGCCAAATCAATCAAAACCCACTTGATTAAAAACCATAAAATAAAAGAACATAAACATAAAGATAAAGATTAAGATCAAACAAGAAAGGTAGATAAGAGATTAACAAATAAAAGTAAAGATTCAATAACAATAAAAGTAAACTTACTTGGAATTAAAGGTGCAAATACAAGTATTAAAGGTGCAAGCAATTAAGGTGCAAGTAATTAAAATGGAAGAGCATAGTTTGTCAAACTAGCCAACAAAAACAAATGAAATCACTAATGATCTATTTATAGGGGAGGAGGTGATTAGTGGAAGGAAGCTTCCTCCCCTCTTTCTTCTTTCTTTAATTACTTGTTTAGTCCTTAATCTTCCAAATTCTTCGACCTTTGTCTCGAGATTAATAAACTCGTCTTGTAATTTCTTCAATAAATTAGACTTGAGTTCTTTGGCTTTTAGTAAACTTCCGTCTTTTGACTTTTTCTTCAATAAATCTTCAGAATTGGTCTTGGACTTCCGTTCTTTTTGCACTCTTGATTTCTTGACTTCGTCTTTTGTCTTTTTCTTTGATAAAAGCCCGTGTTTTCTCCCCTTTTTAGATTTTCGTCCTAAATCACAACAAAAACACAAACCACGCATAATTCCGACATTTACGACATAAAATACACGTTTTGGCGTGGTTATTATTGTAATTAAGTGGTAAAAGGATGGGTGTTTACACACCTATCAAATCCCCTACACTTGACCATTGCAATGTCCTCATGCAATGCATTAGTTACAAAGCAAGATTACACTTTTCATCACAATCAATCCACATTGGCCTTTATTAAAGAGATAGAAAATAACAAAACAAGTAAAGAAATCAAAAACTTACCTTAGGGTTTTGGAATTGTCATGAATGATCATCATCCTCAAGTTTCACGTTCCCCATACCAAGCTTAAAAACGAGATCATTGTTATTATAAGTTAGCAAACTAACACGAACTCATGTAGGCCAATTATTTACTTAGACTCCCTTATTCCTAGGTATATCTCTTATATTTTATTGTTGTCTTGAATGATCACGAGGATACATTGTTGACTTATTTCGATAGTTATTTAGGCTGAAAATAAAGTGGGACGATTTAATCAATAGTTAGCTAAAGGAAAAAATCTTTTAAAACTGCTTCTCGGGACCTCAAAAAGTTCATATCTTGGCATAACTCGCTTCGCGATTTGAGACCTTTCTCGGACCGATATTTGGCAGCGACTTCATACTTCAAATCTTGAGAGACGTTCATGAAATAATGGTCTTCTCTTCATAATAGGAATTTCTTCACTTGAAGTTTTGAGAGATTCTTCATATTTGGACCATGAATTCTTTATTTTTCTCCAATCTTTATTTGGGATTTTGATATACAACGATCTGCCTCCTTTTTGGAATTGGATCTATTTATCCTCATACCTTGTTAGGGCCTTTTTGGATAGACTTCTCCATGATCTTTACGGGAGTATTTTCTTTTCGTCGTGTGTCTTGATCCTTCATATTGATCTTTGATAAATGATTCTTCACATCACTTTGGATCTTTAGCAACAAAATGTAGCCCTCATGCCTTGTTAGGGCCTTTTCGGACTCGCCAATCTTCGCATCCCGCTTCAATAAGTTATGCCTTGGCTATGAACTCTAATCATTACCGAGCAACTTTTAAACGATCTTGGGCTAGAAGCTAAGTAACTTTTCAAATCGTACAACCTTATTTATTGCAGATAAATTTATTAGCAAGCGATGGAGAATAGGCTCATAATTAACTTACATAACTTCACGAAAGAATACCAAACTTATAATTGACTCTATCATCTCTCGTTCTACACAATTTAAAATCTCAAGGAATGAGACTCGTGGATGCTTAGCCTATTAAATCAAAGTTTTGGGTTTTCGAGTCATCTATAGGATCTTGCAAACTCTTGGACTTTTTCAAGTTTAGAAATCGCATTTTAAAGTTCCCTTGATAAACGACTCTCTAGGATAAATTATAGGAACTTGCGAAAAGTTCTTGTTCTTAACCCGTGAGAATTAAGACTTTCGCGTTTTATAGCTCCCTATATAAAAGCCTAGCAAAACTTGACTTAAACACGTTAAGGATACTAGATAGAGTAAACTTAGATAAGTAAACTCGAGTTGAGTCAAAAGATTCACAACGTTTGAAAATTAAAACCACTTTATTAAAATTTATTCTAGTAAAGAAAGAAAATAACTATACAAAGGGAAAAACTAATAGGCCAAAATAGATCAAAAATTTTGAAAAATGTCGAAAAATTGATTTTCCGGTTAAAATGAGGACAAATACAAGGAAAAGACCACTTAACTTCGATCGAAGTCCCCCCTACACTTGATATAAACATTGTCCTCAATGTTTAAGCATGTGGGAGTAAAATCCCCTACACTTAGGACATTGTGCATGTTGTTTAAATCTTGCTAAGGAAAAGACAACTAACGAGATTCCTATTTTAATATTGGAAAATATAAAATAGAGAATCGAAGAGAGTTTAGGATAGAACCGGGAAGACGGGAACACGGAATCACGGGTCGTCAAAAGTCATCAAGAGTGTGTCTTTGAAGCTCTAATCCCTGCAAATGATAAGAAAGAAAACAAGAAACACCAACGGGGCTCCCCCTACACTTATGGTGAAAATAGGGAAAGATAGATAAATAATTGGGTTGCCTCCCAAAAAGCGCTTGTTTTTGTTAACCGAGTCACGAGCCTGACTCGTCCCCGAATTAAATGGTCCATGGGGAAGCCTCGCATGTAATACCGGGATCAAAGACCTTGTCCTCGTTCCCGGAGGACATCAACAAAGGGGAGGCGGGGGGATAAGTCTTGAATGGGAGAAAGGTTCTTTCAACATACGAAAAGTATGTGAAGTCGTGAGCCACGGAAGGTGGGGTGGGTAAACGAATCAAATTGTCATCCCCCAAAGACAATTGATCAGAAAGCGGCAAAGTCGTAAGGTTAGCAATCATATAATAATCAATGTCACCTCCCGGGTCAAAGCACTCATCCTCCGTAATAGTGGCTAAAGGAGTGGATGAAAGGTGCTCGGGAGGGGGACTTGGGAAAATACCTTCCTTCAACAAATTATCAAAAATAATATCCCCCTCCGTGTCATCATCATCAATACCTGGAGGTATTCAGTGAATGTCGATTTCTTCTAGCAATGGGTCATTATCCTCAACGGGAGTAATAGACGGAGGTAAAGACTCGGAAAAAGGAGGAGAAGTCAACTCTTCGATTTGAGCAATAAGAAGATGCACTTTCCGTAATCTGTCACGAAGAATCACGTCTTCCACCTCATCTACAAGAGCAAGTTCATCGGTGAACTTCTCGTAAGCCGGAGAGAATGAATCGTCATCGCCCGCATCTCCCGGTGGAGATTGAGAAATTTCAAAAGTGAAATTCTCATAGCGCGGAGAAAAATCGGTATCATCAGGATCGACCTCCTCCGTAAGAGCAACGTCGTCCTCAAGCTCCATAGCAGTCGGTATGTCACAAACCTCATCATCAAAGAATTTATCGAGACCAAAAGCACTAATCTTACTCAATGAATCATCATCCTTAGACGCATTAGGAATATCGAGAGTAGGAGTAGCAACTTCAGAAGATGGGTCGAGAGCGTAGACATCATCTTCGTCATCATCATCATAATAGACGAGACCATTCCAATTAGGAGTGACATAGTCGGCTAACTCTTCCTTGATAACCTCCACATCTTTAAGAAGCTCATGAAGCAAATTTTGTTGTTCATCTCCCCGAGTATGTTCAATTAAACCAATTCTATCCCACGCTGTAATTAAATATTTTGGTGTAGAAAAGAAGGGAAAACGACCAAATTGGCTCAAAAAGGTGTTGGTGGATTTCAAGATTTCGTCACCATCAAGCAAAGGTTGCCTTTCCTGATGCAAGTCAGCTCGGATTTGAGCTAAACTTTCTAGAACATCATTCAAAGTAGTGATTTGTTGGTCAAGAATAATTTGCTGAGAGGATTGATGATTGAGGGTGTGGTGTGGGGGCTCAAAGTTATACACACTTAGTTTGTTTACACACATATTGTGGCTAAATACTTACTTATAGTATATTTCCAAATTGTCTTAAGTGTGGTACACACAATGTTAGTTATAACTTCATTACTTGTTTTTCCTAGTTGTATGCTCATGGTTTTAAGTTATCAAGCTATTTTCAACAAAGATGAATGTAGAAGTATAGTTACATCATAGACATGTTTATTCACATCTTAAGGAAACATAACATATGAATAAGTGTTCTAGGATTATTGGGTGGAAATCTATTATATAAAATCATGGTAAAATCATGGATTTTACATATGTACATGCACTGTATACAGTAATTAAGTAGAAGCTTGAAAGGTGTTTGTAAACTAAGTATTCTACTATAAATTAATAAAATATTAATTAATATATAAATTAATAATTATTAATTTATCGATTAATTAATAACTCTTTTAACTAATAAATTTTGGTGGTCCCAAATGTATTACTTTATAGAGTTTCTACTCTATTACGATCTTGTACACACGTAATACAACGAGCTAACCGTGATTCTAGCACGTGTAAACCGAGCTATAACCCTTGTAGAAAATCTACCCAACAGGCAACAACCCTAGAGAGGGGCTAGGACTAGATTATAAGTATAAATGATCAAATAAGAAAAACCAACCAAAATCCCCTTTGTGGGTTTGTCTTGCGATCACAACAAAGAGAGATGGGAGGGAGAGATTTTTGTAAGTCTTGAATAATGAGGTGAGGGGTTGTTTATATAGACATAATTCTTGTAGTCAAAACAAATATACGGAAAGTTTTTCCCCTTCCCCTTGCCTCCATAACCGACGGCCGAAACACCCCAAAAGGGTGTTCCAGAACCTTCCGATCTTCTTTCTTTTTATTCTACTTACTACATATTCTATAACGTTCGTTTAATACTTAACTCTTAATTATTTAACGACCGTTAAAGTTATATCTCGGTTTAATTTAATAAACGTAATAAATATATTTAATAAATAAATTAATAAATACAATAAATACATTTATTACATAAATTAACTATTTACGTATTGTGTGTAGTCCCGTAATCTCAAGTTCGTTCCTATCACATGACTATTAAATATAAGTCCATAAACTTTCAGCTCCCACTTGGACATATTTCGAATATCGTGATTACATTGACTAGTGTCTAGTTACACTAGCAATGTCACTAGTACAACTCGAGTAAGATCTCCTGGATAAAACCTTTTAATGATTCATCATTATTATTATCCTTTTATTTCTAATACAACATTAATAAGGATATGAATCTCAATCATTCCTTTCATTAACCATTTTGTTTCTCGTTCACAAATTCAGCAAGATTACTAAAACAAATTTTGGTGTGGCCGCACAAACATCTTACTAATCCCACGAGGGGCCCAACTATATTAAAATCCAAAACGAAATTGGAGGAAATAAATTTCATATTGACTACAAGCAAAACTTATGAATTTTGCAACACTTCTGAAAATAATCTTTATAGCTACCAGTTACGTTTAGCGTTAGATTATTCCATAGAGATGCACTAGACTCATAACAGTTTCCTGGTATCTCAAGTCTAAGGATAACTATTTATGATTTACTTGATGACAAAGATCCATAAACTAAAATCATATAGTTGGGATAAGTCCAATATTCGATTCATCGAATATCATCCAAAATCCGTCAATATACTTTCAAGTATACTCTATCGCTATTTTGATTTGTCTAAATATAATAATATTCCCATATTATTAATCGACAACAGACGTTTAGCATAACAATTTATTCATGGATTACAACATGTAAAATATGATACAAATGTAAGTAATAAGAATAAACGAAACCCAATCTTTATTTTATTAAATAATAACGTCTTAACATCCTCTATCCAAATACTAATCACAGATTTATTGCATGAGTTCGCTAGATAGTTGCAGCCCAATAGCCTTGGAATGCTTAACTACCTTTGGTCTAGGCAAAGCCTTAGTAAAAGGATCAGCTACGTTATCATTTGTGTGAACTTTTATTAATTTGATTTTACGAGCTTCAACTTGTTCTCAGACGTAGTAATTTCTACGCTTAAAGTGTATGGCGCCTTTCATGACTCTAGAATCATTGGTGAATATAATTGCAGCAAAATTGTCGAAATATATATCAATAGGTTCTTTTATAGAGGGCATCACTCTAAGATCTCCAATAAATTTCCTAATCCAAACATATTGCATTGCAGCTTCTGAAGCAGCCATGTACTCGGATTGAGTAGCATGCATTGCAATCGTTGTCTGTTTCTTGCTCTTCCAGTCAACTGCTCCTCCATTGATAACAAATACGTAACCCGTCTAAGACTTCGCACTTTGCCAGGACACATCACAGAAACCTGTCTCATTCAGTTATGTGTATGGTTTCCCTCCAAATACCAAAAACATATCTTTTGTACTCCTCAAATACTTTAGAATATGTTTAACAGCAATCCAGTGGAGCTTCCTTGGATTCTGTTGGTATCTACTGACCAAGTTCTGAGCAAACGCCACATCAGGCCTTGTGCATCTTACAACATACATAATAGATCCTACAATCGAAGCGTAAGGCACCTTCTGCATGTATGCCTCCTCTTCAGGAGTTGATGCATCCATCTCATGACTCAGATTGTGCTTACTTCCATAGTCTGAAAACCTTTCTTGGAATTATGCATATTATACTTCTTCAATATCTTATCTATATAAGCATCTTGACTTAGACCAATTAACCGTCTTTTCCTATCCCGATAGATCTTAATTCCCAGAATGTATTCAGCTTCTCCTAGATCCTTTACAGAAAAACATTTACCAAGATAATCCTTCACAGCTTTAAGTCTTGGAATGTTACTTCCCATGACTAATATGTCATCAACATATAGGACTAGAAATACTACATCACTCCCACTAGCTTTGCGATATACACATGGCTCATCACGATTTTGAATAAATCCAAACTTTTTGATTTCTTCATCAAATCGTTTATTCCATTGACGTGATGCTTACTTCAAACCATAAATAGATCTTTGAAGTTTGCACACGTATTTTGGATTCTTAGGATCAACATACCCTTCTGGTTGCTGCATATAGATATCCTCATCTAAGCGACCGTTCAAGAAGGCAGTTTTAACATCCATTTGCCATATCTCATAGTCATAGTATGCTGCTATATCTATGAGAATCCTAATAGCTCTTAAGTCTGCTACAGGAGAAAATGTCTCCTCGTAGTCTACAGCAAAAGTTTGAGTAAAACCTTTAGCTAGTAAACAAGCTTTATAGGATTGTACTTTTCCGTCCATATCGGTTTTCTTCTTGTATATCCACTTATGTCTCACTACTTTAGCATTTGGTGGTGGATCTACAAGAATCCAAACATCATTAACTTTCATGGATTTCATTTCCTCATCCATAGCAACCATCCACTTATCCCTTTCAGGATCAAGCATGGCGGATTTATAATTAGCAGGTTCTCCAAGATCCCCTACTTCATCATCATCCTCTATATTAAGACATATATTTCTATTTGTGTTTTTAATCCTTTCAGACCTACGCAGAGGAACTAATTTCGGTGGACCCGCCAAACTTTCTGGTTCTACAAGAATTATATCGCTAGTGTTTTCAAAAGGTAATGTATCTATATGACTCTCTTCAAGATCATAATTTCTCCCACGGAATTCTTGATTTACAAGATCACATTCAAGGAAGTCTTCATACCTAGCAACAATCACTTTCTTCTCAGGTGGATAATAAAAGTAGTAACCCATAGTTTCCTTAGGGTATCCTACAAAGATACATTTTACAGATCTTGTTGGAGTTTATCGCCCGACTCACGTTTTACGTACGCCTCGCAACCCCAGACCTTTAAATAATACAAATATGTCTTCTTTCCATGCCATAGTTCATATGGTGTCTTATCAACCTTCTTCGCGGGAACCATATTTAAAATGCGAACAACAGACTCTTAAGCATAATCCCAAAAGGATAAAGGTAAAGTTGTAAGATTAAACATAGATCGCACCATATCTAATAATGTACGATTTCTCTTTTTAGATACACCATTTTGTTGTGAAGTATAGGGAGAAGTAAGATGCTGAACAATTCCATTCTCACTTAGATAATCTATAAACTCTTGACTTAAATATTCACCACCTCTATTAGAATGAAGAGCTTAAATCTTCTTTCCTAGTTGCAGTTGCTTCTTCTTTAAACACTTTGAATGTTTCAAATACCTCATGTTTATGTTTAAGCATATAAACATAACCATAACGGCTATAATCATCCGTAAATGTTAAGAAGTAGCTAGCACCTTTCCTTGACAAATGTCTAAGTGGCCCGCACACATCAGTATGTATTAACCAAGTAGATCAGTCGCTTTTTCAATATTGCTATTAAAAGGTTTCTTGGTCATCTTTCCAGCGATACAAGACTCACATTTATCAAATGATTCATTATTAATATTTTCAAAAAGACCTTCACGTTGAAGCTTTTGTGTACGAGTCTTCCTAATATGGGCAAGTCTACAATGCCAAAGATAAGAAGAGTTCTTGTCAAACTTTCTCTTCTTATTCATGCTAAAAACAGAATTATTATTATTCTTGGATTCATTATCATGCATGTCTATTTCAAATAAACCATTAACAGAAATTGCATTAAAATAGAAAATACCATCTTTCCAAATAGAAATTCCATTATAATCAATAGTGTGAAGAAATCCATTATTCAACAAACAAGAAAAAGAAATAACACCCCTAACAATTGTAGGTGCATAATGACAATCATTTAAAATAAGTAATAAACCAGAAGGTAAAACTAAATTAAATGTTCCTATAGCTTCAACCTTGCTTGTGCGCCATTACCCACTTGCAGAAATTGTTCCCCATAGGAAAGCTTCCTTTCAGATTAAATCCCTACAGCGTATTATAAATGTTAATACCGCATCCCGTATCATATACCCAAGAATTTAATTTGTATGTCAAATTAAATAATTCGACCATAAATAAAGTACCTGAAGCTGCAGCGCTCTGCTCAGTCTTCTTTATTTCTCGCAACAATTCGAGGTAAAGAGGACAATTCCTCTTCCAGTGACCACTTGCCTTGCATTGGTGACAAGTCTCATCCTTCTAAGATTGATTCTTCTTGACAAAGTTCTTCTTAGGTTTCGAATAAGTCGCAACTTGCTTGCCCTTATCACCCTTGCCTTTGCCGCTCTTCTTGTTCGCTTGCGGTTTTGGCTTACTTACTCTACCCTTTTGTATGGTTAGTGCAGAAGGTGTAGAAGTAGATGCCTTGTCCTTTAATCCCTTTTCGTAGTCAATGAGCATTGCATGCAAATCATTCATTGTCTTCCCCGTGCAATGCATATTATAGTTACGAACAAAATCATTGAAGTCCTTGTTAAGGGACCTATTGATCAAGTTGATAGCCATATTATGATCATAGGGTTGTCCTGGTGCAATGAGTTGTTCCATATAACCCCTCATCTCCATTTAATGGGCACTAACAGACTTTCCAGGAGCTTGCTTGAAGCTACGCAAAGCATCTACTAAGTCATAGATCTCCACAGCTTGCGGATTTTTGAACATAGCCTTGAGCTCATCAAGCATTCGCTTAGGCAAAAATAACTCATACTTCTTCTGAAGTGGAGGAGCCATTTTTCCTAGCATTAAGCAAGCCACCTCCGAGTGCTTCTTAACATTGACAACGTGTTCAAGTCTTTGCGCTTCAGAAGCTCCTTCGGCAATATCCTCTAGATAGGGAGTAGTCAAGATATCAATAGTACTCGCTACTCTCAAGACAATTCTTAGTGAGCGGTACCAATCATTGAAGTTTGGGCCAGTAAGTTCAGGACGATCAAAAACGTTTTGAACGCAGAACTTATTGTGTTATTGTCGGGTTGAGCCATTTCTACATAAATAAGTTCAAATATTAGTATTTTCGATAATAAAATACTTTCAAGAAAATAAAATTACCCCGGTATATAAACCACAATATTTTCCTTGAATCCTAGAACTACATTGACATAGACTCATTACATCAGTTGATCTGCTAGTAATGAAAGTACTCAACATAGCGACTTGTCGAACAATTCAATTGACAAACAATTTTCAATTTCTAGATTTTTAAGGGATCTACATTTCCAAAATGTAAACATGTTTCATCCCTTCTGGATGCCTAAGTTTCCAGATCTCACTGAGTAACTTAATTAAGTCGTGTAATCTGAGTAACGTAAAAGCACCATACGAATTCTCATTCTATGAAAGTTTTCTCTCCATCACAACATCATCCAAAAATCTCATTTGATGACGCAGCAATTTCAAGTGTTCGTCAATTAGGAGCATTCGACTTAAATTTTAGGGGTATAAATTTGATGTCAAAATCAATGTATGGAGAAGCATGCATACAACTCCATATCATAAGTTTAACAAAACATTTAGTAAACTTTTTCACGAGACTAAAATTCTAATAAATTATGTTGAGGTATTGGTTCAACCAATAAAATATTTTACCCACAACTATTCACAACGTACTTATAGCTAAAACACAAAGCAATAACCTTATTCATTGTGAATTCGGATGTGAAATTGCGGTAAATTAACCTTAAGGTACAAGTCAAATAATAATCGTAGGTAAATTCAATTTAACGCACAGGCGAGCCGGGAATTTGGTCAGCGACTAATGGCTTAACACCTCTTTCCTTAACCGGGTACATGACCAGCGGTGCGTTATACCCACTTTATAGTTTGTCAAAAGGAGTAGACCGTTAGATTATTTTTGCAATTCACCAATCGACGTAATCTTATGTAATTTAGATCTCAAACAAATCTTAATTTTAATACGATTTAGTCCATATTATTTCTTTTCAAAAAACCCTTGTTTACAATAATTCGAACAATTTTAACATAAACAAGTAAAAAAAAATCATTAACACTTAATAACAATTAATATGTGCAATAAATAAATCAAATAGCCACATGCATACGATTTATTCAATAATCATCAAATCTAGGTTTTTATATTCATATAAAAGTCTTCCCTAATTCAAGATTTATTGAATCAAATAAAGCAAGTAGCACATAAAATCATATAAACATACGATTTTACGGTCCATGAAAACATGCACATTAATCATGGATCCACCCTCAAATCTTAACAATTAAATCTCTTCGGATCGTAACATTTTTTTACATGACATAACAATTAATCATGCAATTTAATCTAAAATTATCCCACACGTAATTTAGGGTTTCAAAAACAATTCTTTTATATATATATATAAAATTCAGCCAAAACCGTAATTTATAAGAAAACCTAAAAAACATGTAGTTTTAACTCAAAACAATTATTAGTTAAAAAACTTTAGATTTTCGATAATTATAACATGTTAAAACGGCTCTCGATGCCACTGAAGGTTTATATAGTTCATAACAATTACACAAAACCCTAAACGAGATCAAAGCACACATAGCGGAAGCGATTTAACAAGATCATAATAATAACACAATTATAATTAATCGAATTAGGGTTACATACCTTTACGCTAAAGCAAATCCACAAGATGAAGAACGAATCACCGATTCGGGTTTATACCGTATATAACCAAGATATGGTCTAAAGTAAGACTATATTACGATCTTGTACACACGTAACACAACGAGCTAACCGTGATTCTAGCACCTGTAAACTGAGCTATAACGCTTGTAGAAAATCTACCCAACAACCCTATAGAGGGGCTAGGAATAGATTATAAGTATAATTGATCAAACAAGAAAAACTAACCAAAACACCCTTTGTGGGTTTGTCTTGCGATCGCAACAAAGAGAGAGGGGAGGGAGAGATTTTTGTATGTCTTGAATTATGAGGTGATGGGTTGTTTATATAGACCTAATTCTTGTAGTCAAAACAAATATAAGGAAATTTTTTCCCATTCCCCTTGCCTCCATAACCGATGGTCGAAACACCCCAAAGGGGTGTTCCGGAACCTTCCGATCTTCTTTCTTTTTATTCTACTTACTATATATTCTATAACGTTCGTTTAATACTTAACTCTTAATTATTTAACGACTGTTAAAGTTATATCTCGGTTTAATTTAATAAACGTGATAAATATATTTATTAAATTAATTAATAAATATAATAAATACATTTATTAAATAAATTAACTCTTTACGTATTGTGTGCAATCCCGTAATCTCAAGTTCGTTACTATCACACAACTATTAAATATATGTCTATAAACTTTCATTTAAGACATACTAAGGACACGTTTTTAGTTTATGGTGGTAATACTAAGCTCTTGAGCTGCAAGTTAATTGTTATTGTGATACTAGATTTGAATCCGATAGAGATTACACTAAATCTCAAACTGGGTATGTTTTCGTTTTGAACGGAGGCGCGGTAGTATGGAGGAGTTCCAAACAAAGTACTACTGCACAATCTGCCACATAAGCTGAATATATCGCTGCTTCTGAAGCTATTTGGATGAGGAAGATTATTGGAGAACTTGGCGTAGTTCCTACCAATGAAGAACCTATAAAGATGTATTGTGACAATTCAACTGCAATCATCATAACTAATGAACCGGGAGTTTAGAAAGGCGCCAAACACTACCAAAGGAGATATCACTATGTTCTTGAATGTATCGAATTAGGTGAAATTGATCTAGTTAAAGTTCATACATATAATAATCTAGCATATCCTTTTACGAAGGCCTTTACTTGGTAAAAAACTTACTCAATATGCTAGGAGCATGGGACTTCGTCTTGCTAGTAGTTTCATGTAATCTGTTTTAGTATTTGGATAAAGGATATTGTTAAACAATATTTATTCTATGAATTGAAGTATTGGATATGTTCATTTTCTTTAATATTTATTGGTCCTATTTTTGCATGTTTAAATCCTTGAATAATATGTTATTCTAAATTGTCTATGTCGATTGATTATATGCGAATATAATTGAATTAAGACATATATGAGAGATGGTAATATTCGTAGAATATGTAAGAACGGTTCACCAACTCATACAATATTCAAAAGTTGTATATTGGACATCTCCTACTAACAAGTCAATCACTTTATGGATCAGCATCTTTAAGTGAGACTTGTAAATGATTTACATTACTAAATTCTTTGACTTGAGATGCAAGAAGGTCTTATATATGTAGATGGTACTTTTTGCTATAGTTCTAACGTTATCCTGAACAATGTAGTAATAAAAGTTTTAATTTGGTTTCACTATGAACAGGGGTTTATGATCTGGAGGTCGGGGAGGATTGAACAAGTGTTTAGCCATTGTTAGTGAGAGAAAACAAGAGATACTAGAAAGGTGTGTGTTTATTCTAGTGAGAGAAAGAAAAGAAAGAAATGATAATCCTCACCCCTCTATGGAAGTATGGAGGGGTATATATAGCACGGGACTTGGACTATTACATATGACAATAATAGTCCCTGCAAGTCCCAGCTATGAAACTATTGTAATTCCGTTAGTCACACACATTTTAAGGCTAACAATCTTCCCCCAATGTGGAGACATACGGAATTACTTACAATGTTTCTAACAAATGCAAATACAACAAAAATATGACAGTATTAAGTATGCTTCCAATGTTGAGGATGACGTCGTTGTCTTCAAGTCTTCTAGAAAAACTTATACCCCAGTTTGAATCCTCTTTGTCTTTCTTGTTGAGGAACCATTGTATCATGTATGAACTGGATTAACTTCCCCCTAATTCATACCACATGTCTTGAAAATCTTTCTTCATAGACTTCTTCTTTACGAAGCTTCTGAATCAGCTTCCCCCCAAACTAATATCCCTGTCTTGAGTAGATCTTGTAGCTTGAGCAATCTTCTATCTTTGACATTTAAAGTGCACAACGGAATTTTGTTGAAGAAGAAGCAAACCACACCAAGTAACTGTTGCCTAGACATTTTTGGTATACATGATTATGTGTTTGGGGGAACATGCAAGAAATCAGCAACAAATTTTCTCACGCTTGTAGAATACTTCCCCTGGGAAGTTGAACTAAGTACTCCAAAGTGGAAACTAAGTACTCCAAAGTACACGTTCTTCCCCCATGATGGTGACGAACTCTCGGAAGCATCATCTGACGTGTACGGTCAAAATCGCAAGATGTTCTTGTTGAAAGTATGATGGTGACGAACACTCGGTAGCGTTCTTGTCAAAAGTATGGTGGTTAAGAACACTCGGAATCATCATCTGACGAGTACAATCAAAATCACGAGATGTTCATGATATTCCACTTCAACTTCAAATAATAAATACTAAATCCACTTCGTAATCACTTGACATTACTTTGTTCGAATACTAGCCGTTTTCACAATTTTAGTGAATCTTAAAGGATCGTTTTGGTGTTTGTTTGTTTTTGTCGTGTGTGTTGTTTGAGTGTGATTAACTAGAAATCCAACGATGACTAAAGAACGAGAATTCTTCAACGTCGTCTAGCTAACTTGATTTTTGAAGGCCAAAATCAGTCATATGCCCAACTGATGCGCGGATCGACCTCACCATCGTCGAAAAGTTTTCCGAAAATTAGAGTTTCAAAGCAGGGGATGTCTTTAATCGAAGTGAATACGTAGACACCATATACAAACTATCCGCACATCATACTCGACCCGACGCCATTAAATCAACTGCTCGGGCTACGAAATAAAATTAGTACACTGAAATCTGGTCTGCCCAAAGTAGAACAATTGTAGACAAAAATCACTACACGGTTAATAATTTGGCCTGAATTAACTCCATTTGAAGTTGCAGTCAAATCCAATTCCTCTAAACCCAAGACTCAGCCCATGTTGCAATACCCGGTAGGTTAGGATATATTAACTACTTTTACCCTAATATTTCTCATACCCCAAAACCTAACCACTTTATCACTTTTCAACCGCCTCATCTATCCCATATTTTTCTCAATCCTAGAAAGCTCTGTCCCCATCTGCTTCTAATTCTATATTCGGATCAGTCATCCACCTCAACTAATCAGTTAAACTCGAATCTATTGACCCTCGTTATCAATAAGAAACGCATCTCGTTAATCACACAGCCAAAATCCATATGAATAACGAACCTAGCAATCGGTCCATATGAGTCACGAACCAATCAATAACCCTTTCCCTGTCTTGAGTCATCGCAATGTTTAGTGAGTCATCGCAATGATTGAGTCATCGCAATGGTTTATAATATGATTGAGTCATCGCAATGGTTTTAGTGAGTCATCACAATCCTTACCAGACACTCCATCGCAATGTTGTACACCCATCGCAATAAGCATCTGAATGAGCATCGCAATACCAAAACCTGTCTGAATCACAGTCGCAATATGTAAACCCTGATCCATTACGATGGAAATTTTGTGACAATCTAACATTTTCAGGTAGTGAATTATTTTCTCGTATAATATTTTGAAACTTATTTTTGTGTTGGTTGGTGAACTCACAATTTACGGATTTAAATTTGGGCTTACGTGCATAATTTAGAGTCCTTTACGATTAAACCGGAAACCTTAGGATTACGTATTTACGTTTTTGAACTTCGTTTTTGATGAGACAATTTTATTGGATTCGTTTTGTGCCATTGATTCATAATTTATAAAAACATTTTTCGTGAAACGACCCGAGGGCACGCAAATCGAGAAAACTAGAATCAAGGAGTACCCGTAAATTAGCGGGATGGGACAAAATAATTTATCCCACCCCACTATAACATGGGACGGCCAAACATGACACCACATCAAAGATGTGGCATCATGTAAACTAGTAGCTTACAAGTGTAAGCTTAGCTTAACACTTAAGCTAGTTTTTACCCACCAAACTAACAAAAACAACTAGCTTCTCATTTACCACCATTCACTCATGCAAATCAACTAAAAACTCTCTCAAACTCCGCCCCTTTGCCGTCCCATATTCAAGAACAAACACCCCTTTTGATCTTTTCTAGCCACAAAATACTTGTTATCTAGCTATATTATGGAGTTACCTTGAAGCCTTGATTACTTGGTGGCCATTTTAACAACAAAGGAGGTGACTTACTTGTGTCCTAGGGCTGATTTCTCAACTTACTTTCTTGGTGTTTGATGATCTTGGGGATACATTTGGTGTTCATCAAGTTCTTGTCTTCCAAAAACAAGATATACTCTTGGTTGGTAAAGAAGATCATCCTTTCCATTTCTCTTGTTATTTTTGTAAAGATCAAATGTATTTTCTTTCTTTTTGTATATGTATATGATGAATATATGATGATAAAAATGTTGTGTGGGGATCAAGTGTTGATAAATATGCTTAAAAAGATTAATAACCATAAGAAACAATGCTAAAATCATGCTTAATTTGTTGGCTGTATAAAAACAGTATGTAACCAAAACTTGAACTGATAAATTTGCATGGTGGAATCCATTTACAGTAAGTACAAGATGTCATACACATGTGAGAGTTGGCCATGCAATGGAATCATTAAAATGAGTGAGATATGATCAAAACAAGATGAGTGTGCTAATCTGAATAAGCTGTTTTGTAGGGACTGTTAAGGATAGTTAAACTTAAAATGAGCAGTAGCTATAACTAAGTTAATTGTAGCACATAATATGAAGTTCATGCCATCCAAAAATGAGCTTCTAATTCATTGTAGAACTCTAGATATGATAAAAATGGTGAAGATGAAAATAAAAATCAGATTTTGAAGAATTAATGTTTATTACTATTATATAAGCACTCAAATTATATAGTATAAAATGTGAAATTAAAACCCACTAACTTATTGAATTTCATTTATATAAATATGTATAAGGTTAAATAAATGGACAATTTAAAAAAATGGTAGTTGAATAATATTTATAAGTTATAAAAACTATAAACTTGATTTTTACGACTTTTTCGGCTATTACCGTAAAATTAACGTTTTTCGCCAATTAAAACTTAGACGATCAAACCCGTCTAATGTAAAGTTTTTAAAAGTCATATACTGATATATAAGTATCTAATACAAGTAAAAACCGATAAAACCCGAACTATAGGACATACGGACATTAACGAGCTAAGTAAGCATATTGGACTAATAATTGGACTAATAAGTTAAACACTTATAAAAAGTACTTATTGGGCTTAACCCATTTGGGCCCAACATGTAAAGTGTGAATACTGATAATATAAGTATAAAATGAAATAATACAAGTTAAAGAACTTATAATAAGCTTATTGGACTTAAAATAGGTAAATAGGTAAAACTAGTAAACTAGTAAAAAGTTATCAATACATGAACGCTAAAATGAGTAAACAAGGAATATATAAACCCACTTGATCATCATCATATGTACAAAATCATCATATGTATATTGTTATTTTGATAAAAGTCATTGGACAAAAGTCTAAGACCGATTATTATTTATATAGGTTTCCGTGACCGAAGCACGCCCGTAGCCGATAATCCGCCTTTCATTATCAACGTGAGTTCATAGCCTCGCACTCTTTTAAATGTTTTATAAAATGATTTGTAAACCCGCGAGGGAGATAACATGCTAGTTTTTGATAAAAATAGAACACAAGTATTCCCGATGGTATGCTTAATGATATGGACCCGAATGATGCTATGACCCTATAAACGAGATAAAAAGGATTATTAGTAGTTAGGTTATGTCACTCAAAGTCCCATTAGCATGAATTGTGAACTACCGGGATTTGGTAGACGCTTATGCATATGATAGTACTATTTGGGGACGATCACCCCAGTTCGCGCCTTGACGGTTGATCCCCGTCGTACCACATTGATTGGTAAGCGAATTTATGTATGAGAAGATTACATAGCATGATTTTTGTGACGACACGCTAACTTAGATGGGCAAATTGTTTGTCGGGTTCGCGGCCCGTTTTTTTCACAGTAAGGTAACAATGTCATGCGGCTAATAATAATCCTATATACAATACAATAACGATGCAAATAACGATGAATATATTACTTATTATGGTAATATTGAGGCTACGGTCTCATGGATGGTTTAAGATGTATGCTTGATTTATATATTGCCTGACTAGCAATACGAGGACTTACTTCCGATATTATACTTGTGTTCTGATTTTAACGATTGTTTTATATAACGGTTTTTATTAAACTCTATGAATTCACTCGGCATTCGCTGATATGATTTTTGCATGTTGTTATCTCAGGTGCTTGAAGGTAATCCGGATGGAGATCGACTCGGATGGCCCACATAATATTAAAAATGTTCATTCGATCTATCTTTTGTAAACTTAATGACCTGTATAATTTGGGACCTGTTGTACACTTTAAAACTTTTTATCGAATGAATGTATGTTGAACCTTGTACAACCATTTTATGTGTTGTCTATGATTGGAGTTATTGTGCTATCCCGTAACACTCTAAAAGACCCTTCTGCTATACCGATACGAAAATTGAGAGTGTTACAGTTTGGTACCAGAGCTCTCGTTATAGAGAACAAAAGATTTTAAAAACCAAGGTTTTGAACAAAACTTTTCAAAATCTTTTGACAATGAACATTTGAGAAAATATTTGAAAAATCTTTTGACTATAACGGTGCTAGAGATCTCCGACGTTACCAACAAGCCCTATTGAGAAGATATATATTTTTTGATATATATAATTTAATTTATATATATGTATATATCGTGGTTTCAGTATGTGATTGCTTAAATAGTATGTTATCCTAATACGAGATATATATATATATATATATATATATATATATATATATATATATATATATATATATATATATATATATATATATATATATATATATATATATATATATATATATATATATAAATGCAGATTGTCATGGCTGACCCTAATATTTCTGTAGAGAACCATGCTATTCCCGAACCTAATGTAGATGATGATCCTTATTTAGACTTAGTATATTATGATATGGATGATAAGGAGGAACCATTTGAGGATCCCGAGCCTGAGATAGGACTACCCCTCAGGTTGATATGGTAGAAAATGAGATTGATAATGTTGTTATTGAGAATGATGAGGAGAATGGGATAGGTAATTTAGATGATGAGATTGAAGACGAGGATGTCGAGGAGGATGTAGGTATAGACGATGAGGTTGATGATGATGAGGAAGCCGAGCTTATTTATCCTTATGATGTTCCAGAGGGCGAGCCTTTACCCCCACCAGTTTATTTGTCTGATTCTGAGGTTGAGTTACCTAGGGATGAAATGTCTGAATCATCTGAATCTGATTCTGAATTAAAGGAGGATGAGGATGATAATGCACCTGACGGTACCGATGGTATTGCTACTCGTAGACGTGTGATAGGAGATTTGTCTAGTGCTCGAGAGGCTACTCATATTGATGGTCTTGCACCATGGGCCTTGAGACGTGATCTAGATGCTTCCCGTGTTAAGAGTAGTATGACAGATATTGGATTAGGTGTTGTTCAAACTCATGTTGCTTATTTGGAGTCGAAGACTAAGGTTGGTGAGAAAGAGTGGGAATTGCTTATTTTGGATTTGACTGATGTAGAGCGTGGTTTGAATGAGGCTTTTAGGAGGTTATCGGTGTTAAAAAGTGGTGAGTTTGCTGCTATGAAGAAAAAGGTGAATTCTATGGAGATTCAGTTGAATGTAGCTCGTGCGATGCGTGAGAAAGCTGAAAAGGAGCTGAATATATCCGTGGGTTGGAATAGTAGATCTTATGCTGACATGGTTGAAAGAGGAGTGATCCGTAAGCGCCCAGCTGAAGATGTGTCTAGTGATCGTCCGACAAAGATATAGAAGAAGATGGATGATAGACCATCTGGCGGTTCTCAGTAGACCAGTGTGTATTTAGTAGTGACCTTTGTATCTTTTGTACTTTTGTAGCTTTGACTAAACCGACTTGTTAGTAGTAGACTTGGCACGAATTTTGAATATATATAGTGCTAGAACATTGATATGGGATGTAACTAAGACAATGCTTTTGTTTCAAATCGAATGAAATATGTATCTTGTCTTGAATTCCATATTCTGCCATATTTGTATCTTCATTATGAATTCAATCCATATTATATGAATCCTTTGTTGGGTGAATGCTTAATACTTTGAAATTGTGAAATTATAGAACTATGCCGCCCAAGAAGGCTGTGACTGAGGATGATGTACGTAGGATTATTACGGAGCAAGTTACCGCATCTATGACTGAATTTATGGCAAATGCTAGAAATGAAGCTGGCGGTAGTGGAGCTGGCGGTAGTGGAGCTGGCGGTAGTGGAGCTGGCGGTAGTGGAATTGGCGGTACTAATGTGAATGTGAATGCTAATAATGTGAATGCTAATGCTGGAGGAAATGTAGGAGGAATTGGAACTAATGCACCTGAAGTTGGTGGTTGTACTTATGTGACGTTCATGAAGTGTGAACCTCTACCTTTTAATGGAACTGAAGGTGCTGTAGGATTAAGCCAGTGGATTGAGAAGATTGAGTCGGTGTTTCGGATTAGTAAGTGTAAGGAGGAAGATAAGGTGACTTTTGCTATGGCTACTCTTAAAGGTCGTGCGTTGACTTGGTGGAACGGGAGAATTGCTTTCATGGGTATTGATGCTGTTAATGCTACTCCTTGGGCTGAAATTAAGAAGTGGATGACTTTGGAGTTTTGTCCCCGTAGTGTGGTTATTAGGTTAGAACAAGAGTTGATTCATTTGCGAATGAAAGGTGTGGACATTGATGGTTACACAAACCGATTCCATGAGTTGGCCTTGCTATGTCCTCGATTGGTGGAACCCGAAGAGATCCGAATTGAGCAATATATTAAAGGGTTGACCAGGAATATCCGGGGGGACGTGACATCATATAAACCACTGACCATTGATGATGCTGTTCGAATGGCTTACCAACTCATTGGACAGATAATTCAGGATAGGGAAGATGAAGCCCGTGTTGGTGAGAAAAGAAAGGGAGACGGTGATCATGTAGATAGAGGTGATAATAGGAAGAATTTCAATCGCCGTCAGAACCAGAGAAAGGGGAATGCAAATTCTCTTACCAACAACACACCGCGCAACGATGATAGATGTCCTAAGTGTGGCAACAAGAGGCATGCTGGCGACTGCTGGAAGTGCCGAAATTGCCGAAAGCTTGGACACAAGGTTGAAAGGTGTAAGAAGGGAACCATTTGCTTCAACTATAATGAAGAAGGTCATAGGAAATCGGAATGCCCCAAGTTGAAAGCGATTGTACCTGGAAGAAACCCCCAGGGTGGTGTCTATCAACTTGGAACAATTGAGGTGAAGAAAGAGGATCCAAATGTCGTTACCGGTACGTTTTTACTCAACAATCACTATGTTGTTGCTTTATTTGATTCGGGTGCTGATAGGAGCTTTGTATCCACTAAATTTAGTGCCCTTATTGACATTGAACCTGTTGAGATAAATACCAGTTACGAGGTGGAATTGGCTAATGGTAAATTAGTGAAAACTAATAAGCTATTAGAAGGATGCTCTCTAAATCTCTTAAACTATTCCTTTCCGATTGATTTGATGTTGATAGAATTAGGTAGTTTTGATATTATTATTGGTATGGATTGGTTGTCATTGAATAATGTTACTATTTTATGTGGAGAGAAGAAAGTTAAGATTCCTCTTAGGAATAGGACGTTAGTAATTGATGGTAATCGAGGTGAGTCTCGTTTGAAAATCGTTTCATGTATTAAAGTCCAAAAGTACATCAGGAACGGTTGTGAGTTATTCTTAGCTCAAGTGACTGGGAATGAGTCTAGGGAGAAACGATTGGAAGATGTACCTATTATTTGTGAATTTCCTGAGGTATTTCCTAAAGATTTACCCGGACTTCCACCGATAAGGCAAGTAGAGTTTCGAATCGATTTAATTCCTGGTGCTGCACCGGTGGCACGTGCGCCTTACCGATTAGCCCCTTCTAAATTAAAGGAGTTATCTGAGCAACTTAAGGAGTTGTCTAATAAAGGTTTTATTCGACCGAGCTCGTCGCCTTGGGGAGCTCCAGTCTTGTTCGTTAAGAAGAAGGATGGATCTTTCCGTATGTGCATTGATTATAGGGAACTGAATAAGTTGACAATTAAAAATCGATATCCTTTACCTAGGATTGATGATTTGTTTGATCAACTACAAGGATCTAGTGTGTATTCTAAGATAGATTTACGGTCAGGATATCACCAACTTCGCGTCTGTGAAGAAGATATTCATATAACTGCATTTAGAACTCGTTATGGACACTATGAATTTCAAGTAATGCCATTTGGGTTAACTAACGCACCTGCGGTTTTCATGGATTTAATGAATCGAGTGTGCAAGCCCTACTTGGATAAATTTGTGATTGTGTTTATTGATGATATTCTAATCTATTGATTGTTTTGAATTTATTGAAGGATGAAAGGTTGTATACTAAGTTTTCGAAATGTGATTTCTGGTTAGATTCTGTGCAATTTCTTGGTCATGTGATTAACAAAGATGGAATTCATGTTGATCCTGCAAAGGTTGAAGCTATTAAGAATTGGTCTGCACCGACAACGCCAACGGAAGTGCGACAGTTCTTAGGATTGGCTGGCTATTATAGGCGGTTCATTAAAGAATTTTCTTTAATAGCTAAACCATTGACTAAGCTTACCCAGAAGAATAAACCTTTCGTTTGGGGAAGTGATGAGGATGGAGCATTTCAGACATTGAAGCAAAAATTATGTAGTGCGCCAATTTTATCATTACCCGACGGGAGTGAAGATTTTGTAGTGTATTGTGATGCATCTCTTAGAGGCTATGGATGTAACACCCCCAAATTTATACAACTCAATACAGCGGAAGACTCGTTGGTGTTACGGGATAGCACATTACTCACATCATAGACAACGCATAAAAATCGCGTCGTTTAATAATAAAGCATTTCCATTCATAAACATTAAAGTTACATCGGTCCCAAGTCATATTAATTCATACAAAGTTTTACAAGGTGTTTGAATGGAAAATATTGTTTAAGTGCGGGCCATGAATTCTTGTCATCTTCCCGAGAATTACCTTCAAGTACCTGAGATAAAACATGTTAAAAGAAAAGGTCAGCGATAACGCCGAGTGAATTCATAGAGTTTAATAAACCATCAGTATAATATCGGCATAAAATTATTACCGAAAATCATTTTGTACAAACCATTTTAATAGGCCATAAAATAGCCAAAGTCATTTTATACAAATCCTTATCGAAAATCATAATATAGGCATTTGCCTTAAAAATCATTATACGAGCCAATGTCGTAAAAACATCATACAATACGTCTTATGACGTTGTATGAAAACACAAACACTTATATGAATATGGTTATGAAAACCAAAACACAAACATAATATAAATAGTATGACCATGTATTGCTAGTCAGGCAATACATCGTAATTCGGAGCGTCTAGTAGTATTTCGTTAGTTTTGGATTATTATAAGCCGCATGACATTGTTACCTTACTAAACCAACAACGGGTAGCTAACCCGATACCAATTTTGCCCATCTAAAGTAGCGTGTCGTCACAAAGGTCACGCTATGGAAATCTTCTCATACATAAATCCTCTTACCAATCAATGTGGCACGACGGGGATCAACCGTCAAGGCGCGAACTGGGGTGATCGTCCCCAAATAGTACTATTAAATGCATAAGCGTCTACCAAATCCCGGTAGTTCACAATTCATGCTAATGGGACTTTTAGTGACATAACCTAACTTTAATAATCCATTTATTTTCATCTATCGGGTCCTTTAATCATTTATCGGGTCATACAATCGGGTCATTCAATCATTCGGGTCCAAATCAATAAACAAGCAATCGGGACAAATGGTGTCCTATTTTATAAAAACTAACATGTCATCTCCCTCGCGGGTTTATAAAACATTTATAAAAAAATTTAAAAGAGTGCGAGGCTATGAACTCACGTTGATGTGGGAAGGCGGGTTATCGGCAATTCGGATGTACGGTACGTGCTTCAATCACGGAAACCTAGACAAATAATACTCGTCTTAGACTTATGTCCAATGACTTTATAAAAATAACAATTATGTATACATATGATGATTATATATATATGATGATCAAGTGGGTTTACATATTCTCGTTTACTCATTTTAGTGTTATATGTCGATAACTTTTATACTAGTTTACTAGTTTTACTTATTTACACGTTTTAAGTCCTATAAGCTTATTATAAGTTCTTTAGCTTGTTTTAATCCTTGTTATACTTATTTTATCAGTATGTATACATTCCATGTTGGGCCCAAATGGGTTAAGCCCAATAAGTTCTTTTTACAAGTATTTATCTTATTTAGTCCAATTATTAGTCCAATATGCTTAATTAGCTCGCAAATGTCCGAATTTCTTATAGTTCGGGTTTTATCGGTTTTTACTTGTATTAGATACTTATATATCAGTATATGACTTTTATAAACTTTACATTAGATGGGTTTGGTCGTCTAAGTTTTATTTGGCGAAAAACGTTAATTTTACGGCGATAGCCGAAAAAGTCGTAAAAATCAAGTTTATAGTTTTTATTACTTATAAATATTATTTCACCACCATTTATATAATTTATCCATTTAATTAACCTTTTATATATTTATATAAATAAGTTTTATAAGTTAGTGGGTTTTTATTTTTATTTTTTATAAAATAAAATGTGAGTGCTTATATAATAATAATAAACATTAATTCTTAAAATCTGATTTTTATCTTCATGTTCACCATTTTTACCATATCTAGAGTTCTATAATGAATTAGAAGCTAATTTTTGGGTGACATGTTCTTCATATTATGTGCTACATTTAACTTAGCTATAACTACTGCCCATTTTAAGTTCATCTTACCTTAACAGTCCCTACAAAACTGCTTATTCAGATTTGAACACCTAACTTGTTTTGATCATATCTCACTCATTACAATGATTCCATTGCATGGCCAACTCTCACATGTGTAAAAGACATATAGCTTACTGTAAATGGATTCTACTTCATCATTTTATCAGTCCATGACCTGTTTCTTTACTGTTTTATACAGCCATCACTTTTAAGCAAGATTTTAGCCTTGTTCTTTATAGTTTTTCACCTTTTTAATCATGTTTATCAACACCAAATCCTCACATAACATTTTTATCATCATATAATTATCATATACATATACAATAGTAAATAAAATACATGTTTACATAATCAAAATAACAAGAAGATGAGGAAGACAATCTTTATACCACCAAGTTGATGTAGGTTATGAGTTTGACATGGATTTTGATGGAGAAACTTGTTCTTAGCCAAGACCATCTTCAAGACCACCATTCTTCATGAACACCTTGTGGAAAATCAGCCCTAATACTCCATGGAAACTACTCCTTGGATGTTATAAGCACCACCATTCAATAGGATTTCAAAAGGGCTTCAACATGTGTATGAATAACACATGATTTCATGGATGAAATTTGATCAAATGAGGGTTGTTCTTGATGAATATGGGACGAATTTAGAGAGAGAGGAGAGTGTTTAAGGTGGTTTGCATGTGAAAATGGAAGGAAATGGTAATGTCTAGTGGTTTTGTTAGTTTAGTGGAAAGAGAAGCTTCAAAATGAAGCTAAGTTACAAGTGTAACTTAGTTTAGTGTAAGGATGCCACATCTTTTGATGTGGTGTCCCTAGTTAGTGGGGTGGGATAAACTAGTTTTGTCCCATCCCGCTAATTTACGGGTATTCCTCGATTTTAGTTTCCTCGATTTGCGTGCTCTCGGGTCGTTTTACGAAAAACGTTATTATAAATTATGAATCAACGTCACAAAACGAATCCAATAAAAATTGTTTCATCAAAAACGGAGTTCGAAAACGTAAATACGTAATCCTAGGGTTTCCGGTTTAGTCGTAAAGGACGTTAAAATAAAATCGTAAGTCCTAATCTATTCTCGTAAATTTGTGAGTTTATGAACCAACACAAATTTAAAACTCCAAAATAATATTCACGGATAAATTTATTTTCTGAAATGTCGAACTGTCACTAAAGACGGTGTATGTAAACGTAAGCACGTAACGTAGAATCCTCCGGTTTAAACGTAGTCGATGCTACTCCAAGACGTAATCCAAATTTCTTTCCAAAAATAAGTGAGTTTGTATTGTAACATTAAAATAATGTTTTTAAATAATATTCAAGAATAAAATATTAACCATAAATTGACGGATTGTCACAGCATTTACCCCTAAACAGGATCTTTGTCCTCAAAGATCATCTTACCTTACTACTCGCTTCTTATAGAGTTAAAGTCATGTGGGTATTTCCTCCACATTCGGTCTTTTCTCACAAGTGCAATTCATTACAATACGCGAGTTTCATCAAACATAACTACGGGAATAAGATCAGGCTTAATGTTGACTTACTTTCTCTATCCATGATGTTCACGGGTTTTTGATGAATGCAACTTTTCGCCGATCTAAGCTCTACTAAGAATAATCAGATTCTCACTTGATAGATATTCCATCAAGTTCGATATACGAAACATAATTCACGCAGTCTTTGAAGTCCTAGGGTAGATCCAGCTTGTATGCCTTTCAATCTCAACTTTACATCATCTCAATGGTCCCATACAACGGGGACTTATATCCCATGATTTGTCAGATCATGAATTCATTTTTCCAAGGTTAAAAATTTTGGCATAACTTCGCTACCCATTTGGCACTTCAAGATCTACATTTCATATTCACATAACCTCCTGCCCATTATCGGCAGTTAATAATCAAATCCTAATTTCAAAAATCATTTCAGATCTCGTGGGTCGGGTATTTTGTAAGGTTAGGTTCGTCATCATAGGAAACCTTAAACCTAAAAGACATGTCCAACTCACAATGGGTGTATGTCGGGTGTCTTTATCTCAACTCCTGCTTACAGATGCCCTAATATTTAGATCCTAACAAGATTCGATCTTAATCCTAACACGATGGTTATCAATGATAATCTTTTCAAAGGAAAACTATTATACAGTCTATTACCAAAGGTCAATCATTCAAACATAAAACAACACTTATGTTACTTTGTATCGTTACTTTACCTCGTCCCTTCGATTGGGGTGGTACATAGTATTCTCATCAAGGATCGTTCTCAATGATTTCTGAGCAAATCTCTAGAAATTCGATGCGAAGCGAGGATCTTGATAAAGATGTTCGATACAGGCACACTATGTTTACATAATTCTTTTGCATTTATCATTAACGGGAATGATATTAGCAGATTTGGCCAGTTTGTCGACGATGACCCAAATCGAATCAAATTCAGATGATGACCTTTGCAATAGCTAGACGTTTACTAATGTACGAGGCGATGTCTGCCTTCATAATTGCCATCAGTACAACTTCTTCAGACAAAGATACTTTTAGTCATAAATGACATAAATAGAATACTTATACTTACGAATTCCAACCTAACTATATCTCACAATCTCCATATTTAGGCACCCACAAGTGGCCTTTAAAACATTTAACGCTATCGGCTTCTCAATTCTAATGGTTCACACTAGCCGTGAAACCTTTCACTATTTATATTATCCTTTTTACAAACATTGTTTATTTTATATCGTTCAGCAATTTATTTTGCACCTTCATTATTAAGGAACACATCCTAATTGGTTCTTTATATTTTCTACATAATGTGTCAGTATTTATATTCATTTTTCCTGATGATATAATTATCATGTCCATATTTATTCAGAAATTATTTCTTCACATTTTCTGAGTTTTAGTTTCTTCTCAACTATCATCTTTATCCGTTTTACTCAATCCGTCATCTAAAGCGTCGATAATTTTATAATTAATTAAATAATTATTAGTTAAATTTTATCAAGCGTAAACGTAAAAGTTTTAAATTTCTTAGTTCGACCAATTATATAAAATGTTCAAAAATAAATTTGAATTTAATTAACACGATTTTTGTTGATTTATCGAAAATAATTATTAGGATTCGTAAATGTTCGAAAAATCTTTGGTTATACTGTGGTCAAAATTTTCTTAGTTGAAAAGCAAAAATTGTCGTTTTAAGTTTTCAGGTTATGGTATAAATGGTTTTACTCAATCCTTCTTAAGTTATCTTGAGGTATACACAAACATTTACCCCTAAACAGAAGTTTAGTTAAATGGTTTGTGTATAAGGGAATAATCCCTTTAAAAATTCTTTGTTAAAACATTTGTCAAAACATATTTCCATTTCTTTTTGGTAAAATCCAAAGTCTTAAAAGGGCTCTTAATTTTTGAAGAGTCTATATGCATACATCTTACCATTATTAATCCAACGGTCATTTTATGTAAAGGATTAAGTTTTTAATCCCTAAGTGTTAATGGTTCTAATCTTTGAAAAGTCAATATAGCTTCCATTATCTATTAATCACACGGTTAAATCATGTAAAGAATTAAGCCTTAAGTCTTATGTTAAATATTTAAGGTACATGTTTTCATTGTTCGACCAATTCAGGGCAATCTATAAATAATTATTAACTCAATCTTATTCTTATAAACAAACAAATGATCCTTAATGATCACAAGCATGAATTTATCAAATTACAGCCTACACACGTGATTCACCAATTTTATGAATGCTACATGTGTATTAGTCAATCCAAACGACATCACGTGAAACTCATAATGTTCATTACAAGTACCGGATGTAGTGATTGGAATAGATAATCTTCTTCGCGGAAGCGAAGTTGATACTAATCATGTCGTGGATCAAATCTTTAAAACATACGCTAAACCTTGTAAATGATCGAACAAATCTTCCATTTCTAGTTATGGATATCGTTTCGATTGTCAATTTACTCAGTTCACAGTAATATATAAATATAAGGAATGATAACACCATAGCTCTTCATGATGACGAGCTCGGTAGAATAAAATCTTTCTCCGACAACTCTCTCAGTTGTACGGTAATTCCTTTAATTTAGATGGTGCTAACGTACAGTGCACACGCCACAGGTGCAGCACCGGAAATATAATCAATACCAATTTCAACTTGCCTTAATGGCAAAAGTCTAGGTAATTTACCAACAAATACCTTCTAAAATTTCAGATAACAGAAACATCTTTTAATAAATTCATATTAGGTTCTTTCTATATTATAATATCTATGACTAATTCATAGCCATTCATGGTATAATTTCAAGTCTAAATGCAGGATATAATCATCCATCAAGAATTATTTAGATCACTTTTGATGATCAACATCTTATCTTTTAGGGGAATTCTATTTGGGTTCCCATCAATTAAGACAATGTCGTCATGTCATAATCAATCAATCCATTCTACTGGCACTATCAACTTTTCAGTTTTATTGCCGTTGATAAGATGTGAACTTCTAAAAAGACTAATAATAACTCATAATCCTTCACAAAGTCAGGGATATATGGAGACACAACTACTATTAAAAGAGTAAGGTCAACGCATAATCTATGCGAGAGAATTTCAAATCAGATACAGACGAAAACATTAACGAATATGAATATATCCCATGTTTTCATTAATTTGAGTACGCATTCGAAAGATCCTCGGATCGTTACCCAGGTCATTCAAATGAAATCAAATCAAAAGAAATGATAGGAACGTCGATACATCCAGTCGGGTATCAACACTCGGTAATCAGATACTTTTCCTAAGAATCTCACTACAAGAGAATTGGACAAGAAAGAATTGTCAATTGTCAAATAAGACAATTTCCACAGATGAGTAAATTCGACTCAGAAGAATAGATGCTACAGGCACATATGTAGGTGTCCCTAACACCATGTCCCTATTTTGCACTTCTTGCAGATCTCATGAAATTTAATCTTTCACAATCTTCAAAGAAAATGTAGTGTTTATTAATCAGTTTTATGGTGACTACTAATCAGCCTTGCATGGTCCATTCCAAATTGTATGTAGGCGCGCAACTATATACAATTTCAAGATCAACGATGCAATACTCAGTTCGTCAAAATGTTATCATCATGTTTATAATAAAAACATTTTCATGCTTAATTCTTAAATAAGAATCAAAATAAATTTACAAAGATTTTCTTTATTATGAAAACAATTAAGTTTTCCAAGGTGTTTTATAAACAGCTTCATTTTGATAACAATCACTTATAAATCTCACTTTAAATAATCCATATGATGATGAGAATTCAATTTTCTCAAGGAATACTATTTTATCTTTATAAAAACAATGTGTGATCTGCAAAAGAGTGATGAAGAGTTGTTCACCAAGAACTAACTACGATATAATAGGAAATGAGCTTAGCCAATTAATCATGAGGTTCATGACCTCGATGGCACTCAAAAAGAATAATCTACAACGTAACTCAATTCAAGATGATTACTTGTTCAATGGTTGCATCACTAATGCGAACACTAGGATGAAGCAATAAGAGATAGATAACATCGATACATGTAGATTTTAGCAATCAAAGGTAGTCTTTTCATTAATCACAAACAAGTCAAAATTGTACCGTAACACATTACGCGTCACTATGTCATATAACTCTCAGAACTCATCCTACCAACTGATATCTCAGTTAAGTTAGGGATTTTTAAAAGATACCACAATGAATACTAATCTACAAGAGTCATTAGGTGTCCCACCTGTCCCGGAAGATCCATCGGTCCCAATTTAGAAGAAGATTTCTTCAATTTATTTCTTGGACACTGGGCATCCTCATTAGTGGACAATGGCCTAGGAACAACCCTTAACACGAATCAATAATCAATTAAAACCTTATAATTCAATCACAGAACTTAACGACTTCCTCTTAACAATCTCATATTTCATATAAGTTAAATTTTATTTTATTCATGTTTTAATCAACTTACGCTCAATGCGATATCCTACCTCATTTTCCAGTACTTTCAACTTTATTTATAAACCTTAAAAGGGCAATAAAAGCTCGATATGATCAACACTTAATTTCCAATCCTATAACTCCTTTATCAATAATTATCAAATGAGTCACTAGTATGAAATGACTTGATCATTTAACTAGACTTCTCGGAAAGGTACTAGTGCATGAGGCTTTTGGGTAATGGTTCCAATAACAGCCTCAAGTGCAACATTCACCCTTTCGATTTCAAGTTTAAGAATTGGGTGACAACAAATCAGATGACATCTTTCTAGGTGGTAACGTTTTGTAAAACTCCACTCTATAAGGAAAGATCGTCATGACATCGATATCAGATTTAATCTCGCTAATTCTTTTTCAATATCACAGTCAACTAATATCTACATTTCTACGAATATCAACCATTTGTTGGGATCATAAATATCCACAACTTGGTTTAGATCTAAGATAGCTAGAATTCCTACGAGAATAGCTTTGATTAATTTACTAGGGGATTTAGGGTTTCTTGTGACAATCTACGTCGTATAAATACCTCGTATAAAAATCAAAATAACCATCAAACAATCATGTAATAAAATTACATCATATATATATAATCCAAGTTATATATATTATTAAAATAACACTTCTCAGTCTGGCCTTGTCGGTAACTCGGGAATTCTTCGGCACCGTTATAGTCAAAATATTTTTAGACATTTTTAGAAAAATGTTTTTAGTTAAAAGATTTTGAAATGTTTTATTCAAAACCTTGGATTTAAAAATCTTTCGTTCTCTATAACGAGAGCTCTGGTACCAAACTGTAACACCCCCAAATTTAAACAACTCAATACAGCGGAAGACTCGTTGGTGTTACGGGATAGCACATTACTCACATCATAGACAACGCATAAAAATCGCGTCGTTTAATAATAAAGCATTTCCATTCATAAACATTAAAGTTACATCGGTCCCAAGTCATATTAATTCATACAAAGTTTTACAAGGTGTTTGAATGGAAAATATTGTTTAAGTGCGGGCCATGAATTCTTGTCGTCTTCCCGAGAATTACCTTCAAGTACCTGAGATAAAACATGTTAAAAGAAAAGGTCAGCGATAACGCCGAGTGAATTCATAGAGTTTAATAAACCATCAGTATAATATCGGCATAAAATTATTACCGAAAATCATTTTGTACAAACCATTTTAATAGGCCATAAAATAGCCAAAGTCATTTTATATAAATCCTTATCGAAAATCATAATATAGGCATTTGCCTTAAAAATCATTATACGAGCCAATGTCGTAAAAACATCATACAATACGTCTTATGACGTTGTATGAAAACACAAACACTTATATGAATATGGTTATGAAAACCAAAACACAAACATAATATAAATAGTATGACCCTGTATTGCTAGTCAGGCAATACATCGTAATTCGGAGCGTCTAGTAGTATTTCTTTAGTTTTGGATTATTATAAGCCGCATGACATTGTTACCTTACTAAACCAACAACGGGTAGCTAACCCGATACCAATTTTGCCCATCTAAAGTAGCGTGTCGTCACAAAGGTCACGCTATGGAAATCTTCTCATACATAAATTCGCTTACCAATCAATGTGGCACGACGGGGATCAACCGTCAAGGCGCGAACTAGGGTGATCGTCCTCAAATAGTACTATTAAATGCATAAGCGTCTACCAAATCCCGGTAGTTCACAATTCATGCTAATGGGACTTTTAGTGACATAACCTAACTTTAATAATCCATTTATTTTCATCTATCGGGTCCTTTAATCATTTATCGAGTCATACAATCGGGTCATTCAATCATTCGGGTCCAAATCAATAAACAAGCAATCGGGACAAATGGTGTCCTATTTTATAAAAACTAACATGTCATCTCCCTCGCGGGTTTATAAAACATTTATAAAAACATTTAAAAGAGTGCGAGGCTATGAACTCACGTTGATGTGGGAAGGCGGGTTATCGGCAATTCGGATGTAAGGTACGTGCTTCAATCACGGAAACCTAGACAAATAATACTCGTCTTAGACTTATGTCCAATGACTTTATAAAAATAACAATTATGTATATATATGATGATTATATATATATATATGATGATCAAGTGGGTTTACATATTCTCGTTTACTCATTTTAGTGTTATATGTCGATAACTTTTATACTAGTTTACTAGTTTTACTTATTTACACGTTTTAAGTCCTATAAGCTTATTATAAGTTCTTTAGCTTGTTTTAATCCTTGTTATACTTATTTTATCAGTATGTATACTTTCCATGTTGGGCCCAAATGGGTTAAGCCCAATAAGTTCTTTTTACAAGTTTTTATCTTATTTAGTCCAATTATTAGTCCAATATGCTTAATTAGCTCGTAAATGTCTGAATTTCTTATAGTTCGGGTTTTATCGGTTTTTACTTGTATTAGATACTTATATATCAGTATATGACTTTTATAAACTTTACATTAGACGGGTTTGGTCGTCTAAGTTTTATTTGGCGAAAAACGTTAATTTTACGGCGATAGCCGAAAAAGTCGTAAAAATCAAGATTATAGTTTTTATTACTTATAAATATTATTTCACCACCATTTATATAATTTATCCATTTAATTAACCTTTTATATATTTATATAAATAAGTTTTATAAGTTAGTGGGATTTTATTTTTACATTTTATAAAATAAAATGTGAGTGCTTATATAATAATAATAAACATTAATTCTTAAAATCTGATTTTTATCTTAATGTTCACCATTTTTACCATATCTAGAGTTCTATAATGATTTAGAAGCTCATTTTTGGGTGACATGTTCTTCATATTATGTGATACATTTAACTTAGTTATAGCTACTGCCCATTTTAAGTTCATCTTACCTTAACAGTCCCTACAAAACTGCTTATTCAGATTTGAACACCTAACTTGTTTTGATCATATCTCACTCATTACAATGATTCCATTGCATGGCCAACTCTCACATGTGTAAAAGACATATAGCTTACTGTAAATGGATTCTACTTCATCATTTTATCAGTCCATGACCTGTTTCTTTACTGTTTTATACAGCCATCACTTTTAAGCAAGATTTTAGCCTTGTTCTTTATAGTTTTTCACCTTTTTAATCATGTTTATCAACACCAAATCCGCACATAACATTTTTATCATCATATAATCATCATATACATATACAATAGGAAATAAAATACATGTTTACATAATCAAAATAACAAGAAGATGAGGAAGACAATCTTTATACCACCAAGTTGATGTAGGTTATGAGTTTGACATGGATTTTGATGGAGAAACTTGTGCTTAGCCAAGACCATCTTCAAGATCACCATTCTTCATGAACACCTTGTGGAAAATCAGCCCTAATACTCCATGGAAACTCCTCCTTGGATGTTATAAGCACCACCATTCAATAGGATTTCAAAAGGACTTCAACATGTGTATGAATAACACATGATTTCATGGATGAAATTTGATCAAATGAGGGTTGTTCTTGATGAATATGGGACGAATTTAGAGAGAGAGGAGAGTGTTTATGGTGGTTTGCATGTGAAAATAGAAGGAAATGGTAATGTCTAGTGGTTTTGTTAGTTTAGTGGAAAGAGAAGCTTCAAAATGAAGCTAAGTTACAAGTGTAACTTAGTTTAGTGTAAGGATGCCACATCTTTTGATGTGGTGTCCCTAGTTAGTGGGGTGGGATTAACTAGTTTTGTCCCATCCCGCTAATTTACGGGTATTCCTCGATTTTAGTTTCCTCGATTTGCATGCTCTCGGGTCGTTTTACGAAAAACGTTATTATAAATTATGAATCAACGTCACAAAACGAATCCAATAAAAATTGTTTCATCAAAAACGGAATTCGAAAACGTAAATACGTAATCCTAGGGTTTCCGGTTTAGTCGTAAAGGACGTTAAAATAAAATCGTAAGTCCTAATCTCTTCTCGTAAATTTGTGAGTTTATGAACCAACACAAATTTAAAACTCCAAAATAATATTCACGGATAAATTTATTTTCTGAAATGTCGGACTGTCACTAAAGACGGTGTATGTAAACGTAAGCACGTAACGTAGAATCCTCCGGTTTAAACGTAGTCGATGCTACTCCAAGACGTAATCCAAATTTCTTCCCAAAAATAAGTGAGTTTGTATTGTAACATTAAAATAATGTTTTTAAATAATATTCAAGAATAAAATATTAACCATAAATTGACGGATTGTCACAATGGAGCTGTTTTGATGCAGCGAGAGAAAGTGATAGCTTATGCTTCTAGGCAATTAAGGAAGAATGAGGATAATTATACTACTCATGATCTTGAGTTAGGAGCTGTAGTCTTTGCTCTTAGGTTGTGGAGACATTATCTGTATGACACCAAGTGTACGGTATTCACCGATCACAAAAGCCTACAGTATATTCTCGACCAGAAGGAATTGAACATGAGGCAACGAAGACGGATAGAGTTGTTAAGTGATTATGATTTTGATATAAAATATCACCCAGGAAAAGCCAATGTTGTTGCCGATGCATTAAGCAGGAAAGATAGAGAGCCTATCAGGGTACGTTCTCTAGTCTTGACCGTGCACAATAATTTGCCTGAGCAAATTAGAAATGCGCAAATAGAAGCTTGTAAGAAGGAAAATTTTGTTAATGAAGGGTTCCGAGGAGAAGGAGATCCTTTAGAGGTTAGAGCTGATGGAGTGAAATGCTTAAGAGGTCGTATGTGGATACCTAATTTTGGAGGCTTAAGAGATTTGATTATGTTAGAATCCCATAAATCTAAGTATTCCATTCATCCAGGATCTGATAAAATGTACCATGATTTGAAGAAGTTGTACTGGTGGCCGAATATGAAAGCTGATATCGCTATGTATGTTCTTCAATGCTTGACTTGTGCTAGAGTTAAAGCTGAACATCAAAAGCCATCAGGACTACTTCAACAGCCAAAGATTCCTGAATGGAAGTGGGAGCGAATTACGATGGACTTTATCACCAAGCTTCCTAGAACATCATCTGGAAACAACTCGATTTGGGTTATTGTCGATAGACTGACCAAATCAGCACACTTCATTCCGGTTAAAGAGCAGTTCTCACTGGAGAAGCTGACTCGTATATACCTTGAGAATGTTGTATGCAAGCATGGAGTGCCTGTATCGATCATTTCAGATCGAGATCCTAGATTCGCATCGAATTTTTGGAAATCTCTCCAAAGATCTTTGGGAACGAATCTCGACATGAGCACTGCTTATCACCCCCAGACTGATGGGCAGAGTGAAAGGACGATACAAACACTAGAAGATATGTTGAGAGCTTGTGTGTTAGATTTTGGTAAGAATTGGGATAAACATTTGTCGTTAGCAGAGTTTTCGTATAACAATAGTTACCATTCTAGTATTAAGGCTGCACCGTTTGAAGCTTTGTATGGTAGGAAGTGTAGATCTCCTGTATGTTGGAGTGAAGTTGGGGATACCCAGCTCACGGGACCGGAATTGATCCGGGAGACTACAGAGATGATAGTTTAGATTAAGAATAGGTTGTTGACTACCCGTAGTAGACAGAAAAGTTACGCGGATGTGCGGCGGAAGCCAATGGAGTTTAAAGTGGGTGACCAAGTAATGTTGAAAGTATCGCCATGGAAAGGCGTTATAAGATTTGTAAAGCGAGGAAAGATGAATCCCCGTTATATTGGACCCTTTAAGATTTTATCTAGAGTAGGTCCGATGGCTTATAAACTAGAGTTACCCCCAGAACTTCATGGTGTTCACAACACATTCCATGTATCTAATCTGAAAAAATGTCTAGCAGTGAGTGATGAGAAAATTTCGTTGGATAAGGTTCGAATAGATGGGAATTGCATTTTATCGAAGAACCCATAGAGGTTATGGATCGTGAGGTAAAGCAACTGAAACAAAGTCGGATACCTATTGTCAAGATCCGATGGAATTCAAAGCATGGACCGGAATATACTTGGGAACGAGAGGATGAAATGTGGAAGAAATATCCGCACCTCTTCGATTTCAATAAGAAACGGACATCAAAATGAAATGGATCACGAGGACGTTGATCCCTTTTAGGAGGAAAAGCTGTGACAATCTAACATTTTCAGGTAGTGAATTATTTTCTCGTATAATATTTTGAAACTTGTTTTTGTGTTGGTTGGTGAACTCACAATTTACGGATTTAAATTTGGGCTTACGTGCATAATTTAGCGTCCTTTACGATTAAACCGGAAACCTTAGGATTACGTATTTACGTTTTTGAACTCCGTTTTTGATGAGACAATTTTTATTGGATTCGTTTGTGCCATTGATTCATAATTTATAAAAATGTTTTTCGTGAAACGACCCGAGGGCACGCAAATCGAGGAAACTAAAATCGAGGAGTACCCGTAAATTAGCGGGATGGGACAAAATAATTTATCCCACTCCACTATAACATGGGACGGCCAAACATGAAACCACATCAAAGATGTGGCATCATGTAAACTAGTAGCTTACAAGTGTAAGCTTAGCTTAACACTTAAGCTAGTTTTTACCCACCAAACTAACAAAAACAACTAGCTTCTCATTTACCACCATTCACTCATGCAAATCAACTAAAAACTCTCTCAAACTCCACCCCTTTGCCGTCCCATATTCAAGAACAAACACCCCTTTTGATCTTTTCTAGCCACAAAATACTTGTTATCTAGCTATATTATGGAGTTACCTTGAAGCCTTGATTACTTGGTGGCCATTTTAACAACAAAGGAGGTGAATTGCTTGTGTCCTAGGGCTGATTTCTCAACTTACTTTCTTGGTGTTTGATCATCTTGGGGATACATTTGGTATTCATCAAGTTCTTGTCTTCCAAAAATAAGATACACTCTTGGTTGGTAAAGAAGATCATCCGTTCCATTTTCTCTTGTTATTTTTGTAAAGATCAAATGTATTTTCTTTCTTGTTGTATATGTATATGATGAATATATGATGATAAAAATTTTGTGTGGGGATCAAGCGTTGATAAATATGCTTAAATAGATTAATAACCATAAGAAACAAGGCTAAAATCATGCTTAATTTGTTGGCTGTATAAAAATAGTATGTAACCAAAACATGAACTGAAAAATTTTCATGGTGGAATCCATTTACAGTAAGTACAAGATGTCATACACATGTGAGAGTTGGCCATTGTAACACCCCCACAAATGCTAAGCGCAGCGGAACTACAACATTTGGGTGCTACGTAGTTATCAGCACACATAAGCTATATTAAACGACTCAAAGAGACATAAAAGTTTAAACATAAATTAAAGATTGATTAAAACATCAAAGTCTACAGTTTTCCAAATCCCAAGGTAATACAAAATAGAGTTTGCGTTTAGGTCCCACTGAATCTCAACCCAAAAATACATTTTCATTCACATGACATAGTATAAAATTTTTAAGTGCAAAAGGGAGGAAAACAAAGTAGACCGCCAAGCCACCACAACTTCCATCCTCGCATGCTCCGCTGCTAACAATCTTGGTTACCTGAAACACATGCTTAAAATCGTCAACACAAAGGTTGAGCGAATCTATAGGTTTATCAAAACATCAGTTGAACATAAGTGTTAAAAACCAATCATGATCATTTAATAGCATTGTCGTACTCACAATCTATTTTCAAGGTTATGACAATTGTGTTTAAGCTCATGACACTAATCCGTTAACTCAATCACCCGCGTAATAATTACCGGCGTGATTCAGATGAAACCAGTGCCCCTTCTAAAGGCATCAGTTGCAATTATACCTTATCTCTCATACAAGATAATCTACCGCAGAACTTACTCAACGTACAGCTTCTCGGCTAGCATTGGGTCGTTAGCCCCGTAGTACTACAAATTGTATAAGCGGCTATTTCCCCCTACTCGAGGGCAGGACAATAGTTAATAGTTCATGAATTTAGGGACTTTTGCAACTAGGTACTCAACACAATTTCGAGGCAACATTCGGGTCCAACAATCATTCAAGCCTTATGTTCATTTTCATTTAAATAGCATGTATCCCCCTCGCGGGTTAAAAACATTTGAATAAAGTAAAGAGCGAGGCTATAGACTCACCTTGCGTAGTAGTAGTAGTTCTAGCGAAGACGTAACGAGAAATGTCACCGACGACGTGGATGCCCGGGAAAATCAAACACTTGACCTAAAAATCAAGGTACGTAAACCAAATCAATACTCCGCGTACATTATTGTACTAAACACCCGCAAATGCAAACACACTCAATGCTTATGAAAACTCACGCCAAAGTCAAACAAGTAGTTGTTACTAGACCTATACCCTTTGTCCTTATTATTAAAGTTACTATCCATTTTACGGTTTCGCCGATACTTACCAAAAGTATGGGCTGTTTTACTATACTTAACCATTTTTATAAAATTTGAAAAAATTCTCAAAAATACTATAAGACCTGTAGAAAACACATATTTAATCCCAACCAAAGTTTTTACTTCTACGACTCGTTACTCAACACCGTTCCAAAAAACTACGTTTTTCGGACTGAAATTGTACTTTGACCAAGTCGGACTCGTTTGACCCGTTTAAAATACTCCATTGACCCAATTGACACCTAAGTCCTATAATAGACTCAAATACACAGGTTTGAGACCAAAAATCAACTTTCAAACATTTACCAAACTCTATCTATGGTCCCCGGGATTTGACCCAAAACCAAACACAAATTCGGATTGTGTTGATTCTCATCTCCCGGTACACGTATTTTCAAAGTATCATAACTTTTGACTCGTTTTGAGTTAGAAGCTCTACCTTATATCAAATCGAAGCTAAAACAAAGCTCTACAACAATATCTCATCATCTAGACCTGGACTTAGACTTAAACCCACGAAAATACCCCTAAAGTTTCTGATCTAAAAACACCTCTTTCAAAACCGTAAAAATCACCATTCCAACCCTTTTTCTTACATCCTAGACCTATTATAACACCAATTAACCATTCCCAATCATCTAAACAGCCCTTAACTCTATGATAATCGAATCCAAATCAAAACCCAAAACCTAGAACATGCATGCAATGTAATTAAACAATTTATAAACACTAAAAACACCATTTTAAACACAACCCCACAACACATTTCATCAAACACCTTGAACACACCCAAAACTCCAAAAATTTCGTGGCTTTAGGTGACCAAAACACCCAAATTAATCAGCCCCCAATTCGTTTTATGAATGAATAAACATCATCAATACACCAATTAAACATCCCACTAGTTTAATTAGATTAAAACACGTTTTTGAAAAATCACAAATTTTTGGAAAATCAAAGATGTTGCATGTGTGTTTTTAATGGATTAGAAGACTTACAATGATAAAAGAAAAGGTGGTCTTTGATTAGATTTGTCAAAAACCTAAAAAAAATGATGGTGGTGGTGATGGTGGTTAGGGTGGCCGGCGGCCTAGAGAGAAAAAGAGAGAAGAAAGAAATTTTTGAAATGAAAAGAATGAGGTGTGTGTGTAAAATTTTCTTTTTATAGGGTAGGGAGGGTAGGAAGTGTAATATTAGTTTTCTTTTGGCCTTTGTTGAAAAATGACTTTTAAAGATGGCAAAAATGGTACCTAGTAAGTTTTTATAAATTTACGAGAGTCGGGTTTCGCCCCGAACACTTGAAAATACTTTTAAATGGTTCAAACGCACACAAAACGAATATACACATGGTTCCGACTCGACTTAACACGTAATAAAAATAAAATCTCGAAAAATTCAAATATCGATCAATCGATAATAAAATGTAAGTTTTGGGCATCCGTCGGTATCGTAGTCGTTATCGGTTCTTCTTAAATCGTCAAACGTTAAATTACGACCGTAAACGTTGGTTTCAACTTAAACCGTCAAATAATTCCACGATAAAAATTCTTAAAAATTTCAAAAATATCCGTAAAATAGGATTAAATAAATAATGTTGGGCTCGGGATATCACATCCACAAGTGAACCACAACTTAAGAGAGATGCTCATACTGAAGAGCTCTTGAGACAATAACTTTGCGTCATACGGCATTTTCACTGGTGTTACATCCTTCCCCCCTTAAGGGAGCGACGTCCCGGCGCTCGCCTCTTCTTATGCTCGCATTATGTACTACTAGTAAGATAAAGGTACTTCTTCCTAAAGAGGTCTTCATGTTCTGTTTTGGACTTCGGTTCACGTCTGGTGTTCCATCACACCTTCACCATGAGTATTATACCTTGCTTCAATCTCCTAACATCTCGATCCATGATTTCCACTTCACCTCCCGAATTTCTTCCTATGGCTATCAACACATCTCTTCTCACAGCTTCTCGCGGTCCACAAGTGATGCTTAATCTACACCATCTCTTCCGTAGCTCTCGAATCATTTCAAGTCCATTCAACTGACTTTTTTTTTTCCTACTTCATTCTATCCAACTGGAGATCCACATTTTCATCAACATAATTCCTCAAAGGCTGCAGCTTCAATGCTACCATGGTAAATGTCGTTGTACAAAAATACTACCAATGGCGAGTGTCGGTCCCAACAACTACCAAAATCAATCACACACGCTCGGAGCACGTCTTCCAACCTTCGAATCGTCCTTTCACTTAGTTCATCGTCTCACAAAAATAATTACTCACAAAGGAAAATCGCACGTCTTCGTGAGTCTATAGCGGTCACACATAACCCCTATCGAAAACGTTCAAAATATACAAGACGAAGTAATTAATACTAGTCGTACAAAATCACCTTGTCGCAATGTTAGGTACATACAAATCTAGTTTGTCAAAAACGAATTCATTGATACGGAAATCATCCGACGCATACATAACTCTCTCGAAAACGTCACAATCCAACCAAATACAAAAGCCATTATGAAACACATACAATCACATTACGACATGTTTGCAACATAGCCAAACCATGCCAAGTAAAATAAGTTCATTCAAGTTAACTCATGCTTGCTAATCAGCCAAGCCATGATAAAATAAGAATATTCGACATATTTCTCGGATGAGTCCAGCCGAAAGAAAATTGCAAGTTTAGGAAGGTTCACAGCTTGCTAGCTATGGATGCATATCCATAAGAATTAAAATACATACATATGTCATCACAGGGTGTTCACACACGGATCCACACACAAAAGATATTACAGGAACACCATCTCACTTCCGTCTAAACGTGGTCAAAATCTCAATAAGCATCGCCGTTCACAGTTAAATATAAAAAGAAATATATTACATGGCACATGTTCTCTATGATCAGACTTCATTGGACAATGTCGTCTCAAGTTCCCACAACTTACGATCACTCGACTAGATCACATACAACATAAACACATAAAAGACAAGGGTTCACCATAAAAACATCAACTATGGCTATCTATCGTTTAACCATCGATAATCAAGGATGGTTGAGTCAAGCAAAGAGGATTCCTCACTTAAATAAACGAAAACGACAATGGAATTGTCTTCCAATTACTGATGCACAGTTGGTAAACTTCAACAGTTTATCGCGTGTCGTTAAACATATCAAAAGAACAAGAAAGAAAATATATAAGGTACGATACATTTGATGTAGGAGAAGTCTTCGTCATTTCACTTAGAGTTATTCAAACTCGGTTTTCCTCTACTTTGGCAGTCTTCTATTCTTGTTTAAAATTCCTTCTTAGTGTCGGTACGAGCCCCTTTGGTATTACATCAACACCCTAGCGATTCCGATGAAATTCGCACGTTACACACAACTCATAAAAACATTTTCCAAAATTACTCGGTCGCAGTGACTTACTAAGTCAACGCCAAACAGAAGAAAAGATTTCAAAGAACACAAGAAAATTCAAAAATTTTCTTTAAGAATCAAAGAAAATACGATTACTTGCATAAGGATCCACCATTTTTAAAAACGTTCTCATCCAAACATTTATCAAAAACACTACCGGTTTTTAAGGACGACCAATTTATTTGAAACTACATCGCCCTTCCAAAACTATGCATAACTAGCTAGATCATGCATACTTAAGGACCAAGCAACGACAATTAACAAAACAGGACTCTTCCTGAATTATGCATAGTTAGCTAAGCTGTGCATAATTGAGGATCGAGTGACGACACAAACATTATTATTACATACCAAATATGACTACGAAAGTTTTCGACCTATACTTCAAAATAATCAAATTATTTAAAATGGAATTTGAAATGGGAAAATATTGTTACTGTCGTTTTAAGAAACACATCAAACATTTTTCGTCCACTTTGGAAACATACTTTTACTTTTCCTTTTTGTGAGGAAAATAAATAAATAATTAAATAAAGAAATCGACACCATTTGCATTTGGTTCACCAAAACATTTGACACACTCATACCTATTTTCACAATAGACTATTCACAAAATAACGGTAGGGTGGTTCATGATTAAAGATCATTGCAAGCACAACAAGTAATAAAATTAAGATCAATGAGATCGAACGAGGTAAACGAGCAATATAATTGCCAACGGAAATTAACTACATTAGAAATGAAAATACTTCAAATATATGACAAAAGTCTCGGGATAACAACAGCGATCTACGAATACATGGAGTGAAAGTTGAATATCAACACAAGCGTCAAAAATAAAACAACGATCACACTTCCCATCGTCTCGAGTTGCACACGCATTCCACCAAGGGTATACGGGGAGAGGAGAATAATCACTCTGTCGAATATAAACAATTTCACCAGGAAGATCGAGTTCTTTCACCTCTACAATTTGGTAAAGCGGCTTCGCCTCCTCGCTTTTGTTAAATATAATTAAACAACCACTTTAATGAAGATTTATAGCATCATACAAATAAGTACAAAATTTTAGGTTCCATTAACCGAAAGAAGAAAAGTTACGGTATCCATGAACACGACAAAAATACACCGGGTAACATACCCTCATTATCAAGTACTAACGAAATAGTAGTTTTAAAATAAATATAACAATAATGGTTTCATATCATGATAAATGTTAAAATGAACAGTCACATGACGACTCATGTTTAGATACCGACTCACAAAATCAAAGAAGGGATGTCGGACGATCGAACCATCGTGACTCAAAACATTACATATACATCTTAAGAAAATAATATAAATATTCGTTTGTTGGGTAATCCATTAGTGTATTATAATTTGTGTTACCTTGTACATTGTAAAATCGAGCATTCACACATTTTTAATTTGGGTTACACCATTAAAGAACTTATACCTTTCATGTTTCAATCTATACAAAGTTTTTATTTCTGGAAAGTTACAATCTCAAGAGGAAAGTACTAACATTAGTAAGGCGGTGACTCGGTTATCATATTTGATACAATCATTAGGTTTGAAAATCCCCATACTTGTGTCAAAATCCCATTAATGTTCATATCTTAAGTACCAAAAACGTACGTAGTAAGAATTTTCCAAGTTTTATGTTATTATTTATACGACTTACCTTATCACATACATACACGTATCTAACACGACTCAACCTAGTCCAATTAATTCTTAAAATCAACTTTTGACTTTTATTACACACATGTTTTCCCCAAAACTGTTTTGTTAAATCATATTCGCGCACTTCGACTCAAATGATAAAGAGGTTTCACGTAGTTTTATCTCAGATAATTTACTGATTTTAGTCGACACTTGAATCTCGATGATAATAATAAAATAATAAATAATTAAGATGCTTACTTCAATAATTCAAAGATATATAAAATTCAACTCTTAATCTTTAGCTCGTTATCAAACAATTTTAAAATTAACACATCTCATAGCGGAATAAAACAAAAGATTTTTCAAACGATTTTTAACCAAGCATCATCAAATTACACATATTGATTCACCATAACGACAATTAGACAAACAAATGATTTCAAATGACGTTCCATCAACTTTTAATAATTTATTTCAAGCATTATAATTTCTCACTTAAAGTGTACATTTTGATTTTAACCCAGTTTATTCACTACAACAAGTAACGTGTTCTAGTTTCACCAATGCATACGTAAACATAACCTTATGTTTAAAATAAAACCAGTTTTACAAAATCTCTAGCTCCAAAACACATGTCCACATCTTCTACTCATGTTTTATATTACAAGATACGTCAAAAGTTTACTATATTGACCCAAGAATTAATTCATACTAAATCCGAAGCTACATATACTCAATAGTCATCTCGCAAATTTTATTATAACTCCTTTCTCGAACTAATTTAAACAAATTCTTAACAAGTCCATCACAATCTTTTAGTATCAAATTTTAATATATGAAAACAAGGATTTTACGAGTAATAATAATTACTTATTACGATTTACCAACCAAGGTTGAAGGAAAATAATTTCACAATGTCCGTTTATTCTCTACACGAATTTTACTTGTTACAAAGCACATCATACGTCATTTTTATCCGAAAGTTTCATTCACCAAATATTAAATATATAAAACACTTTATGTTTAAATCATTCAATCAACAAAGTTTTATGCTTATTTAACTTACACAAATGCCGGACCTCGTCATGTATAATATCGAATTTAAAGTAATGAAACAACAAAACAAACGAAATAAACGAAGCGAAAATACGTATGTCAACTAAGTGTTGTTATCGGCCTCGGATGAGTCTCGAAATCGTACACCACAAAATTAACACAAACCAACCAAATTCCAAGTTATCGCGATTGATCACAACGCCAGTCTATTTTAAAACACATCTTTAAATTCAAGTAGAATAGTAAACAACGATTAAATGGCAACATGTCTCAATCATGTTTCATAATATACACACATGATTCGCCGCCCCGATGTACGCATCATCGATTATACTTCGTCTATGTTATAGTTACGTGAACTAACATATCAAACCCATTAGGAATAAAGGAAATAAAGTAATACGTAAGTAAATTACGTTTCAAAAGAAAATGTCCAAAATGACACATCACGGTGCTATAACGACAATCGAGATCGACCTAGTCGATATAAAATATGTTACGAAGCATCATTTACGTATCTAGGATATCAAACGAGGTTCACACTCGGTTATTCGATCAATAAATTAATTATCAAGATTGATAATTTGTGGTGAGGCCGAATTCTCAACAAAACCGCGTTTTAGTGTACGATAATTACCCAAGGGCCATTGCTTCGCGTGCAATGCCTTTAAATACCATAGTATATACATACTTATACGTACAACCACTCCTACATACACGTAGGATTACAACGCAGTGTTGCCATGTAATGCAATGTAGCCCGTTATGCCAATTACATGCAACATATAAGATAATATTACAAGGATTTGCAAATTACGATGATAAGTACTCAACGTACACAACAATATATCTCAGTATATATCAAAGTATTTACTTACTAAATACTAGGGAATTCATATCAATTTCGAGGGATACATCTAAAATATAAAGCAATGCTAAAGAATTCTTACCGGAGCCATGCAGGATAGTTGTGTGCTTGGACAATTTCTTACGACACCAAAAGTTATAGTTTAGGATTTTTCAAAATGACCTAGTTCTCTATAACTCATTGCTCTGATTACCAATCTGTAACACCCCCACAAATGCTAAGCGCAGCGGAACTACAACATTTGGGTGCTACGTAGTTATCAGCACACATAAGCTATATTAAACGACTCAAAGAGACATAAAAGTTTAAACATAAATTAAAGATTGATTAAAACATCAAAGTCTACAGTTTTCCAAATCCCAAGGTAATACAAAATAGAGTTTGCGTTTAGGTCCCACTGAATCTCAACCCAAAAATACATTTTCATTCACATGACATAGTATAAAATTTTTAAGTGCAAAAGGGAGGAAAACAAAGTAGACCGCCAAGCCACCACAACTTCCATCCTCGCATGCTCCGCTGCTAACAATCTTGGTTACCTGAAACACATGCTTAAAATCGTCAACACAAAGGTTGAGCGAATCTATAGGTTTATCAAAACATCAGTTGAACATAAGTGTTAAAAACCAATCATGATCATTTAATAGCATTGTCGTACTCACAATCTATTTTCAAGGTTATGACAATTGTGTTTAAGCTCATGACACTAATCCGTTAACTCAATCACCCGCGTAATAATTACCGGCGTGATTCAGATGAAACCAGTGCCCCTTCTAAAGGCATCAGTTGCAATTATACCTTATCTCTCATACAAGATAATCTACCGCAGAACTTACTCAACGTACAGCTTCTCGGCTAGCATTGGGTCGTTAGCCCCGTAGTACTACAAATTGTATAAGCGGCTATTTCCCCCTACTCGAGGGCAGGACAATAGTTAATAGTTCATGAATTTAGGGACTTTTGCAACTAGGTACTCAACACAATTTCGAGGCAACATTCGGGTCCAACAATCATTCAAGCCTTATGTTCATTTTCATTTAAATAGCATGTATCCCCCTCGCGGGTTAAAAACATTTGAATAAAGTAAAGAGCGAGGCTATAGACTCACCTTGCGTAGTAGTAGTAGTTCTAGCGAAGACGTAACGAGAAATGTCACCGACGACGTGGATGCCCGGGAAAATCAAACACTTGACCTAAAAATCAAGGTACGTAAACCAAATCAATACTCCGCGTACATTATTGTACTAAACACCCGCAAATGCAAACACACTCAATGCTTATGAAAACTCACGCCAAAGTCAAACAAGTAGTTGTTACTAGACCTATACCCTTTGTCCTTATTATTAAAGTTACTATCCATTTTACGGTTTCGCCGATACTTACCAAAAGTATGGGCTGTTTTACTATACTTAACCATTTTTATAAAATTTGAAAAAATTCTCAAAAATACTATAAGACCTGTAGAAAACACATATTTAATCCCAACCAAAGTTTTTACTTCTACGACTCGTTACTCAACACCGTTCCAAAAAACTACGTTTTTCGGACTGAAATTGTACTTTGACCAAGTCGGACTCGTTTGACCCGTTTAAAATACTCCATTGACCCAATTGACACCTAAGTCCTATAATAGACTCAAATACACAGGTTTGAGACCAAAAATCAACTTTCAAACATTTACCAAACTCTATCTATGGTCCCCGGGATTTGACCCAAAACCAAACACAAATTCGGATTGTGTTGATTCTCATCTCCCGGTACACGTATTTTCAAAGTATCATAACTTTTGACTCGTTTTGAGTTAGAAGCTCTACCTTATATCAAATCGAAGCTAAAACAAAGCTCTACAACAATATCTCGTCATCTAGACCTGGACTTAGACTTAAACCCACGAAAATACCCCTAAAGTTTCTGATCTAAAAACACCTCTTTCAAAACCGTAAAAATCAACATTCCAACCCTTTTTCTTACATCCTAGACCTATTATAACACCAATTAACCATTCCCAATCATCTAAACAGCCCTTAACTCTATGATAATCGAATCCAAATCAAAACCCAAAACCTAGAACATGCATGCAATGTAATTAAATAATTTATAAACACAAAAAACACCATTTTAAACACAACCCCACAACACATTTCATCAAACACCTTGAACACACCCAAAACTCCAAAAATTTCGTGGCTTTAGGTGACCAAAACACCCAAATTAATCAGCCCCCAATTCGTTTTATGAATGAATAAACATCATCAATACACCAATTAAACATCCCACTAGTTTAATTAGATTAAAACACGTTTTTGAAAAATCACAAATTTTTGGAAAATCAAAGATGTTGCATGTGTGTTTTTAATGGATTAGAAGACTTACAATGATAAAAGAAAAGGTGGTCTTTGATTAGATTTGTCAAAAACCTAAAAAAAATGATGGTGGTGGTGATGGTGGTTAGGGCGGCCGGCGGCCTAGAGAGAAAAAGAGAGAAGAAAGAAATTTTTGAAATGAAAATAATGAGGTGTGTGTGTAAAATTTTCTTTTTATAGGGTAGGGAGGGTAGGAAGTGTAATATTAGTTTTCTTTTGGCCTTTGTTGAAAAATGACTTTTAAAGATGGCAAAAATGGTACCTAGTAAGTTTTTATAAATTTACGAGAGTCGGGTTTCGCCCCGAACACTTGAAAATACTTTTAAATGGTTCAAACGCACACAAAACGAATATACACATGGTTCCGACTCGACTTAACACGTAATAAAAATAAAATCTCGAAAAATTCAAATATCGATCAATCGATAATAAAATGTAAGTTTTGGGCATCCATCGGTATCGTAGTCGTTATCGGTTCTTCTTAAATCGTCAAACGTTAAATTACGACCGTAAACGTTGGTTTCAACTTAAACCGTCAAATAATTCCACGATAAAAATTCTTAAAAATTTCAAAAATATCCGTAAAATAGGATTAAATAAATAATGTTGGGCTCGGGATATCACATCCACAAGTGAGCCACAACTTAAGAGAGATGCTCATACTGAAGAGCTCTTGAGACAATAACTTTGCGTCATACGGCATTTTCACTGGTGTTACAGCCATGCAATGGAATCATTAAAATGAGTGAGATATGATCAAAACAAGATGAGTGTGCTAATCTGAATAAGCTGTTTTGTAGGGACTGTTAAGGATAGTTAAACTTAAAATAAGCAGTAGCTATAGCTAAGTTAATTGTAGCACATAATATGAAGTTCATGCCATCCAAAAATGAGCTTCTAATTCATTGTAGAACTCTAGATATAATAAAAATGGTGAAGATGAAAATAAAAATCAGATTTTGAATAATTAATGTTTATTACTATTATATAAGCACTCAAATTATATAGTATAAAATGTGAAATTAAAACCCACTAACTTATTGAATTTCATTTATATAAATATGTATAAGGTTAAATAAATGGACAATTTATAAAAATGGTAGTTGAATAATATTTATAAGTTATAAAAACTATAAACTTGATTTTTACGACTTTTTCGGCCATTACCGTAAAATTAACGTTTTTCGCCAATTAAAACTTAGACGATCAAACCCGTCTAATGTAAAGTTTTTAAAAGTCATATAATGATATATAAGTATCTAATACAAGTAAAAACCGATAAAACCCGAACTATAGGACATACGGACATTAACGAGCTAAGTAAGCATATTGGACTAATAATTGGACTAAATAAGTTAAACACTTATAAAAAGTACTTATTGGGCTTAACCCATTTGGGCCCAACATGTAAAGTGTGAATACTGATAATATAAGTATAAAATGAAATAATACAAGTTAAAGAACTTATAATAAGCTTATTGGACTTAAAATAGGTAAATAGGTAAAACTAGTAAACTAGTAAAAAGTTACCAATACATGAACGCTAAAATGAGTAAACAAGGATATATAAACCCACTTGATCATCATCATATGTACAAAATCATCATATGTATATTGTTATTTTGATAAAAGTCATTGGACAAAAGTTTAAGACCGATTATTCTTTATATAGGTTTCCGTGACCGAAGCACGCCCGTAGCCGATAATCCGCCTTTCATTATCAACGTGAGTTCATAGCCTCACACTATTTTAAATGTTTTATAAAATGATTTGTAAACCCGCGAGGGAGATAACATGCTAGTTTTTGATAAAAATAGAACACAAGTAGTCCCGATGGTATGCTTAATGAGATGGACCCGAATGATGCTATGACCCTATAAACGAGATAAAAAGGATTATTAGTAGTTAGGTTATGTCACTCAAAGTCCCATTAGCATGAATTGTGAACTACAAGGATTTGGTAGACGCTTATGCATATGATAGTATAATTTGGGACGATCAGCCCAGTTCGCGCCTTGACGGTTGATCCCCGTCGTACCACATTGATTGGTAAGCGAATTTATGTATGAGAAGATTACATAGCGTGATTTTTGTGACGACACGCTAACTTACATGGGCAAATTGTTTGTCGGGTTCGCGGCCCGTTGTTTTCACAGTAAGGTAACAATGTCATGCGGCTAATAATAATCCTATATACAATACAATAACGATGCAAATAACGATGAATATATTACCTATTATGGTAATATTGAGGCTACGGTCTCATGGACGGTTTAAGATGTATGCTTGATTTATATATTGCCTGACTAGCAATACGAGGACTTACTACCGATATTATACTTGTGTTCTGATTTTAACGATTGTTTTATATAACGGTTTTTATTAAACTCTATGAATTCACTCGGCATTCGCTGATATGATTTTTGCATGTTTTTATCTCAGGTGCTTGAAGGTAATCCGGATGGAGATCGACTCTGATGGCCCACATAATATTAAAAATGTTCATTCGATCTATGTTTTTTAAACTTAATGACCTGTATAATTTGGGACCTGTTGTACACTTTAAAACTTTTTATCGAATGAATGTATGTTGAACCTTGTACAACCATTTTTATGTGTTGTCTATGATTGGAGTTATTGTGCTATCCCGTAACACTGTAAAAGACCCTTCCGCTGTACCGATACGAAAATTGAGAGTGTTGCAAATTTGGCCTAAAAATCCATCGCAATGATCATCGGAATAAGTCATCGCAAAATCCATCGGAACAGGGTTTTGATACCCGAAAAGAGTGGATCTGTGAAACTTTTGATATTTTTGTCCTTTACCCAGTTAAATGATCTGATGAGTTTCCATGTCATTTTACCAACAAAATAATAAAGACTCAGTATTCGAGATGAAAAATGACAAGGAACACTTGAAAAAAATGATACTTAAGGACCAGTAAACGAGATACAAGGGATAGCAGATATATGAAAATTCAGATAGGACAAAAGACACAAAAGATTTGATAGATATAGAAAATGATAAAGAATTCAAACCGTGAACGAATCAAACACAAACACGAATATAACCACGAATCAAAAACACGAAACACCCCCGGTTAGCTCTGGTACCAATTGTTAATTTGGATTCACTATGAACACAGGTTTATGATCCGGAGGTTGGGGAGGATTGAACAAGTGTTTAGCCATTGTTAGTGAGAGAAAACAAGAGATACTATAAAGGTGTGTGTTTATTCTAGTGAGAGAAAGAAAAGAAAGAAATGATAATCCTCACCCCTCCATGGAAGTATAAAGAGGTATATATAGCACGGGACTTGGACTATTACATATGACAATAATAGTCCCTACAAGTCCCGGCTATGAAACTATTGTAATTCCGTTAGTCGCACATATTTTAAGGCTAACAAAAAGCTATAATTATTTGTATCTTGACGCATGTAAGAGGCACATGTAGTCATGATAGAATTTATTCATTCAACTAGGATCGGAGAATAATGCTACTGGGGCCCTCGTTAATTAATTAGATGTTTGTATGACCATACCCAATGGTAATCTAGATTTGTCTCGATTAGATTGGTAATGTATATTAATTATGTAATGCGAGAAACATAATAGTTAAAATAGAATGACTTGATCGATATCTATTATTAACATGACATTTGAGAAACAAAAGAATTGTAAATGTTTAAGTCATTTAAATGTACTTTATGAAAAACTACATTTGAGAGTTTTCGAGAGCATTGGCGTGTTGCTAGACACTAACCAATGTTATTATATTATTATCACATGTCCAAGTGGGAGTTGTTGGATTATGTACACGTAAGTAATATATGTCCGGAAGTCGTCTCGAGCCTATGGAGATGCACACGTTAATACATAAAACAATAATATGTTACTCCCTCCGTCCCACTTTAATTGTCCTCATTTGACTTTTTAAAGTCATACTTTTTTAACTTTGATCTTACATAATTTTGTTTGTGTTATGTAATACTTGATGAATTATATATGCATGGATTAGTTTTTAAATGTATTTTCATTAATATCATTTTTTATCAAGTATAATATAACACAAATAAAATTATTAAAGATTAAAATTTAAAAATTAAGACTTCAAAAAGTCAAATGAGGACGATAAAAATGGGATGGAGGTAGTAATATATTATGCGTAATATATTAATTAATGATAAGTTATAACGAACATTAGTTAACTGGATTTTACTAACAATAGTTAAACGTTGACGATAAAGATTTGTATATAAAATAATAAAAGAAAAAGTTTGCAATTAATACTTTTGTTTTAAACTAAAGTTATAGTCTTCCTAATTGGTGTAAGACTACTGACCTAAACATAGTATATATAATGACCTTTGGTCATTATCAAGAGATATTCCCTACGTTAGAAAACAAAAAGGCAACTTGCGATTTACGATTAATTATTTTGTTTGGTGCGATCAACTAAACCATAGTTCGTTTGGTTTAGTGTTTTCTTGATTTAAGAAATCAAGTTTAGATTTAAGTTCGTTTGGATACCAAACTTATCTAAGATATGAGGGGACTCATCCCCACCCTCCATCTCTCCACCATCTAATGGCTGAGATTAAATCCCCTTTTATAGTACAGGGGTATTTCGGTCATTTCATCATCCACTATATAAACCATTTTTTTCTCTTTTCTTTCTCATACAACACTTACTCCGTCTTTTTGTTTCTCTCTTTACCCCGATCTAAATTTCTCTCTCTACACCGATCGACAACTAATAATTCAATCAACACAAAAAATAATGATTGATCTTCATTGATTATCTTATTATGATTCGATCACATCCTTCACATCAGGTTCGTATTTTTTTATTTAGCTTATTTGATTCGAATAAGCTTATTAATTTATCATCATTTGCTTATCATTAAGCTCATTTTAACGAATTAGATAGAATTAATTGTTGCTAGTGATAAGCTAATCATCATCATCATCATCTAAATTTATTTGATGGATTATAAGCTAGCTTATTAGCTTATTTTGATGAATTATTATCTAGCTTATTAGCTATCTTGTTAACTTATCTATGTTTCTTGTGTTAATAAGCTTTATTATTAGATTTTTTATGTTCTTTATAAACTTTAGTAGATTAACTTGTTGATATAAGCTGAATTAGGGTTTGTTTAGCTTATCAGTTACCAATAAGTTGTTTTAAGTTAGTTTTGATCAACATGTATCATGTATCATATGTGATATCATATATCATATATGATATATGATATCATATATGATATGATATATGATATCATATATGATCATATATGATATATCATATATGATATATGATATCATATATGATACTGTTTTGTCATATGTATATGACATGAGATTATCATGTATAATATTTCTTTTGTTATATGTATATGACTTGTGATTAATATATCTTGTGATTAATATATATGATATATTGTTTTTCCAAAAAAAACAGTTTACTTATTATTTTGTATTCATTTTTATATTTTCAGGATTGAAGAACATAAATGCTTGTTTATTATGTGATGTTTTGATTACAACAAGAGGAGGTTCTATAAGAGGTTTAAAGATCAAGAACAAGTTGTGGTTCAGCATTGCGTTGTTGTTTAAGAAGAAATTGTAGTTTAAAAACTCTTTTATGTTTGATTGTAATAAGAACAAGTGTTATAATTCATTTTTAACTTGAATGTTATTGTTTTAATCTTACATGAATGTGATTATGTTATATATATCATATGTGATATTCTAGGAAATCACATGATTTTACATTACTTTCTTCTATATTTGAATTATCATATATGATATTTGTATTTTACAGTTTGATAATAAGGTATCATATATGATTTCTTTCAACTATAATATATGATTTAACATGATCATCACAAATTTATCAAAATCATACTTGATGTTTAAAAAATGATAACATGTTTTTTATTCTAATGACCATCACTAATTTATCAAAACCATCATGACATAATACCAAGAAAGTTAAACCATATTAACAAGACGTTGTATTAGATACCAATGGTTTACAAAATCCTCTATATATGTCAAAACTCCATTAGGAGATTACAAGAAAAAAAACAAAGTATACATTTTAAACATAAAATAAAAATGCATGAGCTTCTTCATTTAGCTTCTTGCCTGTTTGGATGCTTTTAATGTTCAACGTTCCTTGAAAACAGCCTTCTTTACACAAAAAAGAAGATTTAATTCAATTTTCAAGCAAATAATCATATATGGTATATTTTATCATATATGATATTTTAACTTATATCATATATAATATAGTATATCATATATGATATTTCACTAACAGGTCATACTAAATCTGCTCAACGAGATTAAGCCATAAAAAATAAGATTTAATTCAAAATAATCATATATGATATATTTTATCATATATGATATTTTAGCTTATATCATATATGATATCGTATATCATATATGATACTTCACTAACATGTCATACTAAATATGTTCAGCGAGATTAAGCCATAAAATCTTATAATTCATGAAGATAAGCTAATAAGTTAGCTTATAATTCATGATAATAAAGATGATGATAAGTTATAAGCTTATTCACATTAATCATCTAATAAGTTACCTTATCATTCGTTAAATTCACGTAATTTCTCAAATAAGCTATAATAGAATAAGATGAATTATAAGCTTATTCAAATTGAATAAGCTAAAAAAGATGAATCCAAACAAACCGAATGAATTTTACCTTATGATGATCGATTTACGAATGTGATTATCGATGGATTTGATGTACTTGATGATAGATTAAGATTTGAGTATGTGTATGTGTGTGTTTTAGAGAGAACAAAAAAAATGTAGACTCATTAGTTCTGAGATGTGGGAGAGTGGTAGGTGGTGTTAGGTGGGAGGGGTAAAATGACGAAAATACCCCTCTGCTTTTTTTAATTAAAAAATAAGGATTAATCTGGGCCTTTGATTAATATTAGATGGAAGGTGGGAATTGGTCCCCTTGTATCCAAAAGATACAAGGTATCCAATATAACTCTTCTCCAAGTTTTATTAGCTTATCACTATTGGTACTAGCATACTTAATTGTTTGTTAAAGAACGTATTGTGTGCGTACTCCTAGAGAGATCATTGTTTATTCTTTATTGGGGTTTTTCGTATATACTGGTTGTCCGATAAATGTGATTTTAACCCATTGTTAAAAGGTACGCGTTTCTTTATCGTTTATGTTAATTACTTGTCTATACGTGATCCTTATATTTCGCTGCCTACTCATGTTATTAACGTGTTAATATGGTTAAGGGTTTTTATAATTTTCGACAGCTTTAACGCATCCCGACTCGTTAATCACATTACGTTCGCACTCGTAGTTATACATATCAAAATATATACGTGCGCATACTTCTAGTACTCATTTAGATTCGCGAGTTTAGTCGATTTTTTATACAAACGTTCGTATTGAACTAACAGATGAGCTCCGAGTTAAGCTCGAACGTAGACTTAAAGCTCGTTTAAACTCGGCTAGTTTAATTTCTACCATCTAACTTTAACTATTTAATAGAGTAGCCAAATTCGGTTTCTAGAAATTCAACTATCACCATATTTAAAGAAAAGTCTTTAAACTAAGATATAATCTATATTTTTGGTCCCTAACTAAGATAAAAAAAAATCATTTTAAAAAAGAGACATGTTTTTCAACTGATCAACTTATTTATCTTTTTGACACGTGTCAAATCAACCTTTTTTTTTAACAAAAAAGATTAATCATTTAAAGACGTATTTTATTCGATATCAATAATTATAATTTACAGATTAGGAGAAGGCAAACGGGTAACAAACTACGCCTCTAGCCCTTTTTGTATAGCAAAACCAAGTCTATTAAATACAACGTTTGTAGAGTTAGGAGTCAAAACATTACTGTTCATAACATGTTGTATTCTGGTAAGTAGCTCCACCGCTACAGGTGCAAGGAAACCAAATGTATCAAACGCGAAAGGAATAAACATGTGTTGATTTTAAACACATGCTTACTCGTGTTTAGTCACTTTGCACGTGGCGGCTTTTATAGCAGCCTGACCCGCTGTAAAATCTCGACTGCCTAGCCCTACGAGAGGAGAAACCCCTGTCAAATCAACGCACGCATGTTTACCTCCAACCCATTCAAAAACCAAAACATCAGCGGGTCTCAGTGTGGATCTTCCATCTGACGGGTCGGTCAAGAAATTCACAGGTGCCTCTTTCTTGGCGGAGATCCTGACACGCCTACATATGTCGTAAAGAACGTCCCTAACAAAATCATTTCGGCACTTGAAAGCCCGGAAGTTCTTTACAATGAACCGCATGTTCCCCAAAAGAATCCAAACATACATTGCGACAAATAGGGCATATAGCATCAACCGAAAATAATGGAATCATAAGGCGATACTTAAGGATAGTGCGGTATTCCACCGGTGACATATGTTGACCGAGCCCGTCTAAGGGGATAGCTTATAGGAAATCTTGAGCATGTGGTGCGCGCAGACACTCGAAAACTGCTTTCTATCTAACCGTCATGTCAAAGTGTGTTGGAAATATGTTTTTACGTATTTAGGAAGGATCGGTCACTCCAACGATATATATGTAGATTGGGCTCGTGATCTAGTTATGTAAGTATAACCCATAAACACATGTAGGGTGGGCTATATATACCCTTCCTAGCATGTTAGGAAGGGTAGTTGTTGATTCTCATTCAATTAATCATACATCTTTCTCTCTAATTCTCTCCTTTCTCTCTCTAACTTTCTCTCTCTAGTTCTTCATCTCCCTCCCTCTCTTTAGATCATAGCAACACATTAACAATCCTAAGAAAACTGTACCTACAATTGGTATCAAGAGACAAGGTTTGATTGATTTGTTCTTGTGTTTGTTTTGATTGATTTTGGTGGGTTTTGATTTAATCAAGCTCAAATCATGAAACTTTTTGTGTTTTTGTTGTTTAAGTTTATAGCCAAATCGACTACATAGATGGGGTAGTGATTTGGTTTAATTGATTTGGTCAAAATTGCAAAAATTTTGGTCATTTGGGTGATTTTCGGGGTATTTTTTGCTTAACAATGGGTTCTGATTAAATACAATAGCAGATCTACTTTGAATATTCCGAAAGTGAAACTTTCGGAACAGGGTTTATAGATTTATCCGAAGTTTTTTTTGTTTATCCGAAAACCTTCCAGTTTATCCGAAAAAGATCATTATTCTGAAACTTGTCCACTTAATCCGAAGATCTCATTTATTCCGAATATCTGTCTATTCCGAAACTTGTCCACTTTATCCGAAAACCTTACAATTTATCCGCAAAAATTTTATCTGAAGGTATCTTTATCCGAAAGTTGACAAAGTGAAGTGGGGTATCCGAAAGTAAGTTTTTTTTACTTATCTGAAAGTTAAAGCGTCCTCATATTTTATCCGAAGAAGTCAGTTAAAGTGTCCTCATACTTTCTTCAAAGAAGTCATTTATCCGAATGTTATACATTTTATCCGAAGGTGGCAATTTATCCGAATTCATCCATGTCCATTTATCCGAAGAAGTGTAATAATCCGAAGGTAAACTTCTCTCATTTATCCAAAACCCAGACTTGATCATTTATCCGAAAACCAGAATTGATCAATTTATCCGAAGACGAGACTTCACACGACTCTCGTTTCAAACAGCCTCGAAAAACACCATTTTGACTCGACTCAATCAGAAAAAATCTCGACCAAAAACCAACCAAACAGACTCAAAGTCTTGAAAAGACTCAAAGTATCCAACTTGTCTCGAAACCATCTTAGACTCAGACTCAAAAACACCTAAACCTGACTCGAAAAATCAACACTGACTCATACAAAGATTCAACTTCACACACCTTTTACTCAAGACTCGACTCAAACAAACAGCCTCAAACTCGAACTCTCGACACACTAGACTCGCACTCAGACTCAAACACATACTCAAACTCTCGACACACTCGACTCGCACTCAGACTCGAACCATCACACACTCATGATCTCAGTCAAAACAACTATCCTCGATCCAAGACTCAAAAAATAAAACACATAAAGAAAGTCAGTTGCCTACCCGAGACCCATTTTGTGGATCTTGAAGCCATAAAAAATCGTGTCCTCGTCATGGTTGTTGATTCGTGTGACTGTTATTACATGATTCGCGATTTTTGAATCGAAGTGGATATTGATAAAGCTGCGTTTTGAGACGATTTTGGGGGGCGGAGGATACTATACAATCTAACTAGGGTTGCATTGGATTAGGGGAGTATATAAAGTGAATACAAAAAATGGGGCGGAGGAAACAAGAGTGAAGATAAGTCAACTGTAAGATGATATTTGAGTTGGGTTTTGGAGATTAGGTGCGATCAAAGATTGTTTGGTGACAGAGAGTTTGGAGGTTCCAAAGTTAAAGTAAGAAATAGGGGACGGAGGAAACAACATAGGTAAAGTAGGAGTATATTATAGTGACGGGTCACTTTGAAAAGTTATATTAAGTTACATACGATCTTTGAGAGGGCCAAGTGTTTTTTATTTTCCCCACGTCACTTTGAAGGTCACACGTGTTTGTTTGACTTAGACACGTTGTGAATTTTATTTTTTTTCTTTCTTTTTTAAATACTTCTCAAGTGGGACCGGGTTTGTAAAGCCCATTTGCATACAGGGATTGAGGGGGTGAGTAAAAATAGGGTAAATTCAACTTGGGCCTTGGAAATATCCGAATATTATTAAAGCAGATGTTTTGATAATTGATTTTGATAATTGTTGTTGGAAAACATTTTGGATTAAGAGCCCGATATTTTTAAAGTGCCGAGTTTTAAAATAACGTGACGAGACAAGTGAAGAGAAAAAGTTATATATCCGAATATTGAGGGTATAAAGATATATTAGTTGATTTTTGTTTGGGCTTCGACACGGAAAAAGTTACGAGACAAGGTGATGAGAAAGAGGTACATCTTACCAAAAATGTATTAAAGTGTTACGGTTTATTCGTTGGTGTGTAAAATCTCGCAAATTTGACTTCACGGTTTCTCCTTGAATTGTCAAATCTCGTATTGGTCTTTCGACAACTAACACAATTATCTTTCATCGAACTTCAATGGAATCTTTGAATTCGACTTTTCAAGAGGGAGAATCGCATCAAATGCAAGACAAATCTAGTGAAAGTGGCATCACTTCATTTCGACTACTTCAGTCTCATATAGTGACTCTTTCATGGCTTCAAGGAGGAAACGAATTTGTGATTCTTTTTGGTCAAGATCGTCACATATTCATGGAATCGATATTCCTCACTTTGAACCAACTAGCAGAACAACTCCACAATGAAGAATTCAATTACTCTGCATCGGCACTTGCATAAGGTTCTCGTGACACAACTCACACCTTTTCTCCAATTCAATATCGTCAAGTCAGAAAGTTCAGTGATTTGCCAGTCATTTCTTCGAGACACACATACCGAGCTTCAAGATTTTTGTGGTATACTGTTGAAATTAATGACATTGGTTTCATCTTCGATTTATGCAAGATCACAACATCAGCAAGCGTATGATAGTGGAGTGCAAGAATCTACGATGCCGATGCAAGAGGAAAATGGTCATACGATTGACGACTTGGAGGCTGCTAAAGATTGCAAGGACATAGAATCAACAGTTAAGCATGATATCAGCAACACGTAAGGGAATGTAACTGTGACAACCGCGGTTTTTGAGGTTCGTCACTCAGTCTTATTTTTGGGGTATTTTGTGTGACTATGTGTTTTATGTGATTTATGTGTTTATATGTGTGATTTTGGGGATGAGAATAGACGAAATGAGGTACATGATTTGTAAATCATGGTACGGGTTGGAAATGAAATGAAATGAGTTCAAAAATGAACTGCGGGAAAGTTTGGATATCGTTTTTACAAGGCTTCGTGTACGTATCGTATGTTGTATGTATGTATTAAGTATAGATTATATGTTTAGGATAAGTTTTAGAGATACTTTACATAATTAGAAAATTATTGAAATGACGGTTAGTTCGGAAATCGCGTAGAAAGTCGAAAAAACCAACGTAAGGCTTTCGGGTTATAGTCCGGAAGTAACCCGAATGTGAGATTTAGTTTAAGAATGATATAAGTTCTAACATAAGGTTAAAAAACCAGATCCTTATGTGCTTTGGGCTTGGTTTGGGCAGCCAAAAGAAAAGGAATGAAGAAAATAACCAAAAACAGGCCCAATGGACTTTTAATTGGGTTAGGAGGCCTTTAGGATTACATTAAACCCATACCATAACTAAAAACATCAGAATTTTACTCACCATGACCTTTCTTAGTCGAATTCCATCAATGGTGGAAATAGGTTTCATCAAAAACAATTTCTTCCTTTGATTTCTAAGGTAAAATCTTGAAAACTCTTCTTTAGTTTATGATTTTAATTAATCTAATAATGTAATTAATCAATAGATGATGGATCTAGGGTTAGGTTAAATATAAATTCTGTAATTTAATGATATAAACATGTTTAGAGAGATTAATAATTATACATGATGTGGATAATTAATTAGACTAGTTCTGTTAAATTCGTTTTTTAAAAATGGGCAGAATTTTTGGTCCATTGTTTTGAACATATCTATAGTTCTACAAACTTTTAATTTTCGAATCTTATATCCCTGAAATGTAATTGAATTGGCTTACAAATGCAAGAAATGAGAATTGAATTGAAGGTCGGGAAGTGGGTCAAAACAGGTTACAACAGTCGGAGGTCAAAACAGTTTTGAAATCGGTCGTGGTTAGGGTACTTAAGAGTACAATTGGACTTTCAAACGAACATGAGAGTTAGTTTATATGTTATATAAGATATCTTAAATAGGGCTAATCAATTGGGATAGTGGAAGACCCACCGATCATAACAAACGTTTCATATGTTCAAAATCGGTAAAATCTGGATAGGAGAAAGTATAAGTTGTATATCCGGGACTTAAAATTAGCTTTGATGTTGGGGAAAGGGCTGAGATTTTAGTTAAAACATATAAGTTTGTGTGGTTTTTATTGCAAGGAATTTGGTTTAGGTTTGGTGGGCGTTTGGCTCATAATACGGAGTATGAAAATCAGGAGTGTTTTTGGGTAAAATGTTAACGGGACGGGTTATGAACTTAACTAAGTTAAGGGCTTTATAGAGGGGTGTAATGGGATGCTTATGGAATGTAAATTAGGTTAAGCTGTAGGAGAAGGTTAGATATCCATCATATATTGATGAGCCATTTTGGTATGTGGTTCATGTCTTGATTGTATATGTTTGTTTGTTTAAATTTTCACTAGAGTGTGGATAATTGGAGAAGCTTGATCAGGTGAGTTTTATAGTCCCATGTCTTTTTATGATTTGATTTCCAGATGGGATGGAAGAGACACTATATGGTTTTTTAAAGGATGCTGTGAATTTTTTTATGGTTTGTGATGGACTTGTGTGTACACTTATGTGATTAGCTGCTATGTGATTCTTGATTGTGTTTATGATTTGGATCGGGGGAGACGTACCGTCTCAGTTATTGTGGTTTGACTTGGTAACAAGGTGATGTTGACAAGGCGGGGTCGTGGGATTGGTTCATAGGTGTATGGGCGCCTATAGGACCATGGTGTTTGGTAAGGCTTGGAGCCTTGGAATTATGATAATTGGTAAGGATTGGAGCCTTGGATTTGTGGTGATTGGTTAATCTTGAATGCTAGTTGTTAATACATAATTGTAGCACATTGTTTGTATGTTCTTTTGTTAATGGTTGTTACACAACTTATAATTGATTTGGAGTTGGAGTTTAAACCTATTACTCTCACCAACTTTATGTTGACGTGTTTTAGTGTCTCTTTTAGGTGAGAATGTGGTTAAGCGTGAGAATAGGAGTGGCTAGCTGGGAGGCTTAGGATTGCATTTGAGGAACCCCCTTTCCTGTTAGTCTTTATTTGATGTTTGAATAAGTGATACTTTGTTGACACCTATATGTTTGCTTTGTTATTTGTTAATTGTTTGTCTCGGGTAAGAGGTAGACCTGTTACCTACTTACCTAGACGCCCGCATTGTTTGTGATATCTTCATGACATTGTGTCACCATTTATGATAATTCAATTTCATTTAGTTATCTCTATAGACACGCTATTGTTGTGATGATATCCATACGTCGCGCCCCATATTCCGCCATGGTGGGGTGTGACAGAATGGTATCAGAGACAATGGTTATAGAGAATTAGGTTGCCTAGTCTAATAGCCTAGTCTATAGCCTAAGGGTCCCTGCATATAGGCGTCATAAGAGTATGTGTGCATTTTATATTAATTGAAGTTTTTATGGATGTTATTGGTTTTTAATTGTGATGTTTTGTTGAGTTTTGACTATTATGTATTGAACCATCGTCGTCCATACTTAGTCACTTGTTTTCTTTGAGTTTTTGGTTAGTATGGGTCGTCCATACCTATCTGCGTGTTATTTTCTTTTCGGGTTTTGACTAGTGCGGGTTGAACCATAGTCGTCCACGCTAGTTATTGTTGTATTTTGTTTATATTGTACATTATAGTACATAAATTGGTACATGGTAGTTTCTGTTTTATTGTTGAGTTATTTTCGTGTATCTTATGTATAGTATTTTTCTTTTGATGTTTAAGTCATGTTCCCTAAGAATCATGTGGTGGTTCGAATTATTAGGAGTAGGTGGATATGAAGGATTTTAAGTTGTTTCCACTCTTATGGGCGACATGAATTATAACTGATTATGTTTTCGTTTTGGATCTGGTCTATGCTTCTTTAGCTAGATTACGGATTTATGTATATCCAATATTTGACTATGTTATTGTAATAGACGGAGTTTTGGATCTTATTTATGTGGTTATGTGCTTATGTGAGGTAGGTGGATTTATGTGTTATGTGTTGTATTAATCCTTATAAGTGTCATCATAGGAGGGAGTGCATTGGGGAAAGGGTGATTGTATAAGTATGGTGGCCAACATAGTTATACAAGTACCACAACTTCAATGGAATCTTAAGTATGATTGCATGAAAGAGGGTTAATACATGCTTGTATAGTAGATGTTAGACAGATTTAAGTATATGTATCCCGATATGCCTACATATGTATGATCCCTCACTATTATCGATTCTATCCTTAGTAGGGTTTGCTAGCTCACTTCTTTTTAGGTATTCAACCTCTGTTGTGGCGTATTATTCGAGTTTCCTATTTCACGTGTCCGTTTTAAAATGGTGTCCTTGGTGTTAAGTGTATTGAAATAAATTGGGATTTCTTTTTGGATAATGAAATCTTTTGTGTTGAGTCTTACATTCCTTTTGGTCGGTATATATTGAAAAGACTTGGAAATCTACTATAGAGTTGGATAGTTGGTTGTATTTGGTAAAATAAGGGTAAGGTGTTTGAGTCGTGTTTGAAACAAGATGTAACATAATAATTTAAATCAACACTTATTTATTTCAAAATTCTAAAAGACTCTCTATAAAATAAAGCGAAATAAATTTTCTTTCTACCTAATTGGTTTATATAATTCAGTTTAATCGATTTACGTCATTTATAGTTATTTATACAAGGTTAAATTGAGTTCATGAAAATTTCACATACAATTATTTTTTATTTATTTATTTAAAAGGGTTACATTAATCACTAAGATGATTCTTTAGTTTTTAAAACAACTAGTATAAAATTGTATTGGTCGTAACTTATTCTTTTTAAAGCTTTTTGGGTGATTCAAAAGCCTAAAATTATGTACTCGGAACGTATTTTTCAAATATGTGGGATGTATAGTCATGGGAGGTCAGTGGCTTGGTCAAAATGTTTGTACAAGTGTCGGGTTCAAGGTTGAGTTTTGAATAGTAGTTTTAAACTTCTGTTTTGGGATGTTCAGGGTACCTAGTCTTTGAGTTGAGTCTTAAGATCATCTAGAGGGTTGTTTGTAGATTGTTTAAGTCACATAGATGTGGGGAGGTAAAGAAAAATATTCTTTTGGGAAAATTCGATTTTGTGCACAATTTAAATAATATGTCGTGGGGTGTAAGTTGTTTTGGTTGCCATTAAGTGTTTCTTGGATCATTTTTCGTTGTCATGAGTCATTTGAATTGGTACATGTTTCGGGTTAAGTTTTCCTTTTGAGTTTTAGTGGTTTTGGTCTGCTTTAACTCGTGCACGTGAAATGTCGTTAGTTATCTGTGGGTTTGATTCGTTGATCGTATCTGGTGGATTCAGGATGTTGTTTTGTTTTCGTATTGATTGGGAGCGTTGAGGTAGTCATATGGAAGACTTGGTCGCGCCTACATGATTTAGTAGGTGGCCATGAGAGAATGGTTGGAATACCCTTGGTGGGGAGGAAAGAGTTAGAAGTTCGTAGACGAACTAATGTGTTCATGAGGTCTCTTAGGAGTGCCAAGGGAGATGAATAGAGATTTGTATAAAGTATGGATATTGGCACAAGTAACGCGCCATAGAAAGTGTTGGAAGGGGATATAATACCTCAAAGGTATTTATGATTATTCGTATGGCATGTAAGTTTTTCAAAAATTTCCTGAGATTTAGTAGGTTTACGTATTACTATGAGGTAGAACCATGAATAGAGCAAGTAGGATAAGTGAGAGGAGTTGTAGTTAGTGCCTTTCCAAGGCAATTGTTGATGGAACGATTTAAAGACAAGAGTTGTTAGAAATTGCAAGGAATGCAAGATAAAAGTTGAGTTCTTAGTAGTAGATTGGATGTGGAAAGTGGTTGAATGGTCTAATAAGAGGAAGTATTGGTCTTTTAAAATGTGTGTAGAATTTTGCGGGTAGAACGAGGTATGTATTTATTTGTATTGCCGCTAAGAGAGGGTTCAAGGAAGACGTAGTTAAAACTGCTAAGGATGTTGTATGAACGCTTTGGGTTTACGGTTATGCATTTGGCTTCACCAAAGAACTAGCGGTTTTCATGGAGTCAATGAACCGAGTGTGCATGAACGTATATAAACGAGTTATCATCAGGAGTGTCGACGACATCTTGATCTACTCAAAGTCTAAGAAGGAGAGTGAGGCGAATTATGAGTTGGTTTTGGAGCTGTTAGGAAAGGGAATTATACGTGAGATTTTCAAGTGTGAGTTTTAGGATTAAGTTGACCATGATGAGTAGTTAGAGATGATGATATATCATGGAACCAGCAAGGGGCGAAGTAAAGAAGGATGACGAAGCGTTTTGGATGCTGAAGAGGTGGATTGTATAATGAGCCGATCTTGGTATTATCGGAAGGACTGGATGAATTCGTGAAGCATGACGATAAGTGGAGCAAGGATTTGGATGTGTACGAGAATGACAAAGAAAGGCGATTGCTTATAGGTTGCAAGAACTGAAGATTTGGAAGAACTAGATAAGACTTAGTTAGTGGAGCCGGATTGTTATATCTGCCTAGAATGCTAGAGGCATTTGGAGTACGAGACGTAGAAAATGATCTATACGGATCATGAACGTCTCCAACACATATTAAATCCTCATGGTTGAACATTTGGCAAAGGTGATGGGTGGAGTTAAGTGATGAAAGAAAATTGCAAGGCCAAGTACCATCTGGGAAAGGCAAGCATGGTTGATGAGACATCGAATAAGAAGAAGGAAGTGAAGCTGAGACGAACTTGAACTATATAGATGACGTCTTAGGGTGGTTTGGATGAAAGATGTAGGTTGTACGAGTTGAGTTGTCTAAAGCAGAGAACACGTCAATATTTATGTTGCGTAGCTTGGACAATCGTATGGAGAAAAGGGACGTAGACTATACTTCCTACATAGATAGGAGTAGCTTAGAAAGGGCGATGTAAGGACGAAGTTGGTGGAAGGATACATAATGGGGTGGAGGAATAAGTACGATGAGAGTTGGGTGATAGTCGATAGACTGTCTAATTCATCCCATATTTCAAGAGGAATGAGAAGTCACGTAGTTGAGAAGTTGGAAGGATTGCATACAGATGCGAAGGAATAGGAGGTTTTGTATAAAAGTTAACCTAAAAGGTATGGAATGCCTTATGAAGGATTATGGCAAGGGAATAAACGATGGGAAGCAAGCGTAGTATACCATTGATAGACTAATGGTTGGTATGAGCATACTATAGGGGTAATTGAGAAAGACACCTAGAGCATTGGTGTGAGATTTGGAGATAGTTGGAGGACGCATTATATTATGAAGAATTCTTCTACAAAGAGAGAGTCACCAATGAGAGGGGCATATTCCCCATTGATGAGAATGTAGGGAATAAAGGAGGAAACGCCTAAATTATAGGCTGAAGACGGGATATAATATGGTATGGAAATTAAGATTTTGGAAAGATAAGCGAAAAGTAGTATGGAGGAAGAATGATTCGAGGGAGAAAAAGCTTGTCAAGATAGTGGGGTGATATTGAAGGGAAAACCGTTAGAGCAAGAGGTTAGTAGTCACGAACAATGAAACGTCCACCTAGAGAAAAGGTGTAGCACCAGTTAGTATGAAGGATGGTTAGTTACATGGTGCCGAGAATGGGAAAGTAAGGATGAGGTGGTGGTTATGACATGTTTCATGTGAATGTTATGGGAAGCTTTTGGTTATGCAATCCTGCATATACCATTAGATGTGATTAAGGTTGGGAGAACTTCCGAAAGATGGAAAATCCATAGAGGATAGAAGCCGTTAGGTCTGGTGATAGGAATTGTAGTAGAAACTATTGGAGTTACTTCATAGGAGATGAGGTGGATCACCGTTATAGTGGGATGAAGTTAGAAGCGGCCAACGTATTTGACCGGAGGTGGATCGAAAACTATGGAGGTGGTGGCAGTGCTTAAGTAGAGGTTGAAAATGGCAAAGAACCGACAAGAGAGCTGTGCGGGCGAGAGGCATAAGCCGGTGGGATTTAAGATTGGAGGTATGGTTATGCTAGAGGTTTCACCATGGAAAGGAGTGATGTGGTTTGGGAAGAAAGGTAAGATAACACCTAGAATCATGGGTCCGTTCGAAATCCTTGAAAGGATTGGACCAGTGGCTTATAGCTTGAGGAATTACTGGGAGAATTGAGTAGTGTGCATGATGTATTTCGTGTATCAAGCTTGACGAAATGCTTAGCAAGAACCGACTTGCAAGTACCGTTAGATGATATTAGTATGGATACGAGTCTTCGCTTCATTGAAGAACCGGTAGAGATTTTAGGTCGGGAAGCTAAGACGTTGGAAAAAAAGGGTAATATACCGTAGTTATGGTTAGATGGAATTTGGAACGTCGACTAGAGTTCACGTGGGAACGGGAAGGATTTATGAGGAACAAGTATCCTTAGATATTTGCTAATGATGATCCTAACGAGTAAATCTCGGGACGAGATTTCTATTAGGAGGGAGTGATGTGACAACCCCAGTTTTTTAGGTGCGTCACTCAGTCTTACTTTTGGGTATTTTGTGTGACTATGTGTTTTATGTGATTTATGTGTTTATATGTGTGATTTTGGGGATGTGAATAGACGAAATGAGGTACATGATTTGTAAATCATGGTACGGGTTGGAAATGAAATGAGTTCAGAAACGAACTGCTGGAAAGTTTGGATATCGTTTTTAAAAGGATTCGTGCACGTATCGTATGTTGTATGTAAGTATTAAGTATAGATTATATGTTTAGGATAAGTTTTAGAGATACTTTCCATAATTAGAAACTTCTTGAAATGACAGTTAGTTCGGAAATCGCGTAGAAAGTCGAAAAAGCCAACGTAAGGCTTTTGGGTTATGGTCCGGAAGTAACCCGAATGTGAGCTTTAGTTTAATAATGATATAACTTATAAAATAAGGTTAAAAAACCAGATCCTTAGGTGCTTTGGACTTGGTTTGGGCAGCCAAAAGAAAAGGAAGGAACAAAATAACCACAAAGCCCAAAAACAGGCCAAATGGACTTTTAATTGGGTTAGGAGGCCTTTAAGATTACATTAAACCCATACCATAACAAAAAAACATCATATTTTACTCACCATTACCTCTCCCAGTCGAATTCCATCAATGGTGGAATTAGGTTTCATCAAAAACAATTTCTTCCTTTGATTTCTAAGGTAAAATCTTCAAAATTCTTCTTTAGTTTATGATTTTAATTAATCTAATCATGTAATTAATCAATAGATGATGGATCTAGGGTTAGGTTAAACATAAATTATGTATTTTAATGATATAAACATGTTTAGATTAATTAGGTTTAATAGTTATACATGATGTGGATAATTAATTAGACTAGTTCTGTTAAATTCGTTTTTAAAAACTGGGCAGAATTGTTGGTCCTTTGTTTTGATCATATCTAGAGTTCTACAATCTTTTAATTTTCGAATCTTATATCCCTGAAAAGTTAATTGAATTGGCTTTCAGATGTAAGAAACTAGAATTGAATTAGAGGTAGGGAAGTGGGTCAAAAACAGGTTACAACAGTCGGAGGTCAAAACAGTTTTGAAATCAGTCGGGTTTAATTAAATGTTTTAAGGTGGTTAGGGTACTTAAGAGTATAATTGGACTTTCAAACGAACATGAGAGTTAGTTTATATGTTATATAAGATATCTAAAAGAGGAATAATCAATTGGGATAGTGGAAGACCATCTGATCATAACAAACTTTTCATATGTTCAAAATCGGTAAAATCTAGATAGACGAAAGTATAAGTTGTATATCGGGGACTTAAAATTAGCTTTGATTTTGGGGAAAGGGCTAAGATTTTATTTATCACATATAAGTTTGTGTTGTTTTTATTGCAAGGAATTTGGTTTCAGTTTGGTGGGCGTTTGGCTCATAATACGGAGTATGAAAATCGGGACTGTTTTTTGGGTAAAATGTTAACGGGACGGGTTATGAACTTAACTAAGTTAAGGGCTTTATAGAGGGGTGTAATGGGATTATTATGGCATGTAAATGAGGTTAAGTTATAGGAAAAGTTTAGATATCCATCATAGATTGATGAGCCATTTTGGTATGTGGTTCATGTCTTGATTGTATATGTTTGTTTGTTTAGATTTTCGCTAGAGCGCGGATAATTGGAGAAGCTTGATCAGGTGAGTTTCATAGTCCCATGTCTTTTTATGATTTGATTTCCAGATGAGATGGAAGAGACACTATATGGTTTTTTAAAGGATGCTGTGAATTTTTTTTTATGGTTTGTGATCGACTTGTGTGTACACTTATGTGATTAGCTGTAAAACCCGCATAAAAATACTAGACAATTTTTATAACCAATAATTACTTTTAATATACTAGAAAGTAAGATGCAACTTAAATATGATAAGTATAATGTTGATTAAGAAATAAAATTTCAAATGAAATAATTATAAATGATGGAATTGGCAAGAAAGAAAAAAAAGAATCACTTATGAGTATTTAGAAAAAATTACGTCAAATATCACCTATATCAAACGAATCTCGATCTTTCTGCCTTTTACCATTTTTTAGCTCCTCTTGGTAATGTTATATACAAATCAAAGAATTGTAAAACTGAATGGTGAAATGTTATAGTCATGTCTCTTAATCACTTTCTCGCAACATCATGTCGACCAAATGAGTGAGCAACACAAGCTGATCTAGAATCGTGTATGGTTTAGAGTGCCGACCAAGCTAACTGAATGTGCGGGTCAGAGTATGAGTCTCAACAGTTCACGTTTAGCCTTCTTGTTTCGGGTTCGAGTTAAGAGCAGGCACATCAAATCTTGATGTTTGTGTTCGAGTTAGAGTTCATACTCGTGTTAGATATTGATCACAACACCCGTTTTTGCATGAAGGTAATTATTCTCGAATCATGACACATATCCATCTTTGTATTCGTATACGTTAATGCTCATATTGTTTTAGAACGTTAGTATCGCAAAATGAAGTAACTAAATCAATAAAGCGAAACCATTTAAGTATCTGATATTAGACAATCTAGTATTACTTTATACTAAGAAATTTGTTTTTTTATTAAATTAACGTAACTGTTAAGAAGGACATATGCACGCTTAATGTTTCATTGAAACTATTGATGTTAGTAGCATTTGAGATCTTAAACGATGTATGTTTTTTACTCAAGTTATTATAATAGGTATAATGGATAGATACACAATGTATATGGTAATCGCAATTTCTAGTTATTACTTTATAAACTTTGGGTCGGTTAGAAGAGAAAACGTACTATTTATGGAAACCTACTATTTTTAGAAAGTTACTATATATGCAAACTTTCTATTTTTGAAACCATTTTGGAAACTTTCTATTTTAGGAAACTTTTTATTTTTAGCAGGTTACTTATAACAGTATTATAATACTAGAATACAGTAAAATACACTAATCAGAATACAGTATAATATACAGTAACCAGAAGTACAGGATATACAATAATCAGTAAATATTTAAAGACACTCAGAGTTATCAGATGTTACAAAAACAGTACAGCAATACAAGAACATAATAAAATAAATTAAGAACAGTAATAAACGGTAATAAGAAACAGATATCAGACACTCATTCGCGTCCTTTATTTATGTAGTATCCATGAAGTCGGAGTAGATCCTTCAGCTTTCATTCTTATTTCATTACTGGACACGAGGTACGGATTTCCCGTCCTTCAATAAGGACTTCCTTTCTATGCATGATTAGGATTTCCCGTCTGCAGCCAAATGTTTTCCCCAGTATAAGTTCTAAGTTTTATCAATAATCATTTAATAACTAAGTTAAATTGCCTGAGCTTTATATACAAGCATGACCAGTTATGTACTAGTTACGGAGGTACCGTAACCATGACACTAGAGGCACCGGTGTTATGACTCCTCTGCGAGGGAGTGATTTCTCGCAGCATCCCATTTATTCAGCTTGGCCATTTTATCAGTATTATCGGCGGGCGTATAGGTGCATCCTAGGTTATCAGTTTACAGCTTATCAGGTGAATGTGGTGTGTGCTCTACATCCTTCACATTAGAGTTGATCCCTCCACCCATCACATTATTTAGAGGTCACCCCTCTACAGCATGACGAGGTCACCCCTCCATGTATTCATGCAGACGTTGTTACAACACATGACCTATATAGGCTCTTGGCAATTAAAATACAGTAAATGCATGTTTCCAGATGTAACAGATAACAGTTCAGCTTTACTATTTATAAATCAGATTTTTCAGATTATACACAGTTTTCCGCTGCAATTTTACTTATCAGTCTTACCACTTCAGTATTTTATTATCTGCTTCATTTCAGTATTTCTTATCATGCTTTATATCCGTTCACTGGGCGTTATGCTCAGCCGTAGTTCTTTTCATGTTCTAACGGCAGGTACACCAGGACGTTCTTAGGTTTCTGAGAGCATGTGCATTTGGATGGAAGCTATCCATACTTCTTAACTTATGCACTTCTTACATTACTTTGTTTTTGGACATTGTTTAGTCCTTTCCTTCAGTACTTACTTTTCATGTTTTGAGCTTATGTTTGGATTACCGATGTTTGATTCCGGTATTTCCTTTATGGTCAGTTAATGTTTTAGGACATTTAACTTATATGCTTTGATGACACGCCATAAATAGACGTAACGGTCCACTTATCCAAGTGGGGTGTTACAATTATGGTATCAGAGCGCAAGGTTCGACCTGTAAGCTCTAAAACTTGACCTGTGACTAGTGGGTAGTCACCAGGAACTTCTTAGATTTTGGCGTTGTTATCTTTCATGTTTCTCGTGTATTTATCAGTCAGTTTTCTTCAGTTATCAGTCAGTTTTCTTACAACTTTGACTAAATAAAAGGTTGGTACAGGACTGGCCATATTTAGTCGCATGTGCTTTTCTACGAATTTTTGTTTTAGTGAACCGACCCATAGGCGTTCACCCTTGCCCGTTCAGATTTTGTATTGGTAAACTGACCCATAGGCGTTTACCCTTACTCATGACAGATTCATGTTTTTAGTCGAATGTTATTAGGTGAACTGACCCATATGCGTTCACCATTTCTCAGGTCAAATTTCATGCTTTTCAGTCGAATGTTGTTTTGTGAACCGATCCATAGTTGTTCACCTTTGTCATATCAGGACATTTCATAAATTTTGACAAGTATGGATTGGACTACCGCCAACCATATTTAGTCCCATGTTGTAAATTTCTATACATGACAGTTCTCAAAAAAATTAGATAAGTATGGATCGAACCAGAATCTCCCATACTTAGTCACATGCGTTCTCCTTTGAATTCTGTGGATTCAACCATAGCCATCCACATCAGTTGATGATAAACCTCAGTTGATTTTCCTTTTATGTTCTTCGTAACAGTCAAGTCTTCGTACTCTCACGTGGATGTCGTTTTCATGCTGATAGAATTTCATATCCACTTACGAGGATTATGTTTCAGCAAGGTGATGATGTTTTCATGCTAAAATACAGAAGAATTACAACAAACCTCTGTTTTCATGATAAATAATGTTTGGTCTTCATCAACCATGTCTTCAGGTTGACCATTGATGAAACTCCATTTAAACATACTCTTAAGCCTCTATATAACCAGCATTAAATCTGCGCAGGAATTGTCAGCCTATCACGTTACTTGTTTCAGTTCAGTTTGCTAACCAGTTAAATCAAATTATCTTCCGTTGACCATGTAAGACGGTTGACACCAGTATCGATCATCTCAAGAAATTACCATCGGAGCCATGTGTTAATGCAAGTGATGCCTAAAAACATTATTAGTGTTAACTAATCTTTCTTAGTTTTGATCACAACAAACCATACAACACATTTAGTGTAAAACACAAAATGAATTATTTAACTAACACTATCATCAAGGTAATAATCATATCACTAACCTTTCTTAATCATACTTAGTGATCATCAAAATGATTATCCTTAAAACTCACTTTTGTTAATATGACAAAAGACTTTTTAATAAACTTTCTTTTTTAGAAAATGTTTTATTAAAATAGAAAATGAAAATTTGAAAATAGCATATTCCAAATGCTGTTAGAATATCCTTTGAAGGTTTCAAATACCTCAGATATTCCCACCCCACTAAAAGACAAAAAACGGAGCAGAGTCTAGTGGCGGTACCTTAAGTACCTACGCGGTACCTTAGCGATATGGTACCGCGGGGTGAGATAAGGTACCGCGCACAGCTAGCCGTTATAGATCCGTTATACTTTGTCTCCTTTAAATAGTGGGTCAAATCTCATTTTCCATTAAGCCTCTTGGACGTTTTTCTCAGCCCTCTTTCTATTTTCTATAGCATAATCATTAGTAAATGATCACTTAAATTGTTAAGGATGTTTACATATGATTATCCTCTTGATCCCCTCCTTTACCTTGTCCAATGAGAAGATCACTCACTCACTAGTGTTGTGATAAAGATGAATCTATGAGCTAGTCATATTCATCATGATACCCTTTTTGTTTTAGGTCAATCCAATGTATTTATGAATACTTGGACTAGTTGTGTTCATCCAAGTTATTTGTGGATACTTGGATTTGTTATGTACATCCATTGCATATGTGTTTGCTTGGATTTGTGTTGTGTAAATCCAAGCTACATGTGTGTACTTGGATAAGTCTAGTTGAGTTGTAATAGATTTGATTAGGAGTTCTCACTAAACTATAAAGTGATGTGGTTGTGTCTTGTGAGTTCTCACTAAACTTAAAAGTGATTAGTAGTTGTGTTGTGTGAAGTTCTCACTTAGCTTCAAAGTGAAGAGTCGTGAAGATTGGTTCTAGCTTTCGATTAGAACTCGACATCTAGCCTTGTGTCGTAAAATGGTGAAGTAGGCAACGTCGTGAAGATTGGTTCTACCTTAAGATTAGAACCCGACATCTAGCCTTGTGTCGTTAAATTGTGAAGTAGGCAACGTCGTGTAGATTGGTCCTAGCTAAAGATTAGGTCTCGACATTTAGCTTAGTTGAAACACCCCGTACTCAAATTGACCAAAATAAAAAAAAATAATAAAAAAAAATCAAACTTTTCGTGTAAACTACGTGAACAAATCTAACTTTTGGTTATTATCTTATAAAATGAAAACAATATTTTACAAATCAGTCCTCGTTACCATTTTTGCATAAAGTTAGACTCAATTACCTTCAATCAATAGGTGACACGACAACCAACGACTTACTGTTTAATAGATTAGACCTTTTGAAAATAATCAAAATCTGCAAGAACCCTCCCGTGCACTATGGACACCTCAAATACACTAAGGATCTTTTTAGTACACTAGGACTCTCTAATGCACTAGTTACCCCTTTAGTGTACTAAAGACCCTCTAATACACTATGGAACCCGTTAGTGCACTAAATACATTCTAATGCACTAAAGACCCCTTAAGTGCACTAAAGACCCTCTAGTACACTAAGGATCCATTTAGTGCAGTAAATACCCTCTAATGCACTAAAGATACCTTAAGTGCACTAAATACCTTCTAATGCACTAAAGACCCCTTAAGTGCACTAAAGACCCTCTAGTACACTAAGGACCCATTTAGTGCAGTAAATACCCTCGAATGCACTAAAGATACCTTAAGTGCACTAAAGATCCATTAAGTGCACTATTTACTCAAACAACCCATAACCCATTTCAAACATGAAATCAACTATATAGACTCTTTTTTTAAAGCATATGAACATCACAACAAGCTACAAATGTACCATAGAAACTGTTTCACATAACTCTTGACCCATTTGACTCAAAATGAGTTAAAAAGGTCCTTGTCCCAAACGCCCCTTTAACTGCACACTCCTTTTGTGTACTTTTGTCCCATTTTCCGGAAAACGGCCTCTATAACATGATATACCATCAAAACTTCCAGAATTCATTAAAACAACACAATAAATTATTCAAAATGGGTAGGAATGGCTAATTACCAAACACCTCTTTTAACTAATAAGACTTAATAAATTCTAAAACAAACACCATTCACATAAACCAAATCAAAGACTTTAACATACACTTATCATACAACCATAAACGTTAAAAGACCCATGTTAAACAAAAGATATACCAAGATCAAAATGACACTTTGGGGGCTTCCAACTTTCAACAATCTTGATCCAAGGAAGGGTCTTCTACTTACCGATTTCTAACGTCAATCCTTTATCCCTAGCTTTAGAAAGTTCACTAGTACCTACAATAACATCATCAACTATAACATTAAGCAAAACGCTTAGTAAGTATGTGAAGTAATCAAACTAACAAGGTTATGATAGTGGTTATCAAAGTAACCATACATATCAAAGGAGCATACTATAACATAACACATACCTTCTTAATAAAACATTCAATTAAACTAAAATATGATTTATGCAAGGATCCAAGCAACTATAACAAGCTCCATCAATTAACTATAACACCATAGCGATAACAATTACATCATAAGCATAACCAAATTAAAATTACTCACAATACTTACCTCGTTCTTGCAGATTTTGATTATTTTCAAAAGGTCTAATCTATTAAACCGTAAGTCATTGGTTGTCGTGTCACCTATTGATTTGAAGGTAATTGAGTCTAACTTTATGCAAAAATGGTAACGAGGACTGATTTGTAAAATATTGTTTTCATTTTATAAGATAATAACCAAAAGTTAGATTTGTTCACGTAGTTTACACGAAAAGTTTAAATTTTTTTTATTATTTTTTCTTATTTTGGTCAATTTGAGTACGGGGTGTTTCAACTTGGTATCAGAGCCTTGGTCTAAGAGAATTAGGATGTCATTTTAGGATTTCCTAGACTTAGACCCTTTAGGCGCGTTAGTGATAGTGTTTGTTGTTCGTGTATTGCTCTTGGGGATGTCGGATTTACATATGTTGATTATGTTTATGACTACGCCTGGCCACCGTAGTGATAAGGATATGATACATATGTAGAAGCGGGGTCGTTGAGGCTATACCTATGCAACAAGCTTTAGTGTGGATAAGCGTATGAGTAATAGAAAGTTAGATTTATTCACGTAGTTTACACGAAAAGTTTAAATTTTTTTTATTATTTTTTTTTATTTTGGTCAATTTGAGTACGGGGTGTTTCATTAGTGTCGGAAAATAATGTAAGCAACGATGTAAGGTTTTCTCCGCCGAGAAGGGAGCTTGTGGATATAGTCGAAATCTCGAGTAGGTGTACTCGAGGAGTGGAGTAGAAACGAGGATAGAGCCTCGTTGTCGAACCACTATAAATCTTGGTGTCTTCCCACTAGGTTGTCTCTTTCCTTACTCTTTACTTATTTCATTATCATTATACTTACCTATTATCTTTGCTAGTGCATTTGAATTGAACCTAATCATTATGCAACTTAGTCTCAAGTAAAAGATAGTTTTGATACAAACCAAATTGAAAGTAATTTTAATTTGGTCACCAATCGAAGAGAAACTATTCAACCCCCTCCCCCTTCTAGTTTCTACAATTGGTATCAGAGCGATGGTCACTCAAGATCTTTGAAGTATATTGTACTTTGAAACTTGGATCGATCCATTGTCTCCTCAAATTAGAAGGTCTAGTTGTACTAAAGTTTCTCTTTGGTCAAAACTATGTTTTCTTTGAAAATAGGTCTTTTAATTGATAATATTGCATCCCACTTAAGATTAGTAGCCTTTATGAATTTTAGATATACTCTTGAAATGTATCTACTAGTTTGCATCTTGCTTTGTGTAGGTACTCATGAAGATCAATCACTTAATTGGTTGTGGATTGAGTTACTTGCACTTGTAGAAGACTCATCTTCATTGATCTTTAACATCTTTGAATGATGATACCAAGATGATTGGGAATGAAACTAGTCCTTGAAGACTTAGTATTCATCATAGTCATTGATTGGGCATAGCACTTATTCCTTCATGGATTGCTCTTTGTGGCCAAGGTACGCTTTCGTTCTTCCATACGCCCCTTGATCATTCTTTTGATCATTACTTGACTATGTGCTTGTTCTCGGCATCCTTGCCTTGACATTTATTTGTGGTTTGTGCTTCTTTTCCTTTATCCTCTCAAACATTCATTGCTTGGATACTTGACTCACTATGGTGCTGTAGAGTGAGTTAGTAGAAGCTTAAAGTATCAAGCATGATTTCCATGGTTTGCACCCATACGGTTAGTAGGCCCTTTGTGGGAGAGAAAGTGAATTAATACCTTGCTCATATTTTGGTTTAGACTAAGACTATTATTGAAAGTGATCTTAGTCTATACTTGAATAATTTCTTTGTGCTTATTCATTACCAAAGCCGTTTAACGTTTCGCCGGAAAGGCACGTCTTAAATCACTATATATGACACAAGCTCTTCGTTACAACTATTTGAAGATTGTCATTAATCCCTTGAGCATTGGTCCTAGTCTTGATTCACTTCCCTTGACTTCTCTCCACTTAGTCGTTTTGCTACGAGTAGTCGTTTGTCCGTTTCGATTCTTTTCGATCTTGATTTAACTCGTAATCCTTCGTTAAGGCATATTGCTTAGTGTTATGATGATCCAATGATATTCTAAAAGGATCATGATTTAATCTTAAGTATTTTAGAAAAACTTGATTTTCAAAATTTGGTGTTTTTCATAGATAAAAACCTGCCTCTGTAGGCGGTTCCTTATCTCTGCGGCTCAAACCCGCGGTTCCTTATCGATAAGGTACCGCAGGCAGTAAGTTTTGTCAGAGCGCCAGTTTGAATATTTTATTCATTTTCAAACCACTATCTCTCTCTCCCAAAAACACACAACCGACGGGTTTTACCTTTTCCACCATTGTTGAAGCTTCCAAAACCTTCAATCACTCAAATTAATTGATTCCAAGTTGTGGGTTTCACTCATCCTTCATCTAACATCAATTAATTGTAAGTATTTTCTTTCAATTTCATCTATTTTGTTCTAGGGTTCATCCTTTCATAATTGGGGATTATTAAAATTAAAATTGAATTATAACCTTAATAGGAATGTGGGTTGACATGGTTATTTTACTATGATTCCTTAGGTTGATATTCATTAAGATTTCACTAAAACCCACTTGTAGAACAAATCCGAATTTTGATTAATTTTTTTTGATTAAAAGATGGATTTGAGATGAACCCATGAACAAGTAGGTAATGACATTGTTAATGCTTACCTAAAAACCTTGTTTTGAAAAACCAATGTTCTAATCCATTGTTGATCCAACATAGTTCATGTGTTCTTGGTTAATGATGGAATAGACACATTGTGAACATGAGAATGATATGGATTCAATCCTATGTTTGTCAAGAAATTGATATAACACATTCTTATATTTTTTATCTTTATTTTTTATTTTTCATATGAGTGATTGGAGAAATATTGTCTTGTGTTTATTTAGGTACTAGTCATGCCTTCATAATACCAAAAGGATCATCAACTCACCAAACAATATATGCCTAACCTATCCGACTTTTGTCACTCAACTCACCTTGCCCATACTTTTCCTCTCTTCAATCTCGTTGCTTTCATGAGGGTAGAGTTGTCCAAAAAGATATCAAGGATTATGTCTACATCAAGTCCATGTTTGAAAACATTGGATTTGGTTGTTTGTTGAACATTAAGGAAGACATCTATCCTCGATTCCTATTGGAGTTCTTTAGCACATACTCCGTCATTGAAAACAATGATGTAATATTTGTTAGGTTCATCTTGAAAGATCAACTCATTCAATACTCTCTCGAAGTGTTTGGTCAAATTCTTGATGTCCCATTTGTAGGCACTTGTCGCTTCACGGATAAATGGAAGCTTAGTGCTCTCCTTGAATCCTACAATTGTCCTCCAAATGATCATGAGGAAATTGATCTTGACTTCATTGTCGACATCGTCTCTAAAAAGCGTAATCGACCCGTTAAGAGAAGCCTTCATACTAAGGTACGTTCGGTGAAACGTCATGAGGTTCTCTTGAGCGACCTTAATGATAATATGGTTCCATGGACCAATATTCTTAGGGAAAAGGTGTTTTGTCTTGGTGGAAACCGGGATCATGTTCCGGCGTGTTTAGTGCATATGTTATATTGCATCTTTACCAACACCAAGTACAATTTGGCATATTTTATCGCTCAACGGATCAATTATGCTATTCACAAACCCAAAACAAACCTCCCTTACGCAATGCTTCTCACTCGCCTTTTTAAAAGGGTTGGCCGTGATTTTCCAAATCTTGATCTTTCTCAGTTTCAACCTGTCAAACGGGTCATGCTACCTATTCAAGAGGTATATAAGAGAAACACAAGATCTGATCGTAAATTCGACCAACTAGAGTTCAATGATGAGGACATGGACATGCCAACAAGTGATGGTGATGGCATTGGCACAAGTGCTCCCATTGACTCTTCGAGTTCTTCTCACCACTCCATAAACTCATTCGTGGATGGTTTAGATGACATTGCTTCCCCTCCCCACCATTCCTCTAGTTAAGTTCCTAGTAATCTCAATTTAGAGGAACTTTACCATCAAAATCTTCGAACCCAAGGTGATTTGCATGAACACCGGATTGAGTCAAGAAAGGGAATCAAGTATCTGGGAAAAATGATCAAGGATTTAGGCAAGAAAAGGAGGTGAAGACTTTGAGTTGTGTCAAAGTTTGGTTATCATTTGCAGCTTAAACATTTGCTTATTAACACTTTGGTTTAGTTGTTTATTAACCTATGTTGCATGTTTGGATTATTATTTATTTTGATCCTAAATGTTGCTCATGCAATGATGTTTGTGATTTACATAGCTTTGTGTATGCCTTATGATAGTTAGCTTATTAGATTATGATCTGTAGTTAACTTTGGCTTGTGAATCCTTTGGGAAAAATCTGGGTTTATCAAAAACTGGGATGGGAAATTTTTGAAAACCCTCTGGTCGCGGTTCCATATCGACCCGCGGTTCCTTATCGATAAGGTACCGCCGGTCCTAGATAAGGAACCGCCGGTCACTGTGCACGACAGCATCTTTGCTTTACACTGTTTTCTTAAATCTGTGTAAACCTTGCATGTTTTTCAGTAATAAACTGCACATTTCCTAAACTAGCTTACCTAAATTCATTATTCACCTAAAATGATTTTAACCCATTACTAGTTTGGATCATCCCCTCACCCATTTAAAACCACCTTGTTTGCCATGTTCTTCACACATCAAACATACTTCCCTAAACCTTAAACCACCCTAATCAACCATGGTGTGTACCAAAACCTCAAACACTTCCAAGACCTCCACCCCAAGGAAAACACTCAAAATAAGGATTAAGGTAGCCAAGCCTAACTCCTCACCTTTCCACACACCAAAGAATGAGATGGCTCCTATCCTCATTTCTTCATCACCTTCCCCACCTCTTGCACCATGCAAGACATCATCCACCCATGGTACTAACCACTCCATTGGTTCTACCTCCTCTTCATTCAACTCAAGAATGAATGAGCTCTCTTCACCCTTCACTCCAAGTGCACCCTTGGAAGTGACCACACAACCCCAACTAATCCAAAGCATTCCTTTTGTGAATGACTTTGATGACACTTTGGTAACTTCACCATTTACCCCTCACAACTCACCCATTTCACCAACCTTGGAGAATTTACCTCCACACTCACCCATTTCCCCTTTAGGGAACATGCCTCCACTCTCACCAACATCGCCCTTGGAGAACATGCCTCCTCCACCTCCACCCAACTCAAACATCCCAATTTTGGGTGTTCCACTTTCCCTCCTTTTGGGTGATCCATACTATGGGTTTCAACAAACTCATGGTCCTAGTTGTCCATGTTGTCTTTACAACCACTACATCATCCATAACCTTAGGATGGACATGTATGGGCTACATAGGAGGTTGCAAGAGTTCTTGCTTGCCTTGTTCTCCATGCCTCCTCCTAGGAGATGAATGATGGAGTTTTCTTAATAAGAGTTTTCAACAAAACCAAGCCAAAGAAAACTACTTATCTAGATTTAATGTTAAGCTAGCTATGTATTAGTTAGTTTTTTAATTTGTCTTTGTACTTGCCTCCTTAATGAATGTTTCATGTTGTTGACTTATGAATTTAGCTTTGTGTGTTTCTATCCTTTTGTGCACACTAATCAACTTTAATTTGAAATTAAAATTGAACCTAAATCTATCACAACACCTAAACTAAAATTGGTTCAAAATGATATCTAAATTATTTTTGTCACCCTTTGTCAAGACATTCTTTGTGAATGTGTTGCTTTATGCAACCCTAACATATTTTGGTGCTAATAGAGGTAAAACTCCAAGATTTGCAACTTTTTGAAAAAGTCTTAGTTTTTCCCAAAACCCAGGAAAAACATGATTTCAAGTCCACTGGACGCGGTTCCTTAAAGTCCCGCGGTTCCTTAGCGATATGGAACCGCCGGTCCTTATAAGGTACCGCGGACAGTAAGTGGCTTTTGACGAATTTTTGGTCAAAACTTTTAAAACCCTATTCCCTGTCAAGATTCCTTGTTTACTCAAATTGACTAAACATTCCTTGACACTACACATTTTGTGTTCAAACTCTTACCTTGTTTACATTTTACTTATACCCTAACCTTGAGATTTCATTCTCACACCTTCCCAACCTTGAGAATTCATTCTCACACAACCTTAAGATTTCATTCTCACACCTTCCCAACCTTGAGAATTTATTCTCACATAACCTTGAGATATCATTCTCACACTCTCACAATGCCTAACCCTTACATTCCTAACCTTGACATTTCTTTGTCACAACCCCACTCACCCAAAGCTTCCTCATCCAAGCTTTCAAAGAAATCGAAAATCTAGGTTCGACCTATTTGGGTTAAGAAGAATGAACCATCTTCGTCCAAACCAACCAAAAACCCTACATTCTCTCCAATCAAGTATTGGAATGAGACTTATACCATAAACCCCATCACCGGAGCTAAAGAAAATGTTCCCCCACCACCACAATCCTTCAATACCCCTCAACTCAATGACCTTTCAACCTTCCCAAACCTCACAAGGCATTTTGAAAACATTCCCAAACCCATTACCCCACCACCACCAAACCCTAAGTTTGATGCCATACCCCCATCAAACAATTTTGTGTTGCATCATAGATCCTCGTGTGCTTGTTGTCGATTTCAACAAATTGAACTTGCTCATGTGTATGAGAAGTTAAATTTTCTTGAATTCCTCCTCACTCTACCTCCTATTCAAGTTTTCGTTCCGGTGGACAAAACTTCGAATGATGCATCGTCGTCTTTTTAGTCTTTTATTTTTTTGCAATCTTGGAAAATATCACTTTTACACTAGCTTATGCTTAGTGGTTTATTTTCCATATCTATTGCTTTTAGATACTCATATTGTGTGTATTACTATCTTCTTTGTTGTGTCTTTTTTTCCTTTTATGTAACCTTTGTGTTATTTGTGTGCTATTTCATTAGTTCTATTTTGAGTTGATCTTGGTTAATTTTTACAATTGCTTATGGGTGATTCCATCAATTCTAAGATTTAACCCATTGACAAGCTTATCATCTTCATTGGATTGAAGTTTGATTTTGTCAATTACCTCTTTGGACATACTTAGCAAAATACTTACTTCTAATTTGAGATTTCTTCTCTTTCTCCCTCTCAAGTTACTTAGTAGGTAGTGATCATATATACATTGGTGTTTCTTTCCTTTCTACTAACCTTTGTGTAGCATGTCACCTTAGCTCACAAACTTGGTGCCCCAAGCAAGGGGGAGCAACCACCAAGGGGGAGCTACTAGCAAAGTTCGATGTTCTTCAAAGACTTGTGCTAACCTTTTTGCTACGACAAAGAGGGAGAAATGATAGTGATAAACTAGTAAATAATTCCATATTTTGTGCTTCTACGTAAATGAGTTTATCGTTTGTCGTAATCAAAAAGGGGGAGATTGTTAATGCAAGTGATGCCTAAAAACATTATTAGTGTTAACTAATCTTTCTTAGTTTTGATCACAACAAACCATACAACACATCACAAAAAGAATTATTTAACGAACACTATCATCAAGGTAATAATCATATCACTAACCTTTCTTAATCATACTTAGTGATCATCAAAATGATTATCCTTAAAACTCACTTTTGTTAATATGACAAAAGACTTTTTAATAAACTTTCTTTTTTAGAAAATGTTTTATTAAAATGGAAAATGAAAATTTGAAAATAGCATATTCCAAATGCTGTTAGAATATCCTTTGAAGGTTTCAAATACCTCAGATATTCCCACCCCACTAAAAGACAAAAAACGGAGCGGAGTCTAGTGGCGGTACCTTAAGTACCTACGCGGTACCTTAGCGATATGGTACCACGGGGTGAGATAAGGTACCGCGCACAGCTAGCCATTATAGATCCGTTATACTTTGTCTCCTTTAAATAGTGGGTCAAATCCCATTTTCCAGTAAGCCTCTTGGACGTTTTTCTCAGCCCTCTTTCTATTTTCTATAGCATAATCATTAGTAAATGATCACTTAAATTGTTAAGGATGTTTACATATGATTATCCTCTTGATCCCCTCCTTTACCATGTCCAATGAGAAGATCACTCACTCACTAGTGTTGTGATAAAGATGAATCTATGAGCTAGTCATATTCATCATGATACCCTTTTTGTTTTAGGTCAATCCAATGTATTTATGAATACTTGGACTAGTTGTGTTCATCCAAGTTATTTGTGGATACTTGGATTTGTTGTGTACATCCATTGCATATGTGTTTGCTTGGATTTGTGTTGTGTAAATCCAAGCTACATGTGTGTACTTGGATAAGTCTAGTTAAGTTGTAATAGATTTGATTAGGAGTTCTCACTAAACTATAAAGTGATGTGGTTGTGTCTTGTAAGTTCTCACTAAACTTAAAAGTGATTAGTAGTTATGTTGTGTGAAGTTCTCACTTAGCTTCAAAGTGAAGAGTCGTGAAGATTGGTTCTAGCTTTCGATTAGAACTCGACATCTAGCCTTGTGTCGTAAAATGGTGAAGTAGGCAACGTCGTGAAGATTGGTTCTACCTTAAGATTAGAACCCGACATCTAGCCTTGTGTCGTTAAATTGTGAAGTAGGCAACGTCGTGTAGATTGGTCCTAGCTAAAGATTAGGTCTCGACATTTAGCTTAGTGTCAGAAAATAATGTAAGCAACGATGTAAGGTTTTCTCCGCCGAGAAGGGAGCTTGTGGATATAGTGGAAATCTCGAGTAGGTGTACTCGAGGAGTGGAGTAGAAACGAGGATAGAGCGTCGTTGTCGAACCACTATAAATCTTGGTGTCTTCCCACTAGGTTGTCTCTTTCCTTACTCTTTACTTATTTCATTATCATTATACTTACCTATTATCTTTGCTAGTGCATTTGAATTGAACCTAATCATTATGCAACTTAGTCTCAAGTAAAAGATAGTTTTGATACAAACCAAATTGAAAGTAATTTTAATTTGGTCACCAATCGAAGAGAAACTATTCAACCCCCCCCCCCCCCCTTATAGTTTCTACACCATGTACAGTATTTCATGTGTACTCCATGAACATTATCTCAGGTGTACTACATGTACAGTATTCATCGTGTACTTCACTTACAGTATTCAGGTGCACTCCATATACCTTACCTCCATATGTATTGTTAATCGATCCTTAATCATCTCAGGCGTTTCCACTTGTCGATATTCTAACAGATGCTGATGCTGCTTGTGAATTGAAGATTTTACCAGATACTGATGCTGCTAACACCTCTAAGACCTCACGAATGCTGATGCTGCTGATACTTTGGAGATTCCACAAGATGCTGATGCTGTTTATATTATGAAGACTCTTTAGAGCATGGACGAAAACTATAAATTTGAAATTTCTGACAAGAATTTACTTCAACCATCAGACGCTACCATCCCATTCCATGCCTTTACTTCCTCAGTTAAGATGTCACACGTCTCACAGCTATTTTTCAGTCAGGAGAGTGGGAACCGGTACCCAACCGGCCACTCAGTAGAAATATTTACATGAATCACGGTCATGATAATGACCGTCATGAAACTAACAAAAAAGATGGTAGTGACAACCACCGTGCTAATAATTAATCAGTCAGTAACCATCGGAACTCCGGAACGGACGTGAATAGAAATACCGAGGTCAGTAGTCTAGCCGGTCCGCCAATCCTAGCACTTACCAAAAATTTTCGACCTCATACGTATCCAACTACCAAAACACCAGTCAAGCTATCAGTCAAGACATCAGTCAAGACAAAGACCTCAGGTATCATTTCTAAAGACACTGTTAGGATACCAGTTATGAAACATGTCATACGAGTATCTTCTCAAAATACGAATCAGAACTCATAACTCCAGTTGTCTTCTAAACCAGGCCCTTAGAACTTTAGGGTACCCTCCAAGGGGGTATACCCGTTCGGTCATGCTACGCGTGAATCAGACCATTAAAAATCCATTTACTACCACGGGAGTATTGTCTAGGTTAGACATGCAGTGTTCATTCTATGAGGTTATAGGCGATACAAATTCAGTAAGATCTGCCACGTTTACTTCACGTGTTCATATGTCAGCTTTATCTTAAATCATGTATTACCTACCTTCTAGCCTGAAAAGACTACATTGTATCACCCATAGTTATGAAGGTTTTCCTTTCAGTTGACGACGAGATCTATCTTACTAACTCCTGAATACATTCATTATTTTACTGCCAAAAAAATCAGTACAAATTGTTTCAGCTTTACAAGGGCGTGACTTATTATTCCATAGCTGCGAAGACATTCTAGCTATCAGTCATGACCTGATTTCTAAAGTTGCTTAAATCCATGATCAGCAGATTTTTTTAGAGTGTTCAGAAGTAGTTCTAGAAAGGTTTCCAAAAATCGTTCCCTAACCATGAGACGGAGTTTAATATCGAGCTTGTCTCAAGGACAGAACCTGTTTTCAAAACTCCTTATCGCAGGGCTCCAGCTGAATTAAAAGAGTTGCGGGATTAGCTGCAAGAATTGCTGGAACGAGGCTTTATTTGCCAGAGTGTACCACCAGGGGTGCATCACTTCTGTCTGTCAGGAAGAAGGCCGGTAACATGAGACCATGTATCGACCACCGAAAAATTTGACAAGATCACCATTCATAATCAATATTCATTCCACGTATGGAAGGTGTATCTGATTTGTTGCGGAGTCTTAAACATTTTCCAGAACACATCATGATCATGCTACCATCAGTGGTGAGAGAAAGAACAAGAAATTTCCAAGACTACTTTTGCCACGTTATGGTCTCTCTAAAATTTTGATTTTTACTTTGGGCTCCCAAATGCTCCAGCTATATAACGAAATTGATGAATCAAATTTTCCATGAATTCTTAGACAAACTCGCCAGTATATTCATCTGTAACATATTGGTCTGCTAAATTCTAGAGAAGAACATGGGAATCATCTTTTCATGGTCCTACAGATTCTCGGATAGAAGAAAATTATATACGCAGCTTTCCAGAGGTGAGTTCTAGTTGAACAGGGTGGTATGTTAGTAGAAAGAAATTTCAACAGGAAGAAATTTCAAAAATCCTGGGAAGGTGAAGGCCATCACTAAATGGTCAAGACCGACGTCTGTGACGGAAGTATGAAGTTTTCTAGAACTCAGTTGGCTACTACCGTGGAAATTTCTGACAGTTCTCACGATTAGCTCTTCCGCGACTAAACTTACGCATAAAGGAGAGAATCTTCACTAAATTATGTAGTCCAGAAGATCCTACGCTAGGAGAGGTATAATTTATCGAAACTCATAGTTCTTCCATGATTATTCATCCAGATTCCACAGGAACATACCATAATCCCAGGCATGAGTTAGATAGAAGCAGTATAAAACATTGATGCATCTATGTTCATATCAAGATGCCTGACATGCCAGCAGGTTCAAGATAGAACAACGACATGCTAGTGAATTATTACAATCATTAGAAATTCTGAACATAAATGAGACAAGTTTCCCATATAGTTGTTATCAGATTTCTAAAGACTCAAAAGAAGTATGATACTATCTAAGTCATTGTTGACCAGTTCACCCAGCCTACACGTTTTCTTTCATCCGAAATGATTATGCAGTAGTAGATCTGCATCAAATTCAGCAACAGATCATACGGTTTCAAAGTATTCCGTCAACAATCATGTCAGATAGAAATTCACGTTCGCAAATCACGCTTACGGTCATGTTCATGATCACGTGTACGTTTACGTCCACCTTCACGTTTACGTCTCACGTTCACATTATGATGTGTTTCAGACCATGTTTTATGCTATCTCATGATTTAAGTTCACGCTCGCATTCAAGACATTGTTCACGCTCAGGTTCGTGTTCCATCTCGCGATACATGTTTCACAGGACCAAGATTTTCAATGTGTCAAGATCTTTTGGAGGAACCATTTCGAGCAGGAAGCCACTTGAAATGGAGGAGCACATCCGGATTCTCATCTTTTTCCTTCCATAATTCAGTTATGTTCTTTCAGTCATGTCACGTTACATGTTCTCTTCAGCCATGTCACGTTCATGTCCTTTCAGCTTATATGACTTTTCAGGTTTCATGTCCTTTCAGCCTATGCGTCCTTTCAGCTTCTATAATTTCACCAGCTTAATTTTACCTTTAATTCGAGGACGAATTTTCCTTTTAAAGTAGGAGAACTGTAAAACCACAATATTATCGCATCCTTAATTCGAGGACGAATTATTTTTTAGAGGAGAAGAGTTGTAAAACCCGCATAAAAATACCCGACAATTTTTATAACCAATAATTACTTTTAATATACTAGAAAATAAGATGCAACTTAAATATGATAAGTATAATGTTGATTAAGAAATAAAATTTCACATGAAATAAATATAAATGATGGAATTGGCAAGAAAGAAAAAAAAAGGAATCACTTATGAGTTTTTAAAACAAATTACGTCAAATATCACCTATATCAAACGAATCCCGATCTTTCTGACTTTTACCATTTTTTAGCTCCTCTTGGTAATGTTATATACAATTCAAAGAATTGTAAAACTGAATGGTGAAACGTTAGCGTCATATCTCTTAATCACTTTCTCACAACATCAAGTCGACCAAATGAGTGAGCAACACAAGCTGATCTAGAATCGTGTATGGTTTAGAGTGTCGCCCGAGCTAACTGAATGTACGGGTCAGAGTATGAGTCTCAACAGTTCACGTTTAGCCTTCTTGTTTCGGGTTCGAGTTAAGAGCAGGCACATCAAATCTTGATGTTTGTGTTCGAGTTAGAGTTCATACTCGTGTTAGATATTGATCGCAACACCCGTTTTTGCATGAAGGTAATTATGCTCGAATCATGACACATATCCATCTTTGTATTCGTCTACGTTAATGCTCATATTGTTTTAAAACGTTAGTATTGCAAAATGAAGTAACTAAATCAATGAAGCGAAACCGTTTAAGTATCTGATATTAGACAATCTAGTATTACTTTATACTAAGAATTTTTTTTTTATTAAATTAACGTAACTGTTAAGAAGGACATATGCACGCTTAATGTTTCATTGAAATTATTGATGTTAGTAGCATTTGAGATCTTAAACGATGTACGTTTTTTACTCAAGTTATTATAATAGGTATAAGGGATAGATACACAATGTATATGGTAATCGTAATTTCTAGTTATTATTTTATAAACTTTGGGTTGGTTAGAAGAGGGAATGTACTATTTATGGAAACCTACTATTTTTAGAAAGTTACTATATATGAAAACTTCCTATTTTTGAAACCATTTTGGAAACTCTCTATTTTAGGAAACTTTTTATTTTTAGCAGGTTACTTATAACAGTATTATAATAGTAGAATACAGTAAAATACACTAATCAGAATACATTATAATATACAGTAACCAGAAGTACAGGATATACAATAATCAGTAAATATTTAAAGACAATCAGAGTTATTAGAGTTATCAAATGTTACACAAACTGTATAGCAATACAAGAACATAATAAAATAAATTAAGAACAGTAATAAACGGTAATAAGAAACAGGTATCAGACAACTCATTCGCGACCTTTATTTATGTAGTATCCATGAAGTCAGAGTAGATCCTTCAGCTTTCATTCTTATTTCATTACTGGACACGAGGTACGGATTTCCCGTCCTTCAGTAAGGACTTCCTTTCTATGCATGATTAGGATTTCCCGTCTAAAGCCAAATGTTTTCCCCAGTATATGTTCTAAGTTTTATCAGTAATCATTTAATAACTAAGTTAAATCGCCTGGGCTTTATATACAAGTAATAAGTGTGTAAACACTTATCCTTTTGCAACTAAAATCAAGGAAAAACAAGACATAATCATGTGTTTAACATCATAAAAGTCAGAACGCATGGTTTTGTGTTTTTGTGTTAAAATAGGTACAAATGATCAAAAGGAAAGAAAACACGGGATTTCACGGTCAAATGTTGAAGAAAAGTCCAAAAAGAGACGAAGACAAAGTCAAAAGACCGAAAGCGTGCCCAAGTTCACGAAAACCGGCTTAACCGACACGAGTTTCAAGGAATTGTCAAGGAAGCCGAAATCAAGTTCGTTTTTAGCGGATTTAATCTTTTTAAGATATTCGAGCTTTATGGGTCCCACATTAACTAAATGGGCTTTGAAGGCCCATTTATGGGATATAAAGTCAACATTTAACCAAAAGCCCAAATCATATGGCCCAATTCAATTAGCACACAGATGAAAAAAATCATTTTGGCCCAATTGGAAATGATTAAACGAAAAGAGTAGGATTCCGTTTGGGCCTAGCCCAAATTGCAAACAAATGAAACGAATTGGCTAAATGTTCAGTCACTTTGACTCACACAAATTCCCAGTCAACACCAACCAAATACTTGGTCAACCTTTATCCACTCCAACACACGAATAAAACAACTCACCCTCACCACACGTGTTTCCCCCACTCACAAAATTAATAAACGTTTACTTATTACCCACCCCCACTTACCCTCATTTCGTTACAAGCAATGTGAAATATTTCACTGTTTTTCTTTCTCTACCATTCACGCAGCCATTTTTTTTACCCATCTCAAAAGAAAACCCTAATTTCCTATATCTCATAAATTACCTATCATAAATTGGGGGTTTTACCCTTACTTGCTTATTCACTCAAAGGGGAATTAAATCCCCATGAAAAACGGGTGCAACACCATGGTGGTCCATCTCACGTGGCCAACCCCTTGATTTTGATTGGTTGTGACAACACCAAATACCCCAACCCACCAATCATATGAATCCACGTCATCCCCAAACAAACACAACAAACACATCCCCATGACAGGAGGGCGATCCGTGTGACCCCTAGTGCTTTTTCATCCGTTCGATCGAAGAGAAGAGAGAGAAAAGAAGAAAGAAGGGCTAGGATTGATTGCTTAATCATGAAGCTGTGAAGAGGGTTTCCAGGGTTTCTCCTATAAAAACCCCATCATTATGTGTAATTTTTAAGCACTTTTTCTTTATTTAATTTTCTGCAAAATTAGTTTTAGGTTTAATATTGTAATTTTTAATTTTTCTAGTAATTGTACTCTTTTTTATTATTAATGAAAAGTTTATTTTTATTTAATTTTGTCTCCTTTAAATTCCTGTCAAGTTTTTTATAATCTGCCTTAATCTTTTTATTTTTGTTATTGTTCGTCTTTATTATTATATATAAAAAATAATAATTAAAAAAAAATAAAGGAAAGTGTTAATAATTTCCCCACTGGGAAGTTTTAAAAGTTACTGTTCCTTTTGGAATTATTTGGATCGGTTTGGTACTTTGGTTCGAGAGTTTTAATGGTGGATCGAGATGATGGTGACGATGTTTGGGTAAAACGGTGGTGTTGATTCGGTTTTGTTAAGACGGCTCAGCGCCGCGTCTTCGTCACAACGGTTCCTCCAAAAGGTTTTATTTCTCTTTTAATTTTATGTCATTTTTGTTGGGAATAAATCTATGCTTATTTGTTTCCCCTGCTGGTTGATTATTCATACCCCTGCTAGAGTAAGTTCCCCCTGCTAAATAACAAAGGCAGGGGGATTAGTTCCCCTGCTGGAGTCAAAGGCCCTGCCGTCAAAGATAAACATGGAATAGATTTTTACGCGTTTCAGTTATTATTCCTTAATACTTTCCATAGTTTGTTAGTAGTGATCTTGTACGTGGGTCCTTGTATCTATAAAAGGACTCACTAGGTTAGCATGCAAAGTGAGTCTTTTCTCATTTCGTCTTTCATTATTATTACTTTAAGGTTTTGTAAACCCTAATACCACTTTGGGTATTCGTATATCTTTGATATATTAAAGTTCAACGTTTGAATCTCATTTGTTCTTGTGCTAAACATTACATTCCGCATCTTGTTTAGTTACTTTGCTTTGCAAAGTTTCTCTAGTGTTAGATTGAATTCTTTCTCTCTATCACAACCCTTAAACAAGCTATTAAGGTTTAAGATCTGACTTTGGGATCAACAATTTTTAGTTTATTTAGATTCGGTTTTTGTTTGCATTTTGATCTGCTTAATTAGTGTATCTAGTTTATTTGATTAATATCTGTTAAGTTTCATTAGTTGTCTGGATCTGCTTAGTTTTCTTTTAGGTTTATTTTGTTGAAATTTTAATCTGCTTATTAATATTTGTTCAAGTTTCAGTCTGTTAAATTTGTTAAGTTACTGTTGAGTTTTTTGTTGAAGTTATCTTTTTGTTTAGATAAATACTACTTAGTTTGCTATATTTAAGCTTTGATTTGTTTTGAGTTTGATATTGTTAGGATTTGCTTTATATGTTTAGTTGTGTTTAAGTTTTTTTTTATAGATTTTGGATTTTGATTTGCTTATCTTTTCGATTGCTAATTATTATAGCTTATCAATTCATAATTGCTTATTCAGTTTTTTATGCTTATTTGCTTTTGCTTTTTACTTTTCGAGTGTTAACAGCTTATTTGGTTTTGTTTCGTTTGCTGATATTACTGAGTTAAAACCACACAGATCCAATTGATCTGTTTGGTTTACAATCATTCCAAAAAGTTAAAATATATATTAGCAAAAATCTGTCCATTATGGGTCTCGAACCCTGGACCTCTCGTACACAACCAAACGCCCATAACCAACTCTTCTTGTAACACCTCATTTTGATAATGGAATGTCACGCGTAATTATGGCGTGTCATCAAAGCATACAAGGATAAATGTATAAAACATTACATGACCATAGGGATAACCGGAATCAAACATCGGTTCCCAAACATAAGCCCAAAACATAATAAAGCAAAAGAAATGAATGAAAGACTAAACAAGCATAAGTATATGAAGGCAAAAAGGAGAAGAAGTCTCTAGCAGCTTCCATCCTATGCACGTCCTCCAAATGCTCGAGTCTTTCCTAGGGTACCTGCCGTTTTGGGACATGGAAAGGAAAGTAACGGCTGAGCAAAACGCTCAGTGCACGGATATAGACATAGTATGAATGACTAAGCATAATAAAGACTTAATAACAGCGGAAATGTATAAGTCCTGGAAAACCTGGAACATGTTCATAAAACTGGTTTTATAGTTTGAAAAGCCTTATGTTTATCTTATGAAAACTGTTTAACGTATTTTACCATTAGCCAATATAGGTCATGAAAATCCACCGTGCATGAATACTTGGAGGGGTGACCTCATCATGCAAATTAGAGGGGCTGCCTCTAATTTAATATACTGGTTTTTGGGTAGGAGGGATCAGCTCCTTGTGAAGGATGCAAGGCACACACCACATTCACCATGTAATCCTGAATAAAACGTGTAACTAGGATGCACCCATACGCCCCACATGATAAATATAAATAAATGGCCAAAAGCTGAAGGGACGCCACGAGCAATCACTCCGCCGTGGTGAAGTCATAACATCAGTGCCTCTAATGTTATGGTTATGGTACCTCCATAACTAGGTGAAACTGGTCATGCATGTATATGGCTATAGGTAATCTTAATTAAACATAAGCAATCAAACTCATAACTTATACTACAGAAAATAGTTGGCTGCATACGGGGAATCCTAATAAGGAAAGAATGTCCATACTGAAAGGACGGGAATCCGTACCTTATGTCCAGTGAACGAAGAAGATGAACTGAGAGGAATCCTACTTCCGAATCACTAGTGCTACATAAATATATACATGAATAAGTATCTGCTTACTAAATACGTAGCTGGTTTTATGTCATGTCTTAGCTTATTTTATGTGTTTTTACCATGTTTTACTATTTTAAAGTCTTAAACTGTGTTTTATCTTATATTCTGTTTAATCTGATTAAGTATTTCTGGTATTTCATGTATTATTATACTTACTGTGTAATAATAAGTAACTTTCCAAAAATAGCAGTTTCCTAAAATAGAAAGTTTCCAAAAATAGAAAGTTACCAAAAATAGAAAGTTTCCAAAATAGAAAGTTTCCAAAAATAGAAAGTTTCCAAAAATAGAAAGTTTCCAAAAATAGATTTACTGCTTAAAATATATAAGTTTCTAAAAATAGAAAGTTTCCATAAATAGATTAGCTGCCTTAATTAAATAAGTTTCCATAAATAGATTAGCTGCCTGAAATAAATAAGTTTCTAAAAAGAGAAGGTTTCCATAAATAGATTAGCTGCCTTATTTAATTAAGTTTCTAAAAATAGAAAGTTTCCATAATTAGAAATAAGTTGGTTAAATAAGCTAAGTATATAAGCCTAAGTGTTTTCATGATTATTTCCTAAGTCGTATGATATAAGGTATAGTTTAATAATTATTTCATGTAATTAAATTAAACTATAGGTTAAAATATTTAATTAAAGTGTAACATGTTTTTAATTAAATCAAGTTAACTACTTAGGTTAAAACATGTATTATTATATATTAATAATATAACCTAAGTCATGTTAATTAATTAATTATAGTCATGGTTTTGAAATAATTAATTAATTATAAGTCTAGAATATAAAATACTTAGGTTAATTAATTTCATGATTATAATAATTAAAATAACCTAAGTCATGTTATTAAATTAATCATATCATTTTATTAATTTAATTTTTAACATAAGATCATAAACATAAAAAAAACTAAACATACACCATGAACCGGATCCAAACTAAAAACAATGAACCGGACATGAAATCGACACCGTACCCCGAACCAACTCGGGGTACCCCGTGTTTTACTGCTGCCGTGGGACCCACACGCACCAACCAAGACCGTATGGTCTTGGTGGTGGTCGGCTTGGCCAAACCGAGACCCCTTCGGGTTCGGTGCAGCCTGCGGCCAAAAACAAACACCCCTTAAAACACCCTTTTGATTTTATTTAACACCAAATCATGTTAGATCCATGTTTAATTATTAGGTTTTTGTAAAACAACATCACATGTTCTTGATTTATAAAAAGATTAAATCAAAAGAAAAGGTTTAAAAAGGATTTACCGAATTCGTGGATAAAAAGGATGAAGAACAAACACGATCACCAACTTAATTCCCAAGATCCAAGATCACAAACCACCTTCTTGTGGTGGTTGTAGGGTGGCGGCACAAAGAAGACAAGGGAGGAGGGTTTTAGGGTTTTTTTCTAAAATCTTCTGTGAATGAATAATTAGTAGTGTAATTTTCCTTAACCTCCTTTTAGTAAAAATTGATGGGCTAAGCCCATCCTCCCTCCTTAATTTCGTGGTAATGGGGCCCACAAGGGGTAACCCGAATGTTTTTCCGTGTCTAAAATATTGGTGTGTTCTCGTGTGTTCTCGTGTTCGTGTTTTACGTGTTTTAATTAGTTATCGACCGTGACTTAATATATCTATTCGTGTTCATAATAAATATATATACGTAATTAATATTAGCCCGTGATTTAATTACGTTCATGATTTCATGATCGCATGTTCGTGATTAATTATTGTTTAAATAATTATTGCGTGTTCGTGCGTAATAAATACTTATCGTGTTCTAACACGTACGTAATACGTAAAATCCTAACACGTAAACGTAATCGTACTATAAAAGGAAAGTTTTAATCTAGTATGTACGATCTTAAGGGTACTATTCATGGTAAAAGCATGCGGGTTTTACAACTCTTCCCCCCTAAAAAGAATAATTCGTCCCCGAATTATAGATAACGTAACTGAAAGAGAAGAACATACCCGAATCAAACCGAAAAGGTATGTACGATGAAAGGACATGAAGATGACATGGTAGAAGGGAACGTGGAACGTGACATGTCTCGAAAGGACAAGGAACGTGACGTGACTGAAAGGACATGGAACGTGACGTGACTGAAAGGACATATCTAATTGATAAGAGAAAAACGGATAGGAAGTCCGGATGAACTTGTCCGTTTCCAAGTGGCCTCCCTTTTGGAACGGTTCCTTCAGAAGATCTTGACACTAATGATAAATCTTGGTCCTCCTGACCTTGACTTGGAATAGGAATAAATTCTTGGTTATCAACGGAAGGTAGATCCCCTAAATTCGATCGAGGAAAAATAAGAGTTAACGTGCAAGGGTAACTGAAACGTTACGATGAAAGACAATCTGACTTAACTGTTAACTAGAAACGATGTGCGAGACATAAAGAAATGTAGTACGTGAAAAATTTTGAACCTGATACGTGAAAAATTTTGAACGTGCTACGTGGAGATATGGCGAGTGTAGTATGAGTAAACATATCGTGATCCATGATACGTGTGACATATCTTGATCATGATATGAGGAACGTGGAATGAACATGACATGTGAAACATATCGTGAACATAGAATATAATGGCGGTAACACCAAACGCTACCAGGTGAGACATAGATTATGAAGAGAAACGTCTATCTGAGGATAGGTAGTTATACTAAACTTGGGTCTGGTCTCCCAAGTTCTTGCAAAACTTCCCAGAATGAGAAAAATGAACTTAACATCGTAAGCCGAGATACCATAGTGTCATGAACGCGAGCGCGAAAGCAAGGCGTGGAATTAGAACAAGGACGTGAAGTAAATAAGGAGCATAATTATGAATATTTGTCTGACCTGGTAACTGAGGAATTGCCAAGTGATCGGATGAGCCTTGGCTGGAACATGTCCGATCAATTTGTTGGTTCTGAAATCCTTGCGGATGTAAGGATTCTGCAGACTTGATCAAACTGTTTGCAATAAACCAGATAGCATCATGCTTCTTCGAAGTTTGCGTTAAACTGGTAGCCAAAATCCGTGGAGATCTTGTCCCATTTCAATTCACAATTTCAGATGATGAAAACATCCCAGTTTGTTGGTGTCCTATCTTAACCTGTTGGTATGTCAGGTACCTAGATATGAACGTAACTGTATCTTGCTTCTTAGAACTGGATACATAGGAGTTTGCGAAACTCTGAGTCTCTGAATCTAGACTTCTCCTAGCGTAGGATTTTCTAGAACACCTAATGTAGTGTAGGGTTCTCTCCTTTACGCATAAGCTGAGTCATGGTAAGATTAACCACAGAAACCCATGTGATTCAGTGTGTTACTCTAATCAAACAAAATTGATATTGGAAAAATTTCCAGATTAGAATTTCTCTTGTCATAGAATTTGCAACATAGTGTAGATAGGGTCTTCCTGTTCTTCTATAGGCTTAGAGGAAATCAGGTTATCCTCAGTGTAAACACTGATGAATTTGCTATGAGTTCATGGAAACTCATTCTTATAATACCGTTGGAGCATTGATGAGACTAATTCAAAATTATAAATCTAGCATGACCGAGTCGTGTACGAAAGCAGTCATGGACATGTCCTGCTCTTTCACCCGTCGCTGTTGGCAGCATGATCATGAGTTCAATCTTGGAAAAGTGATTAACACTATAAGGTCGATTGGACATGTTGTCAATACGTGGAGGAGAATAATGGTCATGAATGGTGATTTGTTTAAGTCAACAGTAGTCGACATATAATCTCATGGTACCATCCTTCTCCTTGTAGATTCTTCTGGAATGTATAGGAAGACTTTGGAATAATCAACTGGCTATGCGTAAAAGAATTAAGTGGTCGTGTCTTACTGACAGCTAGAAAATTTTAGCGACCATGGCTAACAACGCACATGCTTGTAAGCATAGATAATTTGTACAGATTTTCCTGATGGAAAATCAAGCTGAATGTATTCAGGGGCCTGAACACTACTGTACATAATTATGAATCGTAGTATGGTGTGTTGTTCATAGTCCATAATTAGGATAAAATTCATCTCGTGTCTGTCCGAGGAAATGCGTTAGCAGCTTGGATCTCATCATTAAACTGAAGGAAAACCTTCGTATGCATGGGAATACGAAAGGCGTCCTTCATGGTCATGAATATATGAACTATGGTGAAAGAAATGAAAGTGACATCGGCAACGTGACAGTTCTCACTGATGCGCCGGTAATGGTATTGAAATTCTTGTGGCCTGATTAATACATGGCACAACAAAATGGATATACCCTTGGAGGGTACCCTGAATTTCTTAGAAATGTTCCATAGTTGGACGTGAGTCATGTGTCTTGACTCGTGTCTTGGAACTATTAGCATGACATATGTCTTGACTGGTGTCTTGACATGTGTCTTTAGAAAGTATACGTGAGACATGTGTCTTGACTGATGTCTTGACATGTGTCTTCAGGAGGTATACGTGAGACATGTGTCTTGACTGATGTCTTGACATGTGTCTCGAGACGTAAAACGATAGAACTATAATGTTAGATTATTATGCCAGACTTGGCGGATCGGTTGGACTACTGATCCTTTGTATGTCTGATCACGTCCGCGACCGGAGCCTCTGTTGCGATTTTTAGGATAGTTCTGTCATAGTAGTGGTTACTATCGTCTTGTCTGTCAGTTCCATGACGGTCATTCTCATGACCGTGATTCATGTAACTATTCAGCTGAGTGGCCGGCTGTAAAACCCGTAAAAATAAGGTCATAATTTAATTCTATTTTCAATTATTTTGAAGTATTTTATAACGTTAAATATTATGATGTTTAACGGTTTAAGTTGAAACCGATATTAAATATTATATTTTAATATTTTGACGAGTAACGAGGCACTAGTGATTGCGATACCGACGGATGCCTAAAATTTTATATTTTATTATCGATCGTTTCGATATTTAATATTTTCAATGATATCGTTTTAATTACGTATCGAGTCGTTATATTATTAATTTTCGTGTGCGTTTAAACTTTTTAGTATTTTTACGAAACCCGAGTCTCGTAAATATTTCAAAAAAATTACAATTTACATTTTCTACCCTTTTAAACTATTTTATTCCATCTTGGACCAAAACTATCACAAATTCGCAAAATTTACCCTTGTACCACCATATAAAATGGTTTTTACTTCCACTAACTTTTATAAAATAATAATAAAACAAAAAATTTTCTCTTCCTTTCTTTTTTTTCTTCCAAACCGTGACCCCCTCCCCATCTTTGATCAAAGATTTCTCAAAATCTAGCTTGATTCAATCCAAACTAAAACAAGACCCATCTTAGTTTTGATCTTGTGATCACATTGGTATGATTTTCTTCAACATGCATTAACATTTTTTTTTTAATTTTTTTTTTATTGATGAACTATACTTGTTTGATCCTTTTTTAAAGAATAAATAGGTGTTAATAATATTATATTACATAGTGGTGGGGTTGCATGTTTGAATTTTTGAGTTTGGTTTATTAGATTTGTACATGCAAGTGTGTTAGAGGTTTGATCATAGTGTAGGAGTGTTAGAATGATCATATTAGTGGTATAGAAATGGGTAAAATGTGTTGAAAAATTGATTTTGTATGATTTTTAAAAGGTCAATTTTGGGCAGTAGGTTTAACGCCATTTTCGAGGGTCTTAAGTCTGAATATAGATTGATATCATGGGATTATGTCGTAGAGAATTTCGTTAGCTTCGATTTGATATAAGGTAGGCCTTCTAACTCCAAACGAGGTGGAAGATACACTAGTTTGATTTTCGTGTACCGGGAGACGAGTGTCGACACAATCCGAAAATTATTGTCGATATTTGGATCGAATCTCGGGGACTACAAAATGAGTTTCAAAATTATTCAAGGGCTGTTCTCAGGCTCCAAGTTTAGTATTTTGAGTCTATTTTTAGAATCAAGTGGCGGTTTTACAAATGGAGTTGTTTAGAATGGTCAAAATGGTTTCGTAAGTCAAGGTCGCTAAACTGTCCGGATTTTGTGATTCAAAGATGAGTCGGGCAGGGAACTTTAGAAGTAAAATCTTTTGATGGGCTCTTGGGAGGACTTTATACATATAGTAATTAAGTTCTCTGAGTAGTATCATAAAAATTTGATGTGTTTAAGTATGGGAAAACGGCTTGGACATTCGGTATGTTCCGGCAGATTTTTATTAAAGACATAGAATAATAAAATGAATATATAGGAGAGTGTAATAGTATCACTTGTATCGTTTTCTCTCGAGTTTGTCGTGATTATATGAGTCGAGTTTTATATTCTTATGTATGGTTTATTTCTCGAGTCTATTATAATGAACGCACCTCATTTGATAGGTTGCGGTTCTCGTGTTTGAAAGGCATCATCTATCGTCGGCGATCGTCTCATTACCACTATCGGCTAAGGTGAGTCTATAGCCTCGCTTGTGCACATTAAATTGTTTTAAAAACCCGCGAGGGGGAACACATGTTTTATAAACTTAGAACACAAGATTTTTATGGTATGCTTTGTCCCTCTATGAATGGACCCGTGGTTGCCTTTAAATTGCATTAAGTGATTGCCATTGTTAAAGCCTCAATTATGGACCGTTAATTAACCTATGATGGGTTAACCGCTAGTACAATTAATAGATCTATGGGGGAAGCCGCCCCGGTTCAGTTTGTATGGACTTGTCACAGAAGCTTAGGCCCGACCTCTACACTGTTTGGACATATTGTATTGAGAAGTCAGGTATACGGCAATGTACCAAGAATCTAGAGGTAACCGATAATTAATAAATCTCTCGTCTTATTAGACTGATATGGGAGTGTCTAAGGGCTCGGTTCCATGAGCTTATTGCAATTTATGCTATATACAATTATCATTGTTGATGCAAATTATTATTTGATGCTTATAAGCATGCCACAAACTTATAATCTTTGCTTGTGTTCAAACTGATTACATAAACCTATAGATTCACTCGGCATTTTTGCTGATTGTTTTACTCACATGTATTTCAAGTAATCAAGAAGTGGAAGCTTGGAGGTCACGAGAATGAAGTTGTGCACTGCTATGTTGTTCAAACTCTTTGATTTAATTATCGTTCCATTTTTAAAACAAACTAATATTTTGTTTTAACTTATCTGTTGGTAACGATTACTTGGGACTACGCTACTCTGATAAATGTTTTAGGAACGATAAATTTGAAACGTCTCTTTTCGACTCGTTCTTTATAAATTATGTGTTGTTGTATCATTGTTTAGCACCCAAAGATGTATTCCGTTGCGTGTGAATTTGGGGGTGTTAAAGATTGGTACCAGAGCCATGAGTTATAGAGAACTAGGTCTTTATTTTAAAAACCTAAACTATAACTGTCAGTTTTATTTTTCAAAGAGTCGGTGCACAGGACTTCCCGTGACTTCAGGTTCAAGCTACTTCTGAAATTACAATTTTAGTATACGTTATTACGTATACCTTATTGGTAAGTATTTATAAATAAATACTATGATCCATTTATTGATATATATTTATATCTAGGATCCCTTTTATCGATATATATTTATGTCGTTAAACTTTTCGATAAAAGTTTATCATTTATTAATGATTAACTTAAATAAATACAATGAATTTCATGATCCTTCTGTATTTATTTTTGAAGTATTTAAATTGCTTTTATTGCAAAATTTTTATATTATGACCTTACATACCTTCATCTGCGCACGTTACTTTTATTGCTTAACCCTTTGAGATATCTATATAGATATCCAAATCGTCTTCCGACTGTTTGTGTTCGGACGTCTTGAAACGTAGTCTCTAGACCATTGTGTAGCTTAATGTGTCCTTGGAATAGACTAACCGCTATTGTGTGAGTCACACATTTTGAAATATTTCCTATAATCGTGTTGAATAATATCATAGTTTTTCATAATATTTTGTTGATTTTTATTATCGTTTTACACGACATGCGAAGATTTAATTTCTTGACATTTATATGTATCGTCCGAAGTGTATTGTTCACTTATATCTCGGTAACGTCATCGTTATTTTATAAATCATCGTCTAGATTATGGCGCTAGATTGGAATACGATTTTACTTCTATAAAATTGTATCATTTGTTTTTCATTAACCTTCTTGCTCTCGGAACGCAACCTATGAATGTTTCATTCTTTTCTCGTTATGTTTTGGTGTTTTTAAAGAATCGTGGCACCAAGGAGGTTTGCCTACATTGCACCTTGAAACTTAAATTACGAACGTCATTCACCGTTTTGCTTCCTAAATTTTGTGTTGAATACCTTGAAGCATCTTCTGTCATTCATTATGCTATATTTTTACTTGATGCTCATTATGAGATTTATTTTTCGTTGTTGTAAAATCCACAAGACATATGTGCATGTATATATATATTTTGAGCCGTTAGGAAGTGTCGAAAAATATATTTAATGGAGGAACTGCAGGGGCAGTATAAACAAGTCACAACTTAAAAGTAAAACCTGTGTTTTTAAAATAAAATAGTCAAACCTGCACATAACTTGCAGGGGTATTTTGGTCATTTTACATTGGTTTTCAGGTCTCGGGTAAAACTAGAAAGTCGTTTGAAACATCGTTTTGCATCAAAATGCTTTAGACTCCGAGTCTTGGAGATGTCGTTTATCGGGTCAATTAATCGGCTCATATTTAAAAGTTAAAATCTGATAGAAAATTCAGAACATGAGTTTTAAATGTTTCTAAGCTGTTTTGATTTCATTTTAGATCGTAAAAGTTTAACAAATATTATTTTACAACTAACGAATACTAGTTGCATGTGAAAATGTTTAAAAATAGAAACATTACAGGATTAGCAATTACCGGAATAATGGTGTAATTTGAAAACGAATAATATACTTTCTTAAAAGCATATTGTGTCGAGTATCTTACATAGAATACACATATGGATTGATTTATTCTTTTTATATATATGACTCAATTGTTATTCGATGTTATTTTATTTTTATTTTCTTCTAACCTTCCACTGATTTGGGTTGAGTTTTGAAGTTTTGCCTTCACATTCTTCGTCGACATTTTTTTTTATCGCGTGTCTCATGGCGTTTTCGTCTAAATCTTATAACCTTTTGAAACATTAACAACTTGTAACCATTTCATTGATTGTTTTATGAGCTGCTATTTGCAACTTTTTGCAAACCTTTGGCTACTTTATACATTGTAATAATGTCACATTATAAATAAATCTGATATTGTTTTACGATAATTTTCACCAATTGTTTTTACTTTGGTCTTATAAAATACTTTTCGTAACATTAAAAGTTGCTTATTGAGTATCTCGCAAATTACTTGTATCCTATAAATTTATAAACTATTTTTAAATTCCATTTTTCAAATGGCATGGTTTATATATAAACATAAGAAACTTAATACTTTTCGACGAAATGGAGCACTGCATTGCTAGCTCTAAATTATACATGGCCTGATCACCTATGTCTAATTTAGAAGGAGCCATGCTAGGCTGAATAGTAGTCACCTTAAAAATCTTGATAATAAGTAACTTTTTACTTGTATTTATGATAAAGATAAATAAAATGAAATAAAGTGAAAAGAAGTTTTGAAAACCTTTATATTTTATGCAAGTAACACAATTTCTATGCATCCGCATATGTTTTCTTACCTTTTGTTATACGAATTACGTGATTATAAGTACGTTTTTACTCGATGATTGTTTTTCTACTTGTTACTTCATTTTGTCTTATAAGTGATTTCTTTTGACTGCTCGTCTAATTATTGACTGTTGATAAATGACTTGAAAGTCACGATGTTTTATCCTTCCTTCTCGTCCAATCTTCTTTATGCGACTTGGTAGATCTTTGGAATGTCTCCGCACGTGAATAATGAATTATCACTAGAGTGATTTCCGTATATCTGGGATGACGTCCGTCACTCTCGTTTGTCTCGAAATCCACTCTTGTGAACCTTGCTTTGACTTCTCTCTTTAAACACTAACATCGTTCATTTGATTTGCTTTAATTACAAGTGATGATTAGGAATTTTATTTATTAAAATTTTTGTATGGATCTTCTTTCCGATCATGTATCGACCACCGCTAAGTTAACGAGCTGATATTGGTGAACCATCAACCGCACTAACAAAATTGACAACTTGTTTAATCTATCATTTCTTATCGTCTTACCATCAACGCCTTTATTTTATTATTCTCTTTAAGAATTCATACGACATTTGCTTCGTTCTCTTTTGTACCATTGATTTCGTATTAATTGTTGACCATTATTTCCATTCGTATCCGTTTGTTATCTTGTCACATTTCGAAACCCAAATATATCCCATATTTATTTTGAAATAATAAACAACTTTATGTATTTCTACAACGTATTATAAAATTTTATGGAACTTTTATACATTTTTCCAATAATTTTCAATTATTGAAATAACCATCACAAGTAAAAGGTCAAATTTATACATCCTATTCTGTATAACTAAAACTAATGTTTAAAATGAAATTATGTTCTATCTTTTGAAGTAATTGACTTATCATACTTTACTTTAAATGTAATGAAATTACTGGTTTAATTTATATTCCTAATAGTGATTTAATTTGGAAATTACATTTTCTAATTGTAACCATCAATATGAGTTTAATTAATAAATTCATGTCATTCTTTCAAAGTTTCTTAAGACGACCAAATAAAATTTGAAAATATTTAACTCCTATTTTTGATATATCATTCTTATCAAGAGAGTACCTCAATTGAGTATTAAGGTAATACCAAATCTGGAATGAATAATTGTGACAAACTTTATTTTAATGTTAATATTTAATTCATTCTTCGCTCTCATTTTTCTAGTATTGCGAATTATTATGTTTTACGGTTACGTGAGTCGAGATCCCTCGTCGATCGTCAACCTTAAATCATTTACCACATCTTGTCCGTTATTGCGTTTATTGAAATCATTTTTATCTCGTTACGTTCCTCGTATTGAATATCATTATTTTATTCTGAGTTTAAAATAAATCTCGGGAAGCAGTGTATAAGAAGAAACGATAAGTGTCACCAGGATTTATGCGTGTACTTGTGGGATGATTGAGGACCGAATCTCTTAATGAATGGGGTTAATAAATTCGTTACGACCTCGAGGAGTGTGTTGAAGCCGACACCGCAAGTGGAAAGACTCTTGAGATCAAGTAGTTATTATCAAGGGTTCGTTCAAGGTTTTCTCGATGATTAACGATGGAGATCTATAATCGATGTTATGTTCGACCTTTTCTTTTATGTACCTATATGGTGTGTGATCTAGTCAAATGATCGTAAGTTGTGGGAACTTGAGACGGCATCATCCGATGACGTCTGATCATGTAGAACACATATTATGTAATATCTTTTTGACTTTCAACGACGATATTTATTGAGACTTTTATGCGCGTTGGCGAAAGTGAGATGGTGTCTTTGTATCATCTTTTGAGTAAGGACCCGCGTGTGAGGACCCTCCGATGACGAAAATATTTTTCTTGTTAGTTCTTAGTATGTGTCCATGGCTATCCGGCCGATGGATATCCTTTAATTTGTAACATTCTTTTTAACTCGACTTATCCGAAAATCCTGTCATCTATTCTTGTTATCGAATGAGCTTCGTGTGATTCATAAAATTTTCATGTGTCAAGGCTTGACGAGTGACTGGTGGATAAGGATTTATTTATTCCTTTTTGGTGAGATACAACTTGACGACAAGTTGCGTTTTGTAAAAGAACCAGTGGAGATCGTGGATCGAGATTCACGTGGGAACGTGAAGACTTCTTTATAAGGAATGCCCTCATCCTTCCGGGTAGTGAACAACTCGTGTATGAGGCGAGTTGAGCGCCGGGACGTCGCTCCTTTAAAGTGGTGAGGATGTAAAACCCGTAAAAATAAGGTCATAATTTAATTCTATTTTCAATTATTGAAGTATTTTATAACGTTAAATATTATGATGTTTAACTGTTTTAGTTGAAACCGATATTAAATATTATATTTTAATATTTTGACGAGTAACGAGGACTACTAGTGATTGCGATACCGACGGATGCCTAAAATTTTATATTTTATTATCGATCGTTTCGATATTTAATATTTTCAACGATATCGTTTTAATTACGTATCGAGTCGTTATATTATTAATTTTCGTGTGCGTTTAAACTTTTTAGTATTTTTACGAAACCCGAGTCTCGTAAATATTTCAAAAAAATTACAATTTACATTTTCTACCCTTTTAAACTATTTTATTCCATCTTGGACCAAAACTATCACAAATTGGCAAAATTTACCCTTGTACCACCATATAAAATGGTTTTTACTTCCACTAACTTTTATAAAATAATAATAAAACAAATATTTTTCTCTTCCTTTCTTTTTTTTCTTCCAAACCATGACCCCCTCCCCATCTTTGATCAAAGATTTCTCAAAATCTAGTTTGATTCAATCCAAACTAAAACAAGACCCATCTTAGTTTTGATCTTGTGATCACAATGGTATGATTTTCTTCAACATGCATTAACATTTTTTTTTAATTTTTATTTTATTGATGAACTATACTTGTTTGATCCTTTTTGAAAGAATAAATAGGTGTTAATAATATTATATTACATAGTGGTGGGGTTGCATGTTTGAATTTTTGAGTTTGATTTATTAGATTTGTACATGCAAGTGTGTTAGAGGTTTGATCATAGTGTAGGAGTGTTAGAATGATCATATTAGTGGTATAGAAATGGGTAAAATGTGTTGAAAAATTGATTTTGTATGATTTTTAAAAGGTCAATTTTGGGCAGTAGGTTTAAGGCCATTTTCGAGGGTCTTAAGTCTGAATATAGATTGATATCATGGGATTATGTCGTAGAGAATTTCGTTAGCTTCGATTTGATATAAGGTAGGCCTTCCAACTCCAAACGAGGTGGAAGATACACTAGTTTGATTTTCGTGTACCGGGAGACGAGTGTCGACACAATCCGAAAATTGTTGTCGATATTTGGATCGAATCTCGGGGACTATAAAATGAGTTTCAAAATGATTCAAGGGTTGTTCTCAGGCTCCAAGTTTAGTATTTTGAGTCTATTTTTAGAACCAAGTGGCGGTTTTACAAATGGAGTTGTTTAGAATGGTCAAAATGGTTTCGTAAGTCAAGGTCGCTAAACTGTCCGGATTTTGTGATTCAAAGATGAGTCGGGCAGGGAACTTTAGAAGTAAAATCTTTAGATGGGCTCTTGGGAGGACTTTATACATATAGTAAGTAAGTTCTCTGAGTAGTATCATATAAATTTGATGTGTTTAAGTATGGGAAAACGGCTTGGACATTCGGTATGTTCCGGCAGATTTTTATTAAAGACATAGAATAATAAAATGAATATATAGGAGAGTGTAATAGTATCACTTGTATCGTTTTCTCTCGAGTTTGTCGTGATTATATGAGTCGAGTTTTATATTCTTATGTATGGTTTATTTCTCGAGTCTATTATAATGAACGCACCTCATTTGATAGGTTGCGGTTCTCGTGTTTGAAAGGCATCATCTATCGTCGGCGATCGTCTCATTACCACTATCGGCTAAGGTGAGTCTATAGCCTCGCTTGTGCACATTAAATTGTTTTAAAAACCCGAGAGGGGGAATACATGTTTTATAAACTTAGAACACAAGATTTTTATGGTATGCTTTGTCCCTCTATGAATGGACCCGTGGTTGCCTTTAAATTGCATTAAGTGATTGCCATGTTAAAGCCTCAATTATGGAACGTTAATTAACCTATGATGGGTTAACCGCTAGTACAATTAATAGATCTATGGGGGAAGCCGCCCCGGTTCAGTTTGTGTGGACTTGTCACAGAAGCTTAGGCCCGACCTCCACACTGTTTGGACATATTGTATTGAGAAGTCAGGTATACGGCAATGTACCAAGAATCTAGAGGTAACCGACAATTAATAAATCTCTCGTCTTATTAGACTTATATGGGAGTGTCTAAGGGCTCGGTTCCATGAGCTTATTGCAATTTATGCTATATACAATTATCATTGTTGATGCAAATTATTATTTGATGCTTATAAGCATGCCACAAACTTATAATCTTTGCTTGTGTTCAAACTGATTACATAAACCTATAGATTCACTCGGCATTTTTGCTGATTGTTTTACTCACATGTATTTCAGGTAATCAAGAAGTAGAAGCTTGGAGGTCACGAGAATGAAGTTGTGCACTGCTATGTTGTTCAAACTCTTTGATTTAATTATCGTTCCATTTTTAAAACAAACTAATATTTTGTTTTAACTTATCTGTTGGTAACGATTACTTGGGACTACGCTACTCTGATAAATGTTTTAGGAACGATAAATTTGAAACGTCTCTTTTCGAGTCGTTCTTTATAAATTATGTGTTGTTGTATCATTGTTTAGCACCCAAAGATGTATTCCGCTGCGTGTGAATTTGGGGGTGTTAAACCGGCTGGTACCGGTTTGCACTCATATGGCTGAAATGACAGCCGAATGACGCGTGACATGTAACTAAGAATTTGGGACAATGATTGATGGAAATCGTCTGATGGTGAAGCATCTTCTCGTCCAATTGCTTTGCTCCGATGCCTTTGTCTTCGTCTTGTAGGATCTCCAGGTTGTGAACAACATCAGCATCTCGTAGCGTCTCCGAACGTCAGCAGCATCAACCTTTAGTAACATCTCCCAGTTATGAGCGGCATCAACAATCTTGTAGAATATCAGCAATTGAAAATACGCCTTAGGTGATTCGGAATCGACTAGTGAATACTCGTGAAGTATTGCAAGTGAAATACACATGGATTAAGGTACGTGTAATACACGTGGAACACGGTACATGGAGTACACGTTGAATGCACATGAAATGATCGGTATGGGGTCGATCATTTGTCATGATTTAAGGAAAGTATACCGGTTAAACGGTTAGGAAAACCATTATGATAACCTGGCAGTATTAGCATAGACATCATTCTGGTTATAATGGAAACGTTAAAGTGTGGTTACACAAAATTCAACGATGATTCGCCTGACAGCATGATCAATGAAAACCAACCATGACTATCATGAAAGCAGGATTCAATGAAATCTAACAATGTCTTGCAGGACAGCGTAAATAACAAAAGAGGTGTAAGACATAATCAACATGAAGACGGAATTATCATGAAGAAACATGAAACCATCTATCATGAAGAAGTGTATAACATAATCAGCATGAAACTGAAGTTAACCATGACAGTATGAAAACATACTTGACATAAAAACATAATAACTTATGAGGGGACATGAAAAAAATTTATGCTAATTTAAATGATGCGAAAAAATTTATGCATGAAAAACAGTGCATGAATGCGTAATGTAGTTTATAAAACCTTTATATGTGCGAGGGAACGCCTATGGGTCGGTTCCAAAACAAAAGACATGGCGAGGGGACGCCTATGGGTCGGTCCCAAAGTTAAAAGTTTCGATAAAAGCACATGCGACTAAATAGGGCCAGTCCTGTACCAACCATTACTTATTCATAATCCCTGCAACAATGATACATGAAACATAAATAAATGAAACTCATATGTCAAAACTTATCAGAAAAAAATTTATGTGACTAATTATGAACTATTGGGGTTCAGTCCACATAGCCACTATTCACGAGGAACATTATGCATGAAACAATGACACATAACTAAATATGAATGACGGTTGTCCATCCATATTAGCAAAACAATATCGATGAAAACATCAAGGTTAAAACCTCAAGGTGCTGAAAACATCATGGTTAAAACAACAATGCGCTGAAAACATCAATACATAGAATAACAGACGTTGGCTTAGGAAGCTCCTGGTGACTACCCACTAGTCACAGGTCGAGTTTTAGAGCCTACAGGTCGAAGCCTTGGCTCTGATACCATAATTGTAACACCCCATTTTGATAATGGAATGTCACGCGTAATTATGGCGTGTCATCAAAGCATACAAGGATAAATGTATAAAACATTACATGACCATAGGGATAACCGGAATCAAACATCGGTTCCCAAACATAAGCCCAAAACATAATAAAGCAAAAGAAATGAATGAAAGACTAAACAAGCATAAGTATATGAAGGCAAAAAGGAGAAGAAGTCTCTAGCAGCTTCCATCCTATGCACGTCCTCCAAATGCTCGAGTCTTTCCTAGGGTACCTGCCGTTTTGGGACATGGAAAGGAAAGTAATGGCTGAGCAAAACGCTCAGTGCACGGATATAGACATAGTATGAATGACTAAGCATAATAAAGACTTAATAGCAGCAGAAATGTATAAGTCCTGGAAAACCTGGAACATGTTCATAAAACTGGTTTTATAGTTTGAAAAGCCTTATGTTTATCTTATGAAAACTGTTTAACGTATTTTACCATTAGCCAATATAGGTCATGAAAATCCACCGTGCATGAATACTTGGAGGGGTGACCTCATCATGCAAATTAGAAGGGCTGCCTCTAATTTAATATACTGGTTTTTGGGTAGGAGGGATCAGCTCCTTGTGAAGGATGCAAGGCACACACCACATTCACCATGTAATCCTGAATAAAACGTGTAACTAGGATGCACCCATACGCCCCACATGATAAATATAAATAAATGGCCAAAAGCTGAAGGGACGCCACGAGCAATCACTCCGTCGTGGTGAAGTCATAACATTAGTGCCTCTAATGTTATGGTTATGGTACCTCCATAACTAGGTGAAACTGGTCATGCATGTATATGGCTATAGGTAATCTTAATTAAACATAAGCAATCAAACTCATAACTTATACTACAGAAAACAGTTGGCTGCATACGGGGAATCCTAATAAGGAAAGAATGTCCATACTGAAAGGACGGGAATCCGTACCTTATGTCCAGTGAACGAAGAAGATGAACTGAGAGGAATCCTACTTCCGAATCACTAGTGCTACATAAATATATACATGAATAAGTATCTTCTTACTAAATACGTAGCTGGTTTTATGTCATGTCTTAGCTTATTTTATGTGTTTTTAGCATGTTTTACTATTTTAAAGCCTTAAACTGTGTTTTATCTTATATTCTGTTTAATCTGATTAAGTATTTCTGGTATTTCATGTATTATTATACTTACTGTGTAATAATAAGTAACTTTCCAAAAATAGCAGTTTCCTAAAATAGAAAGTTTCCAAAAATAGAAAGTTACCAAAAATAGAAAGTTTCCAAAATAGAAAGTTTCCAAAAATAGAAAGTTTCCAAAAATAGAAAGTTTCCAAAAATAGATTTACTGCTTAAAATATATAAGTTTCTAAAAATAGAAAGTTTCCATAAATAGATTAGCTGCCTTAATTAAATAAGTTTTCATAAATAGATTAGCTGCCTGAAATAAATAAGTTTCTAAAAATAGAAGGTTTCCATAAATAGATTAGCTGCCTTATTTAATTAAGTTTCTAAAAATAGAAAGTTTCCATAATTAGAAATAAGTTGGTTAAATAAGCTAAGTATATAAGCCTAAGTGTTTTCATGATTATTTCCTAAGTCGTATGATATAAGGTATAGTTTAATAATTATTTCATGTAATTAAATTAAACTATAGGTTAAAATATTTAATTAAAGTATAACATGTTTTTAATTAAATCAAGTTAACTACTTAGGTTAAAACATGTATTATTATATATTAATAATATAACCTAAGTCATGTTAATTAATTATTTATAGTCATGGTTTTGAAATAATTAATTAATTATAAGTCTAGAATATAAAATACTTAGGTTAATTAATTTCATGATTATAATAATTAAAATAACCTAAGTCATGTTATTAAATTAATCATATCATTTTATTAATTTAATTTTTAACATAAGATCATAAACATAAAAAAAAACTAAACATACACCATGAACCGGATCCAAACTAAAAACAATGAACCGGACATGAAATCGACACCGTACCCCGAACCAACTCAGGGTACCCCGTGTTTTACTGCTACCGTGGGACCCACACGCACCAACCAAGACCGTATGGTCTTGGTGGTGGTCGGCTTGGCCAAACCGAGACCCCTTCGGGTTCGGTGCAGCCTGCGGCCAAAAACAAACACCCCTTAAAACACCCTTTTGATTTTATTTAACACCAAATCATGTTAGATCCATGTTTAATTATTAGGTTTTTGTAAAAAACATCACATGTTCTTGATTTATAAAAAGATTAAATCAAAAGAAAAGGTTTAAAAAGGATTTACCGAATTCGTGGATAAAAAGGATGAAGAACAAACACGATCACCAACTTAATTCCCAAGATCCAAGATCACAAACCACCTCCTTGTGGTGGTTGTAGGGTGGCGGCACAAAGAAGACAAGGGAGGAGGGTTTTAGGGTTTTTTTCTAAAATCTTCTGTGAATGAATAATGAGTAGTGTAATTTTCCTTAACCTCCTTTTAGTAAAAATTGATGGGCTAAGCCCATCCTCCCTCCTTAATTTCGTGGTAATGGGGCCCACAAGGGGTAACCCGAATGTTTTTCCGTGTCTAAAATATTGGTGTGTTCTCATGTGTTCTCGTGTTCTTGTTTTACGTGTTTTAATTAGTTATCGATCGTGACTTAATATATCTATTCGTGTTCGTAATAAATATATATACGTAATTAATATTAGCCCGTGATTTAATTACGTTCATGATTTCATGATCGCATGTTCGGATTAATTATTGTTTAAATAATTATTGCGTGTTCGTGCGTAATAAATACTTATCGTGTTCTAACACGTACGTAATACGTAAAATCCTAACACGTAAACGTAATCGTACTATAAAAGGAAAGTTTTAATCTAGTACGTACGATCTTAAGGGTACTATTCATGGTAAAAGCATGCGGGTTTTACACTTCTAGTTCCTTTCTTGTGTTTTGTTCCGTTTAGTTTAATTAATATAGGTATTCAATTTTAGACTGTCAGGTTTAGTAATTAGTTTAAATTCAAAGTTAAGTTTTTATTTTAATTTTAATTAAAAGTATTTCTTTATAAATTTTCTTTTAAATTGAGTTTTTATAAAAAAATAAAAAGAAAAAAAATATATTTTAATTGTTTTTTTTAGATTTTATAGATTAAAATTAGTTTTTAATCTTATTTAAATTTTAAGTTTTAAAGATAGTTTTCAATCAATTTAGTTTTTAAATAGATTTCGTTTTAAAAAAAGTTTTTATTTTAGTTTCACCTAAAATTAGATTTGCTTTTGTTTAAGTTTTAAAATAGTTTTTATTTAAATAGATTTTAATTAAATAGTTTTTATAATTTTTTTTAGTTTTAAAAATACCAAGTTTTATTCACCAAGAACAAATTAAGTCTTACGTTTTAGTCCGATCTCAATTCGAGTCGAGTCGAGGAAACGAACAAATAATTGCTTTAAAAAGATTTGCCTTGCAAAATCCGAACATTAAAATGGCGCCGCTGCCGCTTCGCTCGTACGATTGACGATTTTTTGTGAAGACGTTTGGATTTTGGGATCTGTTCTTTTTGAACGTTAATTTTCTTGCACAAAAAAAATCAAAAACACAAAAAAATCAAAAACTTAAAAATACAAAAAAAATTTATTAAAATATCACAAAAGCAAACTCTTTCCTAAGATTTGCACCAAAAAAATTAAAAAAATCAAAAGTAATACTTTTTCCTAAAAGTATTACACCAAAAATATTACGTATTAGTGTTATTTTTCTTAGTTCGATTTCTTTCGTTTTTATTGTGAATATATATTTTTTCTAAAAAATACAAAAAGATTTTTCATTTATTATATTATATTACGTAACACAATAAATTTATCTACTTTTCAAATAAGGCCTTAGTTGGGATTTCATCACCTAACTATTGTATTCGCATCCATAACGAAATAAAAAGGCAGAATAGATAAATACTAGTAAGACGTTTGAACTCGATATATACAAACTATAAGGTGGGTATAAGGCGACGCGCTATAAAAGGCCGTCTAAGGAAAAAGGTTTTTAAGTGCTTTGTGCCACCTCGTTTCCCCGCTTGCTTGTGCGTATAATCGTATATTGAGAGGGACAACCGATTATTGGTTTGCCAACTCAATTAGTATTAAGTATATATTTTTGTAGATTTTTACTATTGCACCTCGAGAGGGAAAATCCTTTTCCTCTCAAAGTCGACCGAGGTCACCTACCTCATTCCAAAGTTTTAATTTTATGCGCACTCGTGCGCATACATACATACCGATTGGTGTACCAAATTCTTCCAATTCTTCCAAAAAGAAGAAGAAGAAGAAAAACAAAAAAACCATCATTCAAGCCGATCCCGAGAATCGTGCTTTCGACAATACAATGGAAACGGATAACCGACCTATGCTCGAGATTTTGCAATCACACGTTGAGGGAAACGATGACGCTATCGTTGTCCCCGCAATTGGAGCAAATAATTTTGAACTCAAATCGGATTTAATTAAAATGGTTTCCGCTACACCATTTTTGGGTCGTTCCCAAGATGATCCCCATGATCATATCAAGAGATTTATCCATTTAACCAACACCGTCAAATACAATGGGGTGCCACAAGAGGCTATTCGTTTGCAACTCTTTCCTTTTTCCCTCGAGGGACAAGCCCAGATTTGGCTTGATAAGGAACCACCCCAAAGTATTACAACATGGATTGATTTAGAGACCAAGTTCATTAATTACTTTTTCCCACCATCATGGACCACCTCTTTAAGGAATGAAATCATTACCTTTGAACAAAAATATGGGGGAACTTTTAGTGAGTCTTGGGATCGATTTAAAGAGCTTTTGAAGAAATGTCCACAACATGGTTTCACCAAAGTTCATCAAATTAATACGTTTTACAATGGTTTAACTCTAAATGACCAAGACTCACTTAATAGTGCCGCGGGGGGCAATATTCTTGTGAAAACCATGAACGAGGCTTGGGCCATAATTGAAAACAAGGCTAAAGTACAAACCAAGAGTGTTAGGGCCACTATGGCAAGTGCTAGTTCTAGTGAGAGTGACAAGAGAATCGATAAACTCACTTCGCTTGTTGAAACAATTGCTTTACAAACCCAAGCCCTCAAAGGTCAAGTGAATGCCTTGAAAGAAACTAGTGAAACGTGTGAGACTTGTGGTGGACCACATTCATATTTTAATTGTGACAAGGTTTACAATCAACAACAACAAGTTTGTGCTTTTAATGCTAATGAAAGGGTTCCATTTAAACCAAATGTTGATGTTAACCATTTGTCTTATAAAAGTACTAATTATTTGGCTCCCCCGGGTTTTGTAGCACCACAAAGACCACCCCCACCCGCCCAAAATACCCAATACCAAAATAGGAACCAAGGTCCTCAAATGGGTAATTTTCAAGGGAATGCTAATCAAGGGAATTTTAATGTTCAAAATCAAGGTTTTCAAAATAATAACCAAGGTTTTTATAATAAGAACGGTTTTCAATCTCAATATCAAAACCAAGGTTTTCCTAATCAAGGGGTTAACAATCAAGGGTTTAATCAAATGAACATGCAAAACCCTCAAATGGACTTGGTTCTACAAAAATTGACCGAACATGAGAAAATCATGAAAGCAATGCAAGAATCTACTAGACAAATGCAAGAGTCCAATGATAAGAGATTTTTGACAATGATTCAAGCCCTTAGACCCCAAGGAGCCTTACCTTCAAATACTGAGATTAACCCTCGTGCCAATGTGAGTGCTATCAATACTCGAAGTGGAGCCACTTTAGTGGGACCTTCCATCTCTTCGCCCATAAAGGAGAGACAGGGCCCGGAGGTCATAATGAGTAGTCCTACTCCCCTTCGGTGATTCCTCCCACTACCACTCCTAGTACTAGTCCTCCATTTGCGAAAGAGCCTATCCCTACGGTTGTTCAAGAATCGAGTCCTTCTCCTTCTCAACCTTCAAAGTCTAAGCCTAATATCCCTTATCCCTCTAGGTTAGACAAGGCTAAAGTGCTCACCAAGGATGACGTTCATGTCTCCAATTTTTTGAAAATGATTTCCAATGTGAATGTTAACATTAGTCTTATTGAAGCACTTGCTCAAATGCCAAAATTTGTGAAAATGTTTAAAGATTTGCTTAATAAGAAAGAAAAAATGGTTGAGCTCGTGAACACCCGTTTAAATGAGAATTGTTCCACGATCCTTCTCAAAGAGCTTCCCGAAAAGCTAGGAGATCCCGGACGATTCGTGTTACCTTGCTCGTTTCCTCAAATCGATGATTGTATGGCTTTAGCAGATCTCGGCGCTAGCATCAATCTTATGCCACTTTCGGTTTGGAAACAATTATCATTACCCGACCTTGTACCGACTCGCATGACTTTAGAGTTAGCTAATCGAACTCTCACATACCCCGTTGGTATTGCCAAAGATGTTTTTGTTCGAGTTGGTACATTCACTTTTCCCGTGGATTTTGTCGTCGTCGACTATGAGATGGATCCTCGTATTCCGTTAATACTTGTTAGACCATTCTTACGCTCCGGAAGAGCCTTAGTTGACGTGGCCGAAGAGGAGTTAATTCTTAGGGTTCGGGATGAACAACAAGTTTTTAAAATGGGAAAAATCACAACAAAATCAAATGGAAAAGAGTCGGTCAATATGATTGATGTTCTTAATTATGATAATGACGAGATTTTTATTAATCCTTTTGGAATTCAAACGTCTAATCAAAATGATTTTGTGATAAACTCATCCCTTCCCTTAGAGCCTCAAATTTTTGAAACTCCTATTTATGACACCTATAGTGATGACACTTCTTCAAGTGATCACACTATCTTCAGCTTAGACGACTCGACTTTTGACCCACCCACTTTTGACCCACCCATTTTTGATCAACCAATCTTTGATACCTACGATGATGACACTTCTTTAAGTGATCTCATTAACTTTGATAACCCACCCCATGAGCTTAATACACCTCATATCCCTATGAGTGATTCTTCTATGGAGACTCCTTTTGACTTTTATACTCCAATTTTAGAAGTCATGACTATTGAGGAGGATCCTCCACTCTTAGAGATCATTCCTACTTTAGAGGTTATTCCATTTGAGGAGGATTTAGATATCTTTCTAAATACCTATTTTCCTCATGGGGAAGAGTTCTCCTATGACTCTGATGATACTTATGTTTTCACATCGAGTTTGGAAGAGGACCTTCCCACTTTGGATTATGATGTTTTTTTGAGCTTAAATGTCACTACCACTTGCTATTTTCCCGTTAAGGAATCGGTGTTTGATCCCGGAATAGAGACTTTTGTGTTTTCATTGCCATATTACCATACCACCCTTCCTTGTAAGATACTTTTGCCTAAGGATACCCCACTCTTCTTTGACTTGCGTGATTTTACCACTTCGGGGTTTATTTCCTTGTGTGATGGAAATTATGTGTTTGACCCGGGTGGATTTTTATGGGGTATGCCTTATTTGACTTTGTTTATCCTCTTTATCATGGAGAGATTTTCCTCCCTTGGAAATCTTGATTTTTCCATGATTTTCCCATTTGAATAATGACATTCGGGAATTTGAGTCGAGCTAGAGACTCGTGATAAATAAATCAAGCATCGTATAACTAGGTTAGATTTTTACCCTTTTCCACCCTTTTTCGCATTCACCCATTTTCACCAATAAGTGTAGGGGGAGCCAAGTAAGTTGTTTGTGTTGTGATTGTGCAGGTACATGTGCTTAATGATCTACTTTTGGTGTTTTTGACGCGACCCGTGATCCCGTGTTCCCGTGTACCCGGTTCATTCGATAAGTTTTTGCTATTGAGATTCAATCTTGTATATAAATAAAACAAATAAATGTAATCACTTTAGTTGTCCCTTCCTTAGCTCGATTTTAAACAACGTACTCAATGTCCTAAGTGTAGGGGAGTTTACTCTCCCACATGCTTAAACATTGAGGACAATGTTTATATTAAGTGTAGGGGCGATTTATATCGAAATTTTAGTGGGATTTTCCATGAATTTGACCCTATTTAACCGGAAAATTTAAAAAAATTTCAACGTTTTTCAAATTTTGATCTATTTGGCCTAGTAGTATTTTCTTTTATTTTCTTTCCTTTTGTCATCGCATCTTCTTTATATTTTCCATTTCAAGAATAAAGTTAAAAATAAATAAATGAATAAAATGGTTTTAACAAGTTTAGATATCTTTGATATATTAGGCCCGTCGTGAATATTTTGACTCAACCCGAGTTTACTTATCCAAGTTTACTCTAGCTAGTATCCTTAACCATATGGACCTTAATTGGTTTATTAGGCTAAGCATCCACGAGTCTCATTCCTTGAGATTTTAAATTGTGGAGAACGAGAGATGATAGAGTTGATAATAAGTTTAAGGGTTAATTGTTGCTTATATGAGTTTTTGTGGCTCTTTCTTCCCACTTGTATATTTAATTGCTTAATAAATGAGGATTTTTGCGGTGTCGATTCATATCTTAACTCTTAGCCAAATCTTTATTCTCCTTGTAATTAAAGCATCAACACATTGAGGGTGCCAGCGTTGTGGACTTCCGACTAAGGTGGCTCATAACCACTAAGTAGGAGGTATTCAGACCATGGGACCGCGAAATTTGGCCTACTATATATATCATAAATAAAGAAAGAATAAGATTAAAACATGACCTCAAGGAGCCTTAGGGTGTGGGGCATGTAGCACGAACCTTGTCATTAGAGCCTTAGGGTGTATAGCAAGGTAAGTGTTGAATAAAAATTGATCAAAAATCAATTCCCTCGTTTATCGTTCAAGGAGCCTTAGGGTGTGGACAATAGATGGGGAGCATTTTTACATCTTAAAAAGCCTAAGGGTATATGATGTGAACTTGCTAAACTCCACATAAAGTCAACATGACTTTGGAGGAATAATTAATAAGTAGTACTATTTGGCCAAATTTTAGGTCCGGGATTCCCCAAATCGTGTTAAATCATCCTTGATGTGGGCTTACTTTAGTAACAACGTTTTTGAGGACGAGGTTAGGTTTTGAGTGTCGGGTTTGCACCGTTTGGCCTTCATTTTTGAACTAATAATTATCAAATAAGTCGAATGAGCCTACGGGTGAATGAAAATCAATAAATCTAGAGATACAACGTAGGAATTGGAGAAAGAGTATTACACGATTGCCTTATATAAGTGGTCTTAACCTAAAAACTTATGGTAAACAATGATCTCGTTTTTAAGCTTGGTATGGGGAACGTGAAACTTGAGGGTGATTAATATTCATGACATCAAAGCCCTAATCTAATTCTTAGATTTCTTTACGAGTTCCTTCCATCAAATAATTTCCAAGTTAATAAATTGTTATAAATTTTGTCTTTATCTTTTCATCGTAGTAATAATAGTATATCTTAATAAAGGCCGAGATGGATTAATTATGAGAAAAATGTAACTTTATGCTTTAAAATAATGCATTGCATGGGGTCATTGCAATGGTCAAGTGTAGGAGATTTAATAAGTGTGTAAACACTTATCCTTTTGCCACTAAAATCAAGGAAAAACAAGACCTAATCATGTGTTTAACATCGTAAAAGTCGGAATTACGCGTGGTTTTGTGTTTTTGTGTTAAAATAGGTAAAATTATCAAAAGGAAAGAAAACACGGGATTTCACGGTCAAATGTTGAAGAAAAGTCCAAAAAGAGACGAAGACAAAGTCAAAAGACCGAAAGCGTGCCCAAGTTCACGAAAACCGGCTTAAACGACACGAGGTTGAAGGAATTGTCAAGGAAGCCGAAATTAAGTTCGTTTTTAGCGGATTTAATCTTTTTAAAGATATTCGAGCTTTATGGGTCCCACATTAACTAAATGGGCTTTGAAGGCCCATTTATGGGATATAAAGTCAATATTTAACCAAAAGCCCAAATCATATGGCCCAATTCAATTAGCACACGGATGAAAAGAATCATTTTGGCCCAATTGGAAATGATTAAACGAAAAGAGTAGGATTAAGTTTGGGCCTAGCCCAAATTGCAAACAAATGAAACGAATTGGCTAAATGTTCAGTCACTTTGACTCACACAAATTCCCAGTCAACACCAACCAAATACTTGGTCAACCTTTATCCACTCTAACACACTGATAAAACAACTCACCCTCACCACACGTGTTTCCCCCACTCACAAAATTAATAAACGTTTACTTATTACCCACCCCCACTTACCCTTATTTCGTTACAAGCAATGTGAAATATTTCACTGTTTTTCTTTCTCTCCCATTCACGCAGCCATTTTTTTTACCCATCTCAAAAGAAAACCCTAATTTCCTATATCTCATAAATTACCTATCATAAATTGGGGGTTTTACCCTTACTTGCTAATTCACTCAAAGGGGAATTAAATCCCCATGAAAAACGGGTGCAACACCATGGTGGTCCATCTCACGTGGCCAACCCCTTGATTTTGATTGGTTGTGACAACACCAAATACCCCAACCCACCAATCATATGAATCCACGTCATCCCCAAACAAACACAACAAACACATCCCCATGACAGGAGGGCGATCCGTGTGAGCCCTAGTGCTTTTTCATCCGTTGGATCGAAGAGAAGAGAGAGAAAAGAAGAAAGAAGGGCTAGGATTGATTGCTTAATCATGAAGCTGTGAAGAGGGTTTCCAGGGTTTCTCCTATAAAAACCCCATCATTATGTGTAATTTTTAAGCACTTTTTCTTTATTTAATTTTCTACAAAATTAGTTCTAGGTTTAATATTGTAATTTTTAATTTTTCCAGTAATTGTACTCTTTTTTATTATTAATGAAAAGTTTATTTTTATTTAATTTTGTCTCCTTTAAATTCCTGTCAAGTTTTTTATAATCTGCCTTAATCTTTTTATTTTTGTTACTGTTCGTCTTTATTATTATATATAAAAAAAATAATAAAAAAAATAAAGGAAAGTGTTAACAATTTCCCCACTGGGAAGTTTTAAAAGTTACTGTTCCTTTTGGAATTATTTGGATCGGTTTGGTACTTTGGTTCGAGAGTTTTAATGGTGGATCGAGATGATGGTGACGATGTTTGGGTAAAACGGTGGTGTTGATTCGGTTTTGTTAAGACGGCTCAGCGCCGCGTCTTCGTCACAACGGTTCCTCCAAAAGGTTTTATTTCTCTTTTAATTTTATGTCATTTTTAGTTTATTTAGATTCGGTTTTTGTTTGCATTTTGATCTGCTTAATTAGTTTATCTAGTTTATTTGATTAATATCTGTTAAGTTTCATTAGTTGTCTGGATCTGCTTAGTTTTCTTTTAGGTTTATTTTGTTGAAATTTTAATCTGCTTATTAATATTTGTTCAAGTTTCAGTCTGTTAAATTTGTTAAGTTACTGTTGAGTTTTTTGTTGAAGTTATCTTTTTGTTTAGATAAATACTACTTAGTTTGCTATATTTAAGCTTTGATTTGTTTGAGTTTGATATTGTTAGGATTTGCTTTATATGTTTAGTTGTGTTTAAGTTTTTTTTATAGATTTTGGATTTTGATTTGCTTATCTTTTCGATTGCTTATTATTATAGCTTATCAATTCATAATTGCTTATTCAGTTTTTTTATGCTTATTTGCTTTTGCTTTTTACTTTTCGAGTGTTAACAGCTTATTTTGTTTTGTTTCGTTTGCTGATATGACTGAGTTAAAACCAAACAGATCCAACTGATCTGTTTGGTTTACAATCATTCCAAAAAGTTAAAATATATATTAGCAAAAATCTGTCCATTATGGGTCTCGAACCCTGGACTTCTCGTACACAACCAAACGCCCATAACCAACTCTTCTAGTTCCTTTCTTGTGTTTTGTTCCGTTTAGTTTAATTAATATAGGTATTTAATTTTAGACTGTCAGGTTTAGTAATTAGTTTAAATTCAAAGTTAAGTTTTTATTTTAATTTTAATTAAAAGTATTTCTTTATAAATTTTCTTTTAAATTCAGTTTTTATAAAAAAATAAAAAGAAAAAAAAATATTTTAATTTTAATTGTTTTTTTTTAGATTTTATAGATTAAAATTAGTTTTTAATCTTATTTAAATTTTAAGTTTTAAAAATAGTTTTCAATTAATTTAGTTTTTAAATAGATTTCATTTTAAAAAAAAGTTTTTATTTTAGTTTCACCTAAAATTAGATTTGCTTTTGTTTAAGTTTTAAAATAGTTTTTATTTAAATAGATTTTAATTAAATAGTTTTTATAATTTTTTTTAGTTTTAAAGATACCAAGTTTTATTCACCAAGAACAAATTAAGTCTTACGTTTTAGTCCGATATCAATTCGAGTCGAGTCGAGGAAACGAACAAATAATTGCTTTAAAAAGATTTGCCTTGCAAAATCCGAACATTAACAAGCATGACCAGTTATGTACTAGTTACGGAGGTACCGTAACCATGACACTAGAGGTACCGGTGTCATGACTCCTCTTGGAGGGAGTGATTTCTCGCAGCGTCCTATTTATTCAGCTTGGCCATTTTATCAGTATTATCAGCGGGGCGTATGGGTGCATCCTAGGTTATCAGTTTACAGCTTATCAGGTGAATGTGGTGTGTGCTCTACATCCTTCACATTGGAGTTGATCCCCCCACCCATCACATTATTTAGAGGTCACCCCTCTACAACGTGACGAGGTCACCCCTCCATGTAATCATGCAGACGTTGTTACAACACATGACCTATATAAGCTCTTGGCAATTAAAATACAGTAAATGCATGTTTTCAGATGTAACAGATAACAGTTCAGCTTTGCTATTTATAAATTAGACTTTTCAGATTATACACAGTTTTCTACTGCAATTTTACTTATCAGTCTTACCACTTCAGTATTTTATTATCTGCTTCATTTCAGTATTTCTTATCATGCTTTATATCCGTTCACTGGACGTTATGCTCAGCCGTAGTTCCTTTCATGTTCTAACGGCAGGTACACAAGGACGTTCTTAGGTTTCTGAGAGCATGTGCATTTGGATGGAAGCTATCCATACTTCTTACTTTATGCACTTCTTACATTACTTTGTTTTTGGACATTGTTTAGTCCTTTCCTTCAGTATTTACTTTTCATGTTTTGAGCTTATGTTTGGATTACCGATGTTTGATTCTGGTATTTCCTTTATGGTCAGTTAATGTTTTAGGACATTTACCTTATATGCTTTGATGACACGCCATAAATACACGTAATGGTCCACTTATCCAAGTGGGGTGTTATATTAGATGTTATGTGATTCTTGATTGTATTTATGATTTGGATCGGGGGACACGTACCGTCTCAGTTATTGTGGTTTGACTTGGTACCAAAGGGATGTTGACAAGGCGGGGCCTTGGGATTGGTTCATAGGTGTATGGGCGCCTATGGGACCATGGTGATTGGTAAGGCTTGGAGCCTTGGAATTGTGGTTATTGGTAAGGCTTGGAGCCTTGGATTTGTGGTGATTGGTTAATCTTCAATGCTAGTTGTTAATACATAATTGTAGCACATTGTCCATATGTTCTTTTGTTAATGGTATTTATTCACAACTTATAATTGATTTGGAGTTGGAGTCTAAACCTATGACTCTCACAAACTTTATGTTGACGTGTTTTAGTGTCTCTTTCAAGTAAGAATGTGGTTAAGCGTGAGAATAGGAGTGGCTAGCTGGGAGGCTTAGGATTGCATTGGAGGAACCCCTTTTTCCTCTTAGTCTTTATTTGATGTTTAAATAAGTGATACTTTGTTGACACATATATGTTTGCTTTGTTATTTGTTAATTGTTTGTCTCGGGTAAGAGGAAGACCTGTTACCTACTTACCTAGACGCCCGCATTGTTTGTGATATCTTCATGACATTGTGTCACCATTTATGATAATTCCATTTCATTTAGTTATCTCTATAGACATACTATTGTTGTGATGATATACATACGTCGCGCCCCATATTCCGCCATGGTGGGGTGTGACAGTTACAGACATATCTTATGATGACACCTTACCCGTTTATGACGAAGAACCTACAAACATGGTACAATGTAATGTTGTATATAATGTGTATGCTGATGAAATGCCGCATATTGAGCATTTGAACCTAATTACGACAAACATGGGATGGAAAAGAGTGATAGCGATACCATTTCTGATTCATCCGATGTACGTCATAATGGGAGAGAAAGTATTAAAAATGCTTACAATCATGATAATTGCTTTATAAATGCTTCATTAACTGCTTCTAATTCCAAGATTCAAGAGCTTGAAACGATCGTAGCTCAACAATCAAAAGATCTTGAGGATGCCAAACTTGAATTTTCGAAGAAAACGAACAACTTTGAAACATATTTTGTAAAACTTGAAAAGTCAAACGTTGTTCTTGAACGAAAATTAGATCAAAAAGTTCTAGATTCTGAAGCTGAAAAAGATAACATTTTGAAACAAATTAAGTTGCTAGAATCTAAGTTGGCATCCCAAGACAAATTGTTTAAAGATAATGAGACCTTAAAGGCTCAAGTACATGAAAAGGTTTTTCCTATAGCTGCGTTAAAAAACGAATTGAGAAAAACTAAAGGAACTAGTGTGAACACTAAGCTTGAAAAACCATCAATCTTGGGGAAACCGCCTACAAATCAGTTTGTTAGACAACCGACTGCATTTAGATCCGAGCGACCACAATCCTCGAGACCGCGGTTTGCCTCCCAAGTTGATATGGTTCATATTTCTAGAAAAGTCACTCCACCAACTATGCCTAATGTGACTAAATCAGCTTTAGCAAGACCTAATCATATGATTGCCTCTAGTTTCTCTACGAATACAAAGAACACGTATAGAACTAGTTCAAATGACGTTCGCCATAAATTTGGTCTGAGGGAAGCTAAACAAAAGACACAACTAAGAGATAGGAAATTTTAACCTAGTCAAATGCCTTCTAGATTACCCAACACTGCTAACCGTAGCATGTCATATCCTAGGAGCATCAATCAATCATCTAGGAATTCTAGATCTTACTCGGACATTAAATATGCTACTTGTAAAACATGTAAGAAATGTGTCTTTAAGGCAAATCATGACTCTTGTGTCAAGAAATTTCTTCATGAGGTGAACTCCCATGCTAGAACTAAATCCCAGTGGTTAGCTAAAATCAAACCCATTGGTAAAGTTTGGCGCCCCACTGGTAGAACTTTCACGCTTGTAGGAAACGAGTGCCCTGTAACTAGGATAGTCTCCGATTCTACAAAGAACACTAGGGAGGAAATTGAAAAGGATGATACATCACTTAAGCCTGAACTTAAGGTTTTCTATAAAAGGAAACGTTTGCCAGCTAAGATAAGTGAATCATCTCCTCAGGTCACCTCTAGCACAAGAAAAGAAAACCGTGAATCCCCGCAGGGTTGTAAGATAGATATCGCTAACCCATTTAAAAGCATACAAACTTCAACTGAGAATGCAGGTACCAAAGTCAAGGATCAACAAAAAACAAACAGGTCCAATCTTTTTACACCGTTCAACTAAGGACACTCTCAGAGTTTGGTTACTAAAGAAGCTGATATCAGAGAAACAAGTGTCTCAAGGGATTTACAGTTAAGCTCGTGTACATCACTCATAGTCAAATCACAGTCTATGACCCTAACTTCAAAGAAAGGGAAGCTTATCTATTCAACGACAACTTATCCTCACAACGAGAAATTATTTTTTCTCGGGAAAGAGCTTATATTAAAAACATTTGAAGTTTTTAAGCTCATGCACAACGGCTTGCAGTCACATGTCAGATTGTAACCCGTGATCCTAAGAAAGGAAAGTTTATCGTCGATGATAAACTTATCCTCATTAACGAGAAATTAATTTTTTCTCATACACGAGCTTACATTAAAACTATTCAAAGGTTTTTAAGCTCGTGTAAATGGCGTATAATCACATTTCAGATTATGCCCCGGACTTCAAAGAAAGGAAAGTTTATCGCCGGTGATAAACTTATCCTTACAACGAGAAATTAATTTTTCTCGGGCATGAGCTAATATTAAAAACATTCGAAGTTTTTAAGCTCATGCACTATGACTTATAGTTAAATATCATACTGTAACTCGGAATTCCTTTTTAGGAAAGCTTATCTCTAATGATAACTTATCCTCGTAACGGGAAATTAATTTTTCTCGGTCATGAGCTTGTATTAAAGCATTCCAAGTTTTAAGCTCAAAAAGGAAAGTGTATATTTTAAATAAGAGAACTCTTCTTCATAACGAGAAATTCACCTTTCTCGGTCATGAGCTTTACGTTAAAACATTCAAAAGTTTTCAAGCTCATGAAAACGACTTCTAAGTAAATGTCAACTTAGGACTCGTTCTTCAGCTAAAAGGAAAGTTTATCGCTGATGATAAACTTTTCCTCACAACGGGAAGTTTACAACTTCTCGGACTTGAGCTCGTTTTATAAGATATTTAACATCTTAAGCTCAAGTAATTGGTTTTCAAAACATTGAACACAATTCTTCGAGAATTTCTCAAAAGGGTTTTCTAAATCTTTCAAAATCGTGTGTTCAAAATTTTTTTGATAAAAAGAACATGTCTTCTGGAATCGATAATATTTACGATCCTAGAAATGTCGTTTAAAAATGACACGGGGTTGTAAATAAAGTTCGAGCAGAAGTTTAAATGACTTTAAACATGCTCAAAATGGTTTGCTATTATTTCGGATAGTAACCCGCTTTTCATATTAAAGTCAAGCATTTCACCGGAAAGCTTTGACTCAACCACGGGAATTAATTTTCTTGGGCATGGTCTATTTATAACCATGTAAGGGGATTGTATTTACGGAATAACACAATCTAACATGGATATATGTACGTTTCAGTGCATTTATTTGTTAAAACAAGAGAAATCTTGTTTTTATGAAGTTATCATCTCCACAATCATAGCAATTTACAATTGATATCTACATACTCGACGATGCGACTACTCAAACGGCGATTACAGCTCTTTCAGTAGAACACGGGTCAACAATTGAGGGGGAGCAATTTGTCCAACATTCAGAATCTTTGATACCGAAAGTGCCAAGTTCACAAATTGGTGTCAAGACAACGATATCAATCGTACACATGGTGTCAAGAGATAACTTCAGACGTGACGAGGTGACCAACATTCGTGAACAAGAACCATGTGATTCTATCATATGATGTTCTCCATCATTCAGGTCCAACCTCGTAAATTGCTAATCTTGTGAATACATTATCATATATGATCTTTACACGTGATAAATACCTTACACTTGTGTTTAAAAGGTATTTAATTTACGTTTCAAGTACACCCTCATTAATTTGAGGGGGAGCTTGTGAAAATCATGGAGATAATTGGATTTGCATTTTTCTTCCCAAATTTTCTTTAAATGCTATTAAATCAATTGATATTAAAAACATCGATTGGGTTAATATTTTAAATATGGGGGAGAAAATGTGATTTAATATGGGAAATGATTACTCACAAATGGTTTGACTTAACGTGATAGCTCATCCCTACATGTGCGAAATGTTTTCGGATATCGTGGCATATGTTAAGGGGGTAGAGGTGGCAATTTTTGACCCATGATTCATTTTTGGGTCAACATGGTTAAATTAAAAAAAGAAAGGGGACTAGTTGGGTTTCCCTTAATATCTTAGATGGGTCAAACAAACTCCTTCTTAAAATTATAAATGGATCTACTTGGGTCATCTCATATGTCACATGGGTCTAGATGAGTTTCCCTTAATATTACAAATGCGTCTATATGGGTCACCCAATAGGTTTGATAATATCAAAAGAGCTTTTTTTCAATTTTTTCACAAGCTTGTCAAATTTTCACACACTTGTTAGTTTTTTACGTCTTCACCGTATTTTTACGTTTTCATCATAAATTTTACCTTTTCATCAAAAATTCTACGTGTTCGTCAGTAAATTTATGTTTTTGACAGGAATTTTACGTTTTCATCAGAAATTTTACGTTTTCGTCAGTAAATTTACGTTTTTTCTCAAAAATTTTACGTTTTCGTCAGAAATTTTACTTTTTCGTCAGAAATTTTACGTTTTCGGCAGAAATTTTACGTTTTCGTCAGGAAATTTTACGTTTTCGTCAGAAATTTTACGTTTTCGTCAGTAATTTTACGTTTTCGTCAGAAATTTTACATTTTCTTTAGAAATTTTACGTTTTCGGCAGTAAATTTACGTTTTCGTCAGAAATTTTACGTTTTCGTCAGAAATTTTACTTTTTCATCAGTAAATTTACGTTTTCGTCAGTAAATTTACTTTTTTGTCAGAAATTATACGTTTTCGTCAGAAATCTTACTTTTTCTTCAGAAATTTTACGTTTTCATCATGAAATTTACGTTCTCGTCAGTAAATTTACGTTTTTTTCAAAAAATTTACATTTTCCTCAGAAATTTTACTTTTTCGTCAGAAATTTTATGTTTTTGTCAGAAATTTTACGTTTTCATCAGTAATTTTGCGTTTTCCTCATAAATTTTAAGTTTTCGTCAGTAAATTTACGTTTTCGTCAGTAAATTTACGTTTTCGTCAGAAATTTTACGCTTTCATCAATAGTTTTACGTTTTCATCAGTAATTTTGCGTTTTCATCAGAAATTTACGTATTCATCCGTATTTTAACTCTTTCTCTAGAAATTTTACGTTTTCGTCATAAATTTTACATTCTCGTCAGAAAATTACGTTTTCGTCAGAAATTTTAAGTTTTCATCAGAATTTTACGTTTTCGTCAGAAATTTTACGTTTTCGTCAGAAATTTTACGTTTTGACAGAAATTTTAAGTTTTCGTCAGTAATTTTTCTTTTTCGTTAGAAATTGAAATTTTACATTCTCGTCAGTAAATTTACTTTTTCGTCAGTGAATTTACGTTTTTGTCAGGAATTTTAAGTTTTCGTCAGAAATTTTACGTTTTCGTCAGAAATTTTACGTTTTCATCAGAAATTTTACATTCTAGTCAGTAAATTTACTTTTTCGTCAGTAAATTTACGTTTTCGTCAGAAATTTTACGTTTTCGTTAGAAATTTTACGTTTTCGTCAAAAATTTTACGTTTTCATGTAATTTACTGATGAAAACGTAAAACTTCTAAATAAAACGTAATTTTTTTATGAAAACGTAAAGTTTCAGATGAAAACGCAAAAATACGGATGAAAAATTAAAACTTTTGACGAAAACGTAAATTTACTGACGAAAACGTAAAATTTCTGACGAAAATATAAATTTACTGACGAAAACGTAAAATTTCTGACGAAAACGTAAAATGTCTGACGAAAACGTAAAATTTCTGATGAAAATGAAAAAATACGGATGAAAACGAAAAATTTCGGACGAAAACTTAAAATTTCTGAAGAAAACGTAAAAGTACGGATGAAAACCAAAATTTATTGACGAAAACGTAAAATTTCTGATGAAAAGCTAAAACTTCTGACGAAAACGTAAAATTTATGACGAAAACGAAAAATTTCTGACGAAAACGTAAATTTACTGACGAAAAGGTAAATTTACTGACGAAAACGTAACATTTCTGAGGAAAACGTAAAATTTCTTACGAAAACGTAAAATAACTGATGAAAACGTAAAATTTCTAACGAAAACGTAAAATTTTTGACGAAAATGTAAAATTTCTGACGAAAACATAAAATTTAAATTTATTAACGAAAACGTAAATTTTCTGACGAAATCGTAAATTTTCTGACGAAAACGTAAAAATTCTGACGAAAACGTAAAATTTCTGACGAAGACGTTAAATTTCTGACGAAAACGTAAAATTTCTGACGAAAACGTAAAAATACTGATGAAAACGTAAAATTATTAGCGAAAACGTCAAATTACTGACAAAAACGACAACCTACTGACGAAAACGTAAATTTACTGACGAAAACGAAAATTTACTGAGGAAAACGTAAATTTATTGACGAAAAGTAAAAATACTGACGAAAACATAAATTTACTGACGAAAATATAAAATTACTAATGAAACGGTTAATTAAAAAAAGTAATGTTAAAAAAATATTTTAAAAAATGCTTAATTAAAAATTGTTAAAAATATAATTTACAATTAAAAAAATATAATAAGAGAATTTATAAAAGAATGTCATGATTATAAAAAAAGTGATTAAAAGACTTAACCTTCTCCTAAACACCTATATAAACAAAAAAAACCCAAAAACCCAAAAATCCAACCTTTTTTCTAAAGACCATTTATAACCAAACTCATCTAGACCCAAACCTAACTAAACCCAAACCCATATAGACCCATCCTCCTAAAAACCCATCTAAACCCAAACCTATATAAACCCAAACTCATTTAAGATCCATGTCCCAACCCAACCATTTTGCCACCTCTATAAGGGGGAGCAAAATGGATTTGGATATCAAAATGGATTTCATAGTGACATACTCTTACCCAAAACATCTCTATTCACGACGGTGAAGATTGTGGTGACATGAGGATGGTAGGATAGGTTAAATCCAATGATTCCTCTAGAACCGGAGGAATGTTCCCAAGGACATTCCATAGCTAGAAATAGTAGTCCTTAAGAAAGATGAAGAAAGTTTGTGAACGTAGCTGAATGCCGACCAAGTACTTAAGTTAGCACTGGAACAATCACAACAAGGTGTTAGTTATGACGTATTGGTAAGCTTTAAAGGGGTTGAAGAATGAAAAAGAATTGTAATGATAAAGGGTGAAAAGACAGAAGCCCTCCTTACAACCTTAGGCAGAAACCGGGTCAATACATATGCTATTGATATCCTTTTTATATGATTCTTGATATTGAAGATAGACATCATGGACCCAGTGATGCAATGCACAACCCATCCCAGCTAACTCATATATCTCTTAAAAGATATTTGTTTTAATCACACGGAGTCAAGGCGTTATCTATTGATTTATTCACTCCGAATAAATTGGTATTGAAATGGTGGCACTCCTCTCCAGCCTCCGATCACTAAAATCCAAAATGCACGATTGAGTCTAGAGCCATTTGAGATCATCAAATATCTCATTAGGACACACTTTCATAATTCCTTGCTTCTTCACACACTGTGAAAAGTAAGTAAAATCTTAAGAGTCCTACGCAAAATCTTCATGATCTTGCCTGAACATCCGAGTAATACGAAAGTATTTACAATGAAGATGGAAATCCTTCTTGAGCGAATACCAAAAAGCTCATGGTAGCTCACTTGTGCGATTCTTTATGAATCAAGCTTGTGACAACTAGAAAGCAACAGTGGTTTAATTCTTAACTGAACTTAAACACGTTCCAGACCTCTACGCAATATCTTAGTGATCTTGCCAGAACAGTCAAAGTGACACTTTATAGTGTTCACATTGATGAGTGAAAATCTTTCTAGTGTTAACCTCAAACAACACTTGGTAGGTAACTTGCAAGATTCTAGACGAATCAAGCTCGTGACAACTGGAAAGCAACGATGGTGCGATTCTTAAATGAATCAAACTTGTTCCAGGAATCAGATTTGACGGCTTCAAATCATGCAGATAATATTATCCAATGATTCACTCTTTATGTTCGCAGTCAGCTTGGGACAGTCGAATAAAGAGAACGGGTTTACCCGCGAAATCTTGTAAAGGAGGTTCTTAATTGAAACTACCTGCCACAAGTACGATATTTAATATCGTCCAACGGTCTTCACCGACCAGAGGTAAAATGCTACCGAATTAGAAGGAAATGTTCAAGGCCATTTCATCCGTGTATATGTTTTGTTGCTAACTGTCTTATGCAGCGTAACAAGAAGGTGGAATTGCGGTGTAAAATCCAGAAGAAGTCATCAACACATGCTTATACTATATGCACTTAATACTTCAACAAATTCAAGAAAGCCTAAAAGTCAAGTCTTCCGCTGTATCAAACTCTGAAGCTTTCAAGAATTTATAAAAGTATAAGTATGTGGAACATGAAGTCACGAGGAGGCAAATTTCACAAGTGATGAATGCACAAGGTCAAGGCAAGGAAACATGCTCAAGACTAAAGTCAAAGATCTCATCAGCATATTCACAAGAACAATATCAAAGACTCAAGCATAGTATGCTAGGTTTAAGATTTTGTAAAATGGTGTGACCTCCCTTAGGGGGAGATTGTTGGAAATACGTTTTTCCAAAGAAAGTCTCGGTCACATCATTGTTAGCATAGATCACGAGCTATAGACTATTTAGGACATTGTAACTTGGAGTGACCTCCCTTAGGGGGAGATTGTTGGAGATACGTTTTTACATATTTAGGAAGGATCGGTCACTCCAACGATATATACGTAGATTGGGCTCGTGATCTAGTTATGTAAGTATAACCCATAAAGCCCACATGTAGGGTGGGCTATATATACCCTTCCTAGCATGTTAGGAAGGGTAGTTGTTGATCTCATTCCATTAATCATACATCTTTCTCTCTAATCCTCTCATTTCTCTCTCTAACTTTCTCTCTCTAGTTCTTCATATCCCTCCCTCTCTTTAGATCATAACAACACATTAACAATCCTAAGAAAACGTGGACCTACAAAGTGGGCTTCCATATCTTTGACCATCTCACTAATAAGGGCACTCACCAATTTTTCTTGGGCTTTAGATGGGGCGGTGTCCTTATTAGCGAAAAATGCTAAAATCAAAGCTTGGAATCGTATCACGAAGACAAGCCAAAGCAGAAACGTAATCATCGTCCATACCACATATGCCACTGTCACGTAAGATGTGGTCTTGTAGCACCCAAGATTGGGCTCTCGAGGCCACAAAAGCATAGGAGGAGACCACTTTTGATGAGTACAACCCTATCCCACCAAGACGAATGGGTAAAGAAGCAAGTCTCCACTACAAGTCACCAAAAAAAGTCCCCCACAAACCACTATATTTTGCGATTGAACCACGCAACCCTTTGTCAAAAAACAAAGCTTCCTCCTCCATGTGAATAGGTTGACATGTCCTTAAACCAAAATAAAGTTTAGCAATACCCATACATGAACGAAGCAAAAAGAGCTCACTTTGCGGGTCATGAAGTTGTGGAAGAAGACCTATAAAGTCAACAGCATTTACGGCTCTCCTCATAGCTAACCCACTAATAAAAACTACATCTCTACTAACAGCTCCCCCAAGAAGCTTTACACCTAAAGAGGGCCTACGAATATCAACCGAAAATAAACCCTCCCGAAGCTTCGTACCATTACAAGAGGGCCAAAAAATCTCTGTTTTCTTGATGTTATGTTCAAGATGATGGTTTATGACATTCATAACAATTATATAATCATAACAAAGATCAAAGCACGTTATTGTGACACCCCCAAATTGAGTCAACGCAGCGGAAAATAATATTTGGGTGTCACGTAGGTGGATCAACAGCAGACAGAACATAGAGCAACAGATAAAAGATTATCTTTACATTTATTACATGATTGAAAGTGCAAATAGTATTACAGTAGTCTTTAACATTGTCTGAAAGTTTGAATTTATTCTCAATTTATAAAACCCCAGATGAGCTCTATAAATGCAATCTATCATGATGCTTGACTTCATGCACACCATTACCTGCTTCAGTTACCTGAGAAAACATGCTTAGAAAGTCAACATAAAGTTGGTGAATTCACAAGTTTAATTAAGTTAAGTTTGGACAGTAGATATTCCCAGAAGTAGTAATGCACAAAGCAATAATACTTAAAAGTGATTACATTTCCATATTGCCCGAAACTGAAACTTGACAGTTAAGTCCTTAACAGATAAGGACCCTTCGCCATATAAGGCACCCAGAACAAAAATAAGTACTGACATGTGAAACATCTGTTGTCTCGGCCGAGGCACAGTGAGCATGACTCACCCAGATGGGGACGGTCAATCCCAAATAGATCTATTTATAACATTCAGGTAATTCAATAATTCTAACAGTTTCGGATGCACGGGTCATGTTGTTCATCTACAAGGCATGGTAATCAAAGGTTTCACAGTTCAATCTATGTCCGGAAAATCAAATATGTTGCATGTTTTCTTCCCCATTAAAAGATTTAAAAGTTTGTCAATATATAAAGTGGGTACATGAACTCACCTCAGTAGTACAGCAATAAGTCAGAAGATAAATCTGATAAGGATGCTCACGATACAGTCAACGACTTAAATAATTACAAGGTCTCAGTATTTGCATTAACATAATGCATAAAAGTTCCAGAATCGATCTGTACATGTTTAAACGGGTTTAAGTATTTAATTACAATACTTGTAATTTGTTCGTCGTAGTACAAGTTCTAGTAGTATTTATTTTAGGTATAAAATAAATAATAAGGTTTAATTAATTAATTCACTTAATTAATATTTTGTACTTACGTTGTTTGTAAAACACTTTAAATATTCATATAGGATGGTTTTATATACATTTAAAGTGATAGAAAAATAAATATAATTAATATATTTATTTTATAAGTTAACCATTTACAATTTATATTTAATATATAAATAAGGTTTATAAATGTATAACATTTATTTAAAATCCAAGTTTACGTAAGATTTTCATTCATTAAGTTATAAGTTTGAAAATAACAATTGTTACATTTATTTAAGTTTTACGTTTAAATAATGATTTAAAATATATAAGATTTTAAGGTTCGTAATAATTGTATAAAAATATGTTTTAGTCCTTTTAAATAAACAGATACTCGCGATTAAATTACTTTTATACCCCTAGGGTTTCTAAATCTTTCAAGTATTTACAGTTTTGGTCCCTCCTAGTTACACGTGTAACTAGGGTTTCATAAAGTTTCATAAAATGTCAATTTTGGTCCCTATAGTATGCGGCATATTCTAGGGCTTATAATAGTTTCACTTAATGGCAGTTTTGGTCCCTATAGTTTCGGCTAGTATTAGGGTTTATTATAAGTTACATTTATGCCCCCTAGGGCTTGTTTAGGTTTCGGATTTAGGCAGGTTTAGTCCCTAGGGTTGCTTAGTGTTTTATTAAGTTTAGTAACTTGACACTTTTAGTCCCTAAGGTTAATATTATGTCACAGCTTGTGTCCAAAGTAGTCCTTAGGCTTTCCAAAGTTTACACAACTTACCCTAATATTTTAGTAATCTCTTTTTAGTCCTTTTAAACTTTACAAAGTTTCGGATATGTTCAAAACGTACCCTTGGACTCTCGGCATATTTTTAAAAGTGGATTAAAGTTTATGTTTTTTTTTTGAAATACCAAGTTCTACACTTATTTATTTAGATCCCTTTTACTTACTAAAATTACATTTTAGTCCGAAAGTATTATTTATGCCATTTTTAACCCGAAAGTTTATATATATACTATTTTAGTCCAAAACTTCTTAGATCTATCATTTAAATCCAAAATAATCATAGATCTATATTTTTAACATGTAACTTTATAAAATCATATTTTTGACACTAAAAGTCTATTAAAACATTTATTTAATAAAAATGACTATTTATCTAGGCAAAGTATTATAGTGAGCTTAAACTAATCTTATGAGGCCTAGTAGTGATCTTAATATTTTAAGGCACCTAATAACATGAAGTTATTATTTCTAGCTATATCTAAATATTACAAGATCACTCAAAATCATAATATGAGCTTAAAGCTCACGTCCCAAATTATTTGCATGGTTAGGTTTTCATGATTTTATAAGTTAAACAAGGTCATGTTGATATGTTCTTCAAGGTTGACAAGGTTTTACATCAAGTTTTGTCATATATAAAAATGAGCCGTGGGTTTTTCTTAGGTTTTTAGGGTTTCCATACTTGTTTAAATGTTAACTTTACCAAAATAAACATGTACACATCAATATATATAAATGTAATGTATTAGAAAAGATAGGTTTTAACTTGGACTTACTTGTTTAGTTAGGTTTAGGGATGATATGAGAATAGATAGAAACAAGTGACAAGCTTTCAACAATGGAGGTCTAGGAAGATGCAAACATGCCGTGGGCTTCAAGGAGTCTTCTAGGGTTCTTGTTCTTGCTTCAATGATCAAGGTTTCTTGTAGGTTGAGCTTAGGATTAATCTTTAGGTTGTAGAAGACATAGTATAGGAGTAGTAGTAAAGCTTGGTGGTTTGGGGTGTTTAGCCGTAGGTTTTAGAGAGAAAGAGTGAAGTGAGATTGGAAAATATAATGTGTTGTGTGTTGTGTGTTTGTTTTGGCTTAAGAAGAAAGAGAAAGATCAAATGTGATCTTGGTACCTAGTACTAAAGATATATCCTAGATATGATGTATCTAATTGGGATACTCCTTGGTTGATTTCAACATGTGGCAAAAACTAGCAACTCCTTCCTTTTCCATTTTGGTTCCAACCGTGTGGTTTGCTAAGTCAAATGGGGGACAAGTTCTTACATGGCATAGTAGTATGCATGGGGTTTGAGTGTGTAAGTGACTAAGTATGCTTTGTGTAAGCAAAAGCATGGTTAGGTTAGTGTGTTAGTGGAATAAACATGATTACTTGTAGGGTAGATAGCAAATGATGGTAATGCATGCATGCATACATACACACGATACATATTAGGCATGGGAAGGGTTTTGGGTAAATTTTGCCAAGTGTTGTATGATAATAATAGTCATTGTATATTATTATAGGTACTTGTTGTGTTGTAGGTATTTTTGTTGAAGCTTTTAAATAACTTAGTGAAAGTGTATTATTAAATACATTACTAAAATTAATTTACTTTATTAAAGTAAATAGGTGACAATGTAAAATAATATACATCGTTTTTAAAGTGCTTAGGCATTTAATCCTTTTAAGTATTATATGTAAATATGTACATATAAAAATAATTCAAGTACTTAATAAAATAAATTAAGTAAGGTTACAGTTTTATCTCAAATATGTACTGAGGTGATGAATTTCATTATTCAATCAAGGGGCCAGTCAATTGCCAAGGTAGTCAACAAATGACTAAAGGTTCATATGTTATTCAATCAAGTGGCCAGTCAATTGCCAAGGTAGTCAACAAATGACTAAAGGTTCATATGTTATTCAATCAAGTGGCCAGTCAATTGCCAAGGTAGTCAATAAATGACTAAAGGTTCATATATATATAAAAAAATAAATATGAAAGGTAGTATGACAATAGGTATATGATAATTAATAATTCATATAAAAGTGAAATTATGTAAATTCCAAATATAAATAGTACTACAGTTGACAAAGTCAATGAGGGTAAAAACAGAGGTTTTACAGCTATAGCGGAAGCGATTTAACAATATCATTAATAACACAATTATAATTAATCGATTAGGATGACATACCTTTATCCTGGCGTAGATCCACAAGAACACCGACGAATCACCAATTAGGATTTATGAAGAACAATACCAAGATATAGTTTAAAGTAAAACTATATTACGCTCTTGTACACACGTAATGAAACGGGCTAACCGTGAGTCTAGCACTTGCAAACCGGAACTTCAACTCTTGTAGAATTTTAGCTAAATTGAAAACCGACGAAAAACCCTTTGGGTTTGGGCCTTGCGATCGCAGGAGAGAAAGAGGGAGGAGGGACAAAAAATTATGAGGGGATTAATGTGTTTATATAGGCTAACAAAACTTGATCTCTAAGTTAAACACAAGAATTAGGAAACAAAATTGTTTCCTTTTCCCCTCCCTTTGGTCGTCGGTCGAACCACACCCAAGAGGTGTTTCCGGAACTTTTCCGACTTTCCTTTTTCTCATATAATTCCTAAATGGTTATTTAACTTAACTTTTAATTTAATTAACCATTGTTTAGTTAAGTTTGATTTGATTTAATAAATATATAAAATATATTTAATAAATAAAATTAACCCTTTACGTATTGTGTGCAATCCCATAATCCCGAGTTCGATCCTATCACACGACTATTAGTTTTATGTTCATAAACTTTCAGCTCTCACTTGGACAAAACTGAATATCGTGATTACATTGACTAGAGTCTAGTTACACTAGCAATGTCACTAGTACAACTCGAGTAAGGTCTCCTGGCAAAAACCTTTTAAATGACTCATCATTTATTATTATCCTTTCATTTCAAATACAACGTTAATAGGATATGGATCTTAGTCATTCCTTCATTAACCATTCTGTTTCTCGTTTACGGATATAGCAAGATTACCAAAACACATTTGGGTGTGGCCACACAAACATCTTACTACTCCCACGAGGGGCCCAGTTGTATTTATACTTCAAAATAATTTGAAGGAAACAAATCCCATTTTGACTACAAGCAAAACTTACGAACTTTTCAACACTTCTGAAAATAACCCTTATAGCTACCAGTTACGTTTAGCGTTAGGTTACCTTACAGAAATGCACTACATTCTATTCAGTTTCCTAGTATCTCAGGTCTAAGGATAACTATTTATGATTTACTTAAGACGAAGATCCATAAAGTAAAATCACATAGTTGGGATAAGTCCAATATTTTATCCGTCAAATATCATCCAAAATTGACCAATATACTTTCAAGTATACTCTGTCACTATTTTGAATTGTCTTAGTTTAATAATATTCCCATATTATTAATCGACAACGGACGTTTAGAACATAACTATTATTCATGGATATAAAACATGTAAAATAGGATACAAAATCAAATAACAGAAAATAAATGAAACTTTATCTTTATTTCATCAATTCAATAATGTCTAACATCCTTTATCCAAATACTAATCAACAGATTTGTTGCATGAATTCGCTAGCTAGTTGCAGCCCAATCGCTTTGGCGTGCTTAATTACCTTTGGTCTAGGCAAAGCCTTAGTAAAAGGATCAGCTACGTTATCATCTGTGTGAACTTTAATTAATTTTATTTCACGAGCTTCCACTTGTTCTCGTACGTAGTGATATCTACGTTTAAAGTGTCTGGCTCCTTTCATGACTCCAGGGTCATTGGCAAATATTATTGCGGCATAATTATCCCAATACATATCTATTAGGTTTCTATTGCAAGCATCATCCCAAGATCTCCAATAAAACTTCCTAATCCAAACCACTTTTTGTTATCTGTATGGCTACTCTTTGAATACCAAAACATTTCTTTTCATATTCCTCAAATACTGTAGAAAATGTTTAACATCAACCCAATGGAGCTACCCTGGATTCTGTTGGTATCTACTGACCAAGTTTTGAGCAAATGCCACATCAGGCCTTGTGCATCTTACAGCATACATAATAGACCCTATAGCCGAGACATAAGGCACCTTCCGCATGTAAGGTACCTCTTCAGGTGTTGATGCATCTAACTCATGACTTAATTCATGCTTAACTTTTATAGGTTGAAAACCTTTCTTGGAATTATGCATACTATACTTCTTCAATATCTTATCAATATAAGCATCTTGACTTAGACCAATTAACCGTCTTTTCCTATCTCGATAGATTTTAATTCCCAGAATATATGCAGCATCTCCTAAATGCTTCATAGAAAAACATTTACCAAGATAATCCTTAACTTCCTTAAGTCTTGGAATGTTACTTCCCATGATTAATATGTCATCGACATATAAAATTAGGAATACTACATCACTCCCACTAGCTTTACGATATACACATGGCTCATCACGATTTTGAATAAATCCGAACTTTTTGATTTCTTCATCAAATCGTTTATTCCATTGGCGTGATGCTTGCTTCAAACCATAAATAGATCTTTGAAGTTTGCACACGCGTTTTGGATATTTAGGATCAACGTACCCTTCTAGTTGTTGCATATAGATTTCCTCATCTAATCGACCGTTCAAGAAGGCAGTTTTAACATCCATTTGCCATATCTCATAGTCATAGTATGCAGCTATAGCTATGAGAATCCTAATAGCTCGTAAGTAGGCTACAAGAGAAAATGTCTCCTCGTAGTCTACACCAAAAGTTTGAGTAAAACCTTTAGCTACTAAACGTGCTTTGTAGGATTGTACTTCACCATCCATGTCAGTTTTCTTCTTGAAAATCCACCTATTTTTCACTACTTTAGCATTTTAGGTGCGTCAACAAGAATCCAAACATCGTTGACTTTCATGGATTTCATTTCCTCATTCATCGCAACTATCCATTTAAACTTTTCTGGATCAAGCATTGCAGATCGATAGTTAGCAGGTTCACCAAGATCCCCTACTTCCTCCTCATCATCCTCTATGTTAAGACATAGTTTGCTTGGCGCACGTACGGTTCTCTTAGACCTGCGTGGAGGAATTAATTCCGGTGGAGCTCCCAGACTTTCTGGCTCTATTGGAATTTCTTTGCTAGTATTTTCAGAAGATAATGTATCTTCTTAAATTTCTTCAAGATCATAATCTCTCCTACTGAATTCTTGATTTACAAGATCACTTTCAAGGAAGTCTCCATACCGAGCCACAACAACTTTGTTCTCAGCCGGATAATAAAAGTAGTAACCCATAGTTTCCTTAGGGTAACCTACAAAGATACATTTACAGAGCGTTGTTGGAGTTTATCTCTAGAGTCACGTTTCACATACGCCTCACAACCCCAAATCTTTAAATAAGACAAATATGGATTTTTGCCATGCCATAGTTCATATGGTGTCTTATCAACCTTCTTCGTGGGAACCATATTCAGAATACGAGCAACAGATTCTAAAGCATAATCCCAAAAGGATAAAGGTAAAGTTGTAAGATTAAACATTGATCGCATCATATCTAATAATATACGATTTCTCCTTTCGGATACACCATTTTGTTGTGGAGTATATGGAGAAGTGAGTTTCTGAATAATTCCATTTTCACTTAAATAATATTTAAACTCTTGACTTAAATACTCACCACCTCGATTAGAACGAAGAGCTTTAATCTTCTTTCCTAGTTGCAGTTCTACTTCTGCCTTAAACACTTTGAATGTTTCAAATACCTCATGTTTATGCTTACGTAAATAAACATAACCATAACGACTATAAACATCCGTAAATGTTAAGAAGTAGCTTGTACCTTTCCTTGACACATGTCTAAGTGGTCCACACACATCAGTATGTATTAGTCCAAGTAGATCAGTAGCCCTTTCAATATTGCTATTAAAAGGTTTCTTGGTCATCTTTCCAGAGATACGAGACCCACATTTATCAAATGATTCATCATTGATATTTTCCAAAAGACCATCACGTTGAAGCTTTTGTATGCAAGTCTTCCCAATATGGGCAAGTCTACAATGCCAAAGATAAGAAGAGTTCTTGTCTAACTTTCTCTTCTTATTCATGCTAAACACATAATTAATCTTTCTCTTGGAATTATTATCATGCATGTTAATTTTAAAAACACCATTCACATAAATTGCATCAAAATAGAATAAACCATCTTTGAAAACAGAAATTCTATTATTATCAATAGTGTGAATAAATCCAAGATCCAACATACATGAAAAGGAAATAACACCCTAAACAATATTAGGTGCAAAATGACAATTATTTAATCTCAATACTAGACCCGAAGGTAAAACTAGATTAAATGTTCCTATAGCTTCAATCGCTACTTGTGCGCCATTGTCCACATGCAGAAATTGTTACCCATAGGTAAGCTTCCTCTCCAACTCAAATCCCTGCATAGTATTACAAATGTTAATACCACACCCCGTATCATATACCCAGGAATTTGATTTGTATGTAAGATTAAATAACTCTATCAAATATAAGTTACCTGAAGATGCTGCAGCACCAAGCTCAGCCTTCTTCTTTATTTCTCACAACTCTTCGAGATAAAGAGGGCAGTTCCTCTTCCAATGTCCATTTGCCTTGCAATGGAAACAAGTCTCATCCTTCTGAGATTGATTCTTCTTGACAAAGTTTTGCTTGGGTTTAGAGTAAGTCGCAACTTGTTTGCCCTTATCACCCTTGCCTTTGCCCTTGCCTTTCTTGTTGTTCTTGTTCGGTTTTGCCTTACTCACTCCACCTTTTGTACATAAAGCACAGGAGGAGTAGAAGTAGATGCCTTGTCCTCTAACCCCTTTTCGTAGTCAATGAGCATTGCATGCAAATCATTCATTGTCTTCCCCGTGCAATGCATATTATAGTTACGAACAAAATCATTGAAGTCCTTGTTAAGGGACCTATTGATCAAGTTGATAGCCATATTATGATCATAGGGTTGTCCTAGTGCAATGAGCTGTTCCATATAACCCCTCATCTCCAAATAATGGGCACTTACAGACTTTCCAGGAGCTTGCTTGCAACTATGGAGAGCATCTACCAAGTCATAGATTTCTACAGCTTGCGGCTTTTCGAACATAGCCTTGAGCTCATCAAGCATTCGCTTAGGAGAATATAGCTCATACTTTTGTTGAAGTGGAGAAGCCATTCTTCCTAACATTAAAGCAGCCACCTCAGAGTGCTTCTTTACGTTAGCAGCATGTTCAAGCCTTTGTGCATCAGATGCTCCTCAGCAAGATCCTCTAGATAAGGAGTAGTCAAGATATCGATAGTACACGCTGCTCTCAGAACTATTCTTAGTGAGCGATACCAATCATTGAAGTTAGGACCAGTAAGTTCGGGACGCTCAAAGAAACATTTGAACGTAGAACTCATAGTCATATTGTGTTCGGGTTGAGCCATTTCTACAAAAATAAGTTCAAACATTAGTATTTTTGATAATACCATTCAAGAAAATAAAATTACCCCGGTAATAAAACCATAGTATTTTCCTTGAAACTAGAATCCATATTGACATAAACTTATCACATCAGTTGATCTGCTAGTGATAAATGTATTCAACATGGTAACTCGTCGAACAATATATGACAAACAAATTTGCAATTTCTAGATATTTTAGGGATTTACGTTGCCAAAAATCTCTTTGCATCGTAAACATGTTTCATCCCTACTTTATGCCTTAAGTTTCCAGATCTCACTGAGTAACTCAATCAACTCGACTAATTTAAAGAACGTAAAACCTTCATGTGCAATCTTATTCAGTCATGAAGTTTTTTTCCATTACAACATCGCCCAAAATCTCACTTAACGACAATTGTAACTTCAAGTGTTCGTCAATTAGATGACATAAGACTTAAATTTAAGGGTTTTGATTTTGGTGTCAAAATCATGTATGGAGAAGCATGCATACATCTCCATAGCATCAGTTTAATAAAACTTTTAGTAAACCTTTTGGTGAGACTAAAATTTTCTCATATATTTGCAAGTTGAGGTTAAAGAATAATAACCGTAGGTAATTCCAACTTTGACGCACAAGCAAGCCGGGATCTTGGTCAGCGCTGAAGCATAACACCTCCTTCCTTAACCGGGTACATGACCAACGGTGCATCATACCCACTTTATAGTTTGTCAAAATTGAGTAGGCCGTTAAGTTATTATTGCAATTCCAAACAACGCAAATCATATGTAAATTAGATCTCAAAACAATTCATTAATTTTTATATGATTTAGTCCATATTAATTTTTCTTGGAAAAATTACCCTTGTTTACAACATACAATCAATATAAAACGTATGAAAACAAGTAGGTACAAAGAAAAACTAAATCAAATAACCACATGCATAACAATTTATTTAAAGAACATAAAATCTAGGTTTTTTATGAACATAAAAAGTATTCCCTAATTTCAAAACTTTGAATCAAATAAAGAAAATAACATATAAAATCCCAATGATCCGTGAAAAAACATGCACGTTCATTGATGGTTGAGTTTTTACTACCCTTTAGGAAAAGAGCGTAAAAGTGGCAAGTATAACAAGTGATTTAGGAAAACCACAAGTAAATGACCCAAAAGTGGGGATCGTTCTCAAGGAGGCTAGTGTGTTGTGTAAGAATTGATTAAGAGTTTGTGATTATATTGATGAGAAAAGAGAAATAGAAAAGAGAACAGAAAAGAATGACGGTTACGATTATGAATTAAACTAAGACGAAGTCGTACACGTAAAACCGTAAAAAGTGACTAAATTTAAAAATTACCCTAAAAATTCATAGAAAATTACAATAAATCCTAAAAAATGTAATTAGAGTTTACAAAAAATCAAAAATAACTCAAACCTTTTATTTAATTAAATATTAATTTTTTAATGCTAATTAAAGCTCAAAAAATCAATTTAATTAACAAACAGCCCAAAATGAGATTTTTTAACTTGTAAACCTCTAAAATGACTTAACTAAATTAAAAACTATTTTTGAAAATTTTATAATTAATTAAAACTATTTAAAAATGATTAAAAACTAATAAAACTTAAAATAATTCTAAAAACTAATCTAATGACAATAAAATTAATCTAAAAATTTTAAAATTCCTAACTTAATGTATTTGAACTAAGAAAAATAAAAAACTTGCAAAAAGCTAAAATTTAATTTTTAATAATAAATATATAATAAAATATTAATAAAAATCTAAAATTTATAAAAAATCTAAAAAGTTGCAAACTAGTTTATTCTAACCTAATTAAACAGAAAATCAACTTGAAATTACCAAAATACCCCTAATGGGCCTTAAAATGGGCTAAATGACAAAATAGATCCTTAATGGGCTGAAATTAGGCCCAATAAGAAAAAGTCAACCAAATAAGCCCAAAACTTCCTATCTGACTCAAAATTTGATTTTAAGAACAAAACTCTAAAGGCCCAAAAGCTGAAAATGTGCTTATCACAACTTAATAAGTCAACAACTTATTCTTAATGGGCTTTTGGGCCCATTAAGCCATAAGCTAATGCCATAAGCTCTAATTTGACACAAAAGCTTCTTTTAGGATACCAAAGAGACCTGTGAAAAGAAATTTTGAAAAAGCCCAAGAAATAAGCCTGAAATAAGCAAAAGCTCTATTCACAAAACGACAAAATAGTCGTATTTGAGTTCTAGGCTACCTGAAGTGCTGATTCAACTTGCAAAAGGTTTTAAATGACTTAATTAAGCAAAATAATCAAAAAGTTTTCAAATAAGCACACTAAATAAGCTACAATAAGCAAATAAGCACTTATGTAAAAGTTAACTTGATTGATTTTCTAGTCAAACTTAAAAGTCAAACCCTAATAAGCTCCAGTTCAAATCAATGGGTCAAATAAGGAAGATCTATCACAAAAAATAAGTTGTTGCAAGTCTGGATAAGCCAAAATGGCTTATGAATAAGCTGTTGATCAAATAACACTAGCAGTGGCTAGCAATAGGGGAAATGAGTTCCCACTGCTTCACTTTCTTGACTTTTTGTCTTATGTGACTTTTTGTTGGATTCAAGTTATGCAAAGGCACCCAAGTGATCAGTGAATCACAAGGAGTCAATAACAACAATCAAAACACAAATTCACCAAACCAATTAGTACAGTTTAATCAAAATATCCACAGATATGCACCAGACATGAACAATAAGCAGTTTTCAACCAATAAGCAATTTAAGCAAGAATAAGCCAGCCAAACTTCATCAAATGAATACACAAGCTATAAATAATTCAAATGAACACAAATAAACTAGTTTCATGCACTGATTTAAAGTTTAGATCAAGATTCAAGCACTTAAATGTTACTGATGAACAAGAACAAGCAGTTTACACACTTTGCTGATATACTTGACCACAAGACCAGATTCAAACCCTCAAATCTTCTTAACAGGTTATAATAACTATGTTTAATCACTTGTTATCCCTAAGCATGCATACAAACTAAGTGTTACCAAAGTCTTAGGTCAAAACAAGCAGATTTCCACTTTTTATAGCACAATCAAGATTTTGATGTTTAAAAGCCAAGAACTTGCAGCAAATAGCATGCAACCAAGTGTTTATCAAATACAAGCACAAATAAACAACAAATAATAACTCAAAATCAATTTGCAGGCTTAAACAGGTTAACCTAAACACCCCTTAACTTTTTTCAATCCATGATTAACAAAGTAAAAGTGTGATTCAAAGTTACCCAAGCCCAATCTAACACAATAACAACAATATTATGCAGTATCAAGCAATTTTAAGCCACAATAACAACAAGAACAACAGCAGAACACAAAATCACCAAAAATCAGGACTTTTATCAGATTTTGGGTAAAATGACTAAAACCTCATGAATGTACATCCACACTCACGAATTTTTAAGCTGACGTGCCTAGCAAAACAAGGCACAAGCTTCCACAAAAACCCTACTAAGAATCAACAAGGTTAGAGCACAAATATATAAAACAGAAAAATGAAAAATCTTGATTAATGCAACCTTTGTACCCACTTCTTGATTATCCCCAAACCACAAGCTCCCAACACCTTGATAATCTTCTTATCAGGGTGTTTAGATCACTTGTAATCCAAAAATTCCAAGAATGTACGAAAGACTTAGCAAAATATCAAGTTTTTAGAAAACTTGGCAATTTCTTGCACAAGGTTTAAAAATAGGTTTTAAGATTCAAACAACACAAACATGTAACAATAATAAGCAATGAATTAAGTTGGCACTTGGATTTCATCAGCAACATCAAACACTTTTCATTAAAAATGAACAAGGCTTTACAGATTTGTGATAAAGGAAAAACCAAGAGCAAAAGCTAAATGTTGCAGCTCCTATGCCTTATATAGGCTACAATGGATACTAAGAAAGCATAAAGACGTAAACCCTAAGTGCTTGAAGTTCCTGAAATGCCCCTTGTGATGTTTGAAAACTTGGAATCATGTGATGTTTCTTTGGCAGTTTGTGGACTTGTGAGCTGTTGGAATTTGATCAATGGCTCACAATGAGCTTAAGTTTGAAGCAAGGATGTGGGGCGTTGGATGGTTGTCACTGTTTTGGCATCTTCTCCAAAAGTGAGACAAGGTGAGTATCATGTGAGTTGTGGGATGAGGTGGCAAGTGTTTTGGGAGTTGGGTTATGATTGAAGATAACTTAATCATAATTCTGGAGGGTTTGGTGGGCTAATTTCATGGGATTAAGAAATACCCAATTTTGATAAGAACACTAAGAACATAGTGTTTGATCCGGTTTAATGTTTGAAAAGGGTGTTTAGCGCCATTATTAACTAATCAGTTAAGATTAGTTTAATATTGCTGAGTGGATTTGTGAGGTGGCAAGGAAGTGAGTGGTGATTGGCTGAAGGTGGTGAGTGGGGCACGTGTCACACTCCCACTGGTCTAGGTTACTTTGTTGTCTTGGCAGTTTATACCCTTCATCTTTCTATTCCCTTTCATTCTTTGTTTAATAAGCTCAAATCCGAATTCCTTTATAAACCAAGTTTTCGTTTTTAGACTTTTGCTCCAAATACTTTTCCAAAGTATTTTCAGGGGTATTTCTTGCCAATTCTTGATATTTGAAGGACTGTTTTGCCATTTTCTTCAAACATTATGGTCTTGACTTGTATTGTTGACTTTCTGGAGGACTAAAATTGACAAGTCTTCATTTATGAAGGACAATTCTTGCCAATTCTTTAAAGTGGAGGGCCCTTTTTGTAATTTTGACAAACTTTAAGAACCAATCTTGTAATTATGAATAAACACGGGTTTAAAGTGTCAATTCTTCAATATTGAAGGACCCTTCTTGTACAATCTTCAATTCTTCAAAGGTTATTTTTGGAAAATCACCATTAGGGCTTGGTTCATTGTGCGGCTTCGTTTCCCGTGTTCATTTTTGCTTATTTCTTGTGATCTTTTGTCATTTTCTCAATATCCGTACCTAAAATACACATGTAACAAACACAAGCATATATTTGGCATTTTCATGATATTTAATACATTTTAAGCCTATTTTGGACGATAAGACTATGTATAAAAGCAGTCTCATCATTCATCACGGATCTCCCACATAATCTTAACAATTAAAACACTACGGATCGTAACCATACATGACATAACAATTAATTCATGCAAAACATCTAAAGATTCATACCATGTAATTTTAGGGTTTACAAAAAAAACTTTTTTTATAAAAAAAATTCGTCAAAGCCGATTTTTAAAAACAATAAAAAACAAAACCCTAATTTTTGTTAAAACCTAAAAAACAACATGTAATTTTAACTCAAATCACCATTAGTTAAAAACCCTTTAGATTTCGATAATTATAGCATGTTAAAATGGTTCTCGATGCCACTGATGGTTTATGACATTCATAACAATTATATAATCATAACAAAGATCAAAGCACGTTATAGCGGAAGCGATTTAACAATATCATTAATAACACAATTATAATTAATCGATTAGGGTTACATACCTTTATCCTAGCGTAGATCTACAAGAACACCGACGAATCACCAATTAGAGTTTATGAAGAACAGTACCAAGATATAGTTTAAAGTAAAACTATATTACGCTCTTGTACACACGTAATGCAACGGGCTAACCGTGAGTCTAGCACTTGCAAACCGGAACTTCAACTCTTGTAGAATTTTAGCTAAATCGAAAACCAATGAAAAACCCTTTGGGTTTGGGGCTTGCGATCGCAGGAGAGAAAGAGGGAGGAGGGACAAAAAATTATGAGGGGATTAATGTGTTTATATAGGCTAACAAAACTTGATCTCCAAGTAAGCACAAGAATTAGGAAACAAAATTGTTTCCTTTACCCCTCCCATTTGGCCGCCGGTTGAACCACACCCAAGAGGTGTTTCCGGAACTTTTCTGACTTTCCTTTTTCTCATATAATTCCTTAATGGTTATTTAACTTAACTTTTAGTTTAATTAACCATTGTTTAGTTAAGTTTGGCTGGATTTAATAAATATATAAAATATATTTAATAAATACAATTAACCCTTTACGTATTGTGTGCAATCCCGTAATCCCGAGTTCGATCCTATCACACGACTATTAATTTTATGTCCATAAACTTTCACAAGACCCAAACATGGACCAGTAGTCTTTATAATGTCTAACACCTTGGATACCTCTTCTAAATCTCCAATAATGGTTCCATCATCAAGATACCAAGCATGAAGAAGAAGCTTGCAACTGTCTCTGATCTTATGTACAAGCGGGTGCAAGACAAGAGCAAAAAGAAGAGGTCCCAATGGGTCGCCTTGCTGCACTCCCGTGGCAGACCAAATATGTGTGTCTCATATATACAACCTCGCTGATTGACCATATAAGAAATTTACCCACAAAGAAATAGAAAGACACCTCACCCTAACTTCATGAAGTAGTGTCGATCTATCCACAAGGTTAAATGCCTTTGAGAAGTCCACAGTGAGCATTGCAAGAGACCCATCATTATGGTATTCAGTCAAAACCCTATTGGCGCTATGTAAAACAACCTCAGCGCCACCCGACACTCCGAATCCGAACTGGAAATCACCAAGGTACTTGGACATTTTCTTACCCACGCCTTTCATAGCAACCTTGGAAACCAAACGTCTCTATATAATGCCCACTGCAATAGGTCGAATCCCGTTATCAGGTTTAAGTAGAGGCGTGAGAGGAGCAGATGCAATAAACTCTGACAAAATAGGCGGACACCTCCCTTCTAACCATAAATTAACGACCGATGTGATGGCCATTAAGAGATCTGTGGCAGTAGCAGAACCCTCTCCACACAGAGCGTCTAATATATGTTGTGCCCTCAAACCATCTCTTCCGCATGAAGTACCTTTAGGAAAAGATTTAATGCAACCAAAGACACAATCAATCTCTGCTACAAGAGGAGACTCAAAAAATGTGTTGCTCGACATGGAGGGGGTGGCTTGTAAGGATGCTTAGCCTTCAAGGCTTTAATAGTATCACCCGAGTATGGAGCTACACCAGAAGAGGATATCACTTTTATTGCAGCTGTAAAGTGCCATCCGCAACCTTGCGAAGACATTGTCTGATGTTGGTATTGCCCGTTGTTCTATCCTCCATCAAATCACCTCGACCCTCGCCAAAGGATCCCGACCTAGCAACATCCAACATGCTTTTAACTAACGTTGCGATACCATCATCTTTCCCCATGTAGCTAGTGATTTCAAGATAAAACTTTGTTGCAAGGATTTTCTATTTCCGGACATACGCTCTTGTCTAATCTTGGGCTTACACACCAAAGGAAAATAAGTTGATCAATTTCTTTTTGAAAGTAATTTTTTTTTGTTTAGTTAAAAACCAAAGGATAGAATATGACAATGTCTTGGTTTTTACTTGCCCCAAACGTAGCAAAATTTGGTTTTTAGAACTTCAACTATCACCACATTCAAAGAAAAGTCTTTAAACCCACACAACTCTGTCCTCTTTTACTCCTCTCTCTAGTTTTCCACTTTTCCATTCATCTCAGTAAAAAACACTTTGATCCATTTTCGAGATCTCCAACCACCACGATCTCATTCATTCATTCACTCGCTCTTCAACTCAACTCATTCCCCATTCACCCCGATTTCAAACCAGTTAAATCACGATCTAATCACACAAAACCTAAAACATCGAGTTAGTTAGTTAGTTAACAATGGCGGGAGGTGCAGCTGGTGGATTTGTAACACGAGCATTCGAATCAATGCTCAAAGAATCTTCTGGAAATAAAAAATACTCTTCTCTTCAAACCGCTATCCAATCATATCTAGGTTTCTTACTTTTCAGATCTTCAATTATTATCTCTCTGTGTGTTTTTATATAATTAAGTTGTTTAATTGTGCATTTGCGCGTAAAGTTAGGATCTACGATTGATTTAAGAGACGGAGATTAGCGTATTTATAACATCGGCATTGTTGTATTTGATGCTTCACGCGTGTTTCGGATTAGTTAGTTAGTTTAGGTGCTTATTTGACTGTTAAGTTAAGTTTAATCACTAGTTGTATCGTTCAGTTGATGCATTTGTTTCGTCAATTTTGGATCTAACTGTTTGATGTACGACTTTTAATGCGTAACGTACAAGTTCAGGAGTATTTGTTGCTTCTGCTTGATAGTTATTAAGTTGTTCAATTGATGCATTTGCGTAAAGTTAGGATCTACGACTGATTTAAGAGATGGAGATTAGCCGGCATTGTTATATTTGATGCTTCACATATTGTTGTTATAAAATTAAGAGCGTGTTTCGGTTAGTTAGTTAGTTAGGTGCTTATTTGACTGTTAAGTTATGTTTATGACTAGTTGTATTGTTCAATTGATGCATTTTTTCGGTCAAATTCGGAGGATCACTTGACGCATCTGAAATATTATCTCAATGTTTATATAATTCGTAACAATTCGATAGTATTTGAGTGTTAATTTAAGTAATTAAGCTGCTCAGTTGATGCATTTGCGCCGTAAAGGTAGGATCTATGATTGATTTTAGAGAAGGATGGTAGCGTATATCTGACATAGGCATTGTTGTATTTGATGCTTTACATGTTGTTGTTATAATTTAAGAGCGTGTTTCAGATTAGTTAGTTAGGTAATGCTTATTTGACTGTTAAGTTTAATTCGTGTTAATTTGTTCAATTAAGTTAAGTTTAATCACTAGTTGTATTGTTCGAATGATGCTTTTTTTTTCGTCAATTTTGGATCTAACTGATTCATGTACAACTTTTAATGCGTAATGTACAAGTTTAGGAGTGTTTGCTGTTATAAATTAAGAGCATGTTTCGGATTAGTTAGTTAGTGCTTATTTGACTGTTAAGTTAGTTTAATTCGTGTTAATTTGTTTAATTAAGCTAAGTTTTATCACTAGTTGTATCGTTCAATTGATGCGTTTGTTTCGTGAATTTTGGATCTAACTGTTTGGTGTACAACTTTTAATGCGTAATGTACAAGTTTAGGAGTGTTTGTTGCTTCATATAAATTACAAGCCTGTTGCGGATTACTTAAGTAAGCTTGTTTAGTTAGCTTGTGTATGATCAAATGATGCATCTCTTCTGTTATATTAGGATCTAACTGTTTGATGATCAACCAAGTATAAGTTTTGAAGCGTAATGTACAAGTTTAGGAGAGGTTCTAAGTGTTAGGAGAGGTTCTAAGCGTAATGTACAAATTACGAGCCTGTTGCGGATTACTTAATTAAGCTAGTTTAGTTAGCTTGTGTATAATCAAATGATGCATCTCTTCTGTTATATTAGGATCTAACTGTTTGATGATCAACCAAGTATAAGTTTTGAAGCGTAATGTACAAGTTTAGGAGAGGTTCCAAGTGTTATATAGATTATACGAGGATTACTTAATTAGCTACTTATATAAGTTGTGTATCATCTGTTGTGTGAAATTAGGATTTAATTGTTTGAGTTTGTACCTTGTCGTAATGTACAAGTGTACCGAGTGTTTGTTGGTTCATATACTGTTATAGATTACGAGCGTGTTTTCGATTACTTAATTAGGTGCTTCTTTTGAATGGTAAGCTAATTATATAAGTTCTTGTTGTTGTTGTATATGCTCGTTGAAGTAAGCAACTAAGTATCTACGACTAAATGTTTGACTTCTGTTTGTGACTTGACTAAGTATAAGTTTTGATGCGTAAAGTACAAGTAGAATAGGATTCCTGATTTTGTACGACAATGTGAGAGTGTGGAAAATATGCGATCGAATTGTGTACCTGACATCGACGTTGTTCTATTTTTTGGTTTACGGCTGTTAAAGAATAAGAGTGTGTTTGTGATCACTTATTTAAGTGCTTATCTGAATAAGCAGGTTGAAGTGTTTGGATGAAACTGCTTTTTTGTTTCGTTCTGATACAACTATTTTATGCGGGTCACTACCTTTAATGATACGTCCGGAGGTCCTTTTCTACTTAGGTAGAACCGCGAGCAACCTCTCTACCTTAGGTAGGGTATGGCTGTCTACGCGTCGAACTCCCCCAGACGGTATTGGGACCCATAACCAGTGGAAGACTGTATTTGGTGTTACCTTACCCTTTTTTTTAGGTTTTACAAATGGATACTCATGATTTTTGACATGGACATTAGTACAACCTTCAATGCATAAGGCACAAGAAGAGATTACTTAATTGTATAGGACTATATGAAAGGGTGAAAGTTTCAGAATGTACACTTGACGTTGACATTGTTCTGTTGGCTGACATATTGTTATAGATTAAGAGCGTGCTTGGTTAGTCAAGTAGCTGCTTATATGTATTGTAATGTTTTATAGCTTTGTAGGCATTTGATCGTTAAATTAGTTTAGTTTGTTGTTCTATGATCAGTTGATGCTTCTGTTCGGTGAAGCAAGGATTTACTGATGTTTCATAACTTTACTAATTAAGATGCATAGAGTTCAAGCTTACTGGAAGTCTTATTGTTGATAGGATTATGTTAAATTGTATATTTCAGATCAACATTGTTGTATAAGGTATACGGTTACAGATGAAGCCTAAAATTGATGTTAATTTCATCTATACTATTAGGTATGGGTGAAACTGCTTGTTTATAATGGAAATTGGGCCGAGACTTCTAAATTAATTACTCAAAAGCCTAGCTGTAGTTATCGCTATGTAAGACAATTGAATTAGCAAGGATGATATCTTTCCTTACAGCTTTGTTTCCTTAAGGTGGGAAAGCTTGGGAGTATCATATCACTAAGGACTTTATTGGAAGTTATACTTTAAGGTTTGATACTTTGGGTAACATTTGGGCCGAAACGTACTAATAGAATATAAAACCTGACTTAGTACGTAACATATCGGGTGGGTACCATTTGGGAAACAACTTGGTTGGTCCAAGGCTGGTTATCGTTGTTGTTAGTTTCCCTTTCGCATGGTATTTGGGATTTTAATTGGATTAACGCATGTGACGAGCTAAATGAATCATTGGTATAGCTTGTACAAACAACTTTTCCCATCTGAGTTTAATCTTCAGTGGTAAACAATCGCTTTAAGTTTTAAAGGCCGCGTTAACATATTAATACTGTTCTCTTGTGTTATTGAAGTTAGAAACACATGGAGAATGTTCTAGACGCATGCTGGCCTAAGATTCCTTTCCAATTTTAGATTGGATTCCGATCCAAATAGGCTGCTTGAGTCTTGACATGCTTATAGGCAGTCATTTGTTTCTTTTGCAAAGTTATTATAGATGATCTATATGTATCTGCACGGGATCATGTGAAGTAGCTGATTATGTACTCAGCTCATCGTCACATGCAAAAGATGGCCCTGTATAGTCTGTCTGTATCAAAACAGTCATGTTAAGAAGTAACTAATATATTGATGTACCCTCAAACATTTCATGCAGTATGCAACAAGTCAAGCACAGTAGCACACTTATTCATGAATTTATGGCTCTAATGTCTTTTTATCCTATAATTCTTGTAAATTAGAGGAATATAAACTTTTGATACTTTTTCATGTTCTTGCTTCTTTATTTTGTTCTTTATGATATTGGGTATTAATTTCTGGTTTCTCTTGCATATTCAGATAGTTCAAAAGAGATCAATAAAGAAACAATATCAAGTGACGCCAATAAAGTGCCATCTTCAGAGGGAGGAGATAAGAGGTGCCTATTTTCATTTGCAACATGTCCAGTTTTTTGTTGCTGCAATTGCTTTCTTCTGATCCCGTTCTGTCTTTATCTCTCTTTCTTGCTCCTCAACCTAGTTTCGCATGTTATCCTGGTATTTTAGGCTCACATGAATATGATTCTGTAAGGAGAAAGCGATACGTAGTTAAAAACCAATTTTCAGTTCCAGATTAATAACAATAGAGATGCACCTATACCCTAAACGGCTAAACCTGATAGTACTAGGAACATAGATTGGTTCTGCTTCCTCTAATTTTTTTCATAATACCGGGTCCTAACTGCATTCCATTTGGTTTTTTTGTTTACTTCTAAACTATATATGACCCATCATATCATTGCGGTTTACATAAAAATATGACCTAAAAAGTTTGTTACCAATATAAGGGCATCCACAATGAGGTGAGGTGGCATGGTTCAGTGAGATGGTTTATACTCCAACTCATCACTCAATGGCATTGTGGGGATAGTATGTGTAATATGAGTTCCTCTCTGAATCAGAGACTCTGATGGCACAAGTTTTTGTACCCTAGTTGTGGGCCCTCCCGTCTCATGCTTAAAGAATGCCCTTCCATTTTTCTCTCCATGAAACATAAATGAAGGGTGTAATGGGTTGTGGATAATTTATAGTATGCATATGTGGCATCGTATTATGCCCAAAAAAGTTGAATGCATTGGTGATGTTCTAAGTTATGTCTTTTTAGCGACACACTCACATATTCTATATTATAGACACTTGTCTTAGTTGTGACTTGAGCCCACAACCACTTGTTGATAGGGCACCTTTGATACACCACTGATGCTGATAATTGGTGATGTTCTAAGTTATGTCTTTTTAGCGACACACTCACATATTCTATATTATAGACACTTGTCTTAGTTGTGACTTGAGCCCACAACCACTTGTTGATAGGGCACCTTTGATACACCACTGATGCTGATAATTGGTGATGTTCTAAGTTATGTCTTTTTAGCGACACACTCACATATTCTATATTATAGACACTTGTCTTAGTTGTGACTTGAGCCCACAACCACTTGTTGATAGGGCACCTTTGATACACCACTGATGCTGATAATTGAAGTTATCATTATATCCGATCATATATAATTAACCAGTGGTTATAAATGACCTGGAATTGCAGTGTACCGGAAATTGATGATGGAACTGCAAAATCTGAAGTGGAAACGGATGCAACACCTTCTGCTTCAGAAGACACAGAAGAGACAGAAAGTGGTGGTGCTCCCGTGGCGGCATCAGGTGGAAGTTTGAAGACCACCTTGGGTAGTGCTGGGCATGCATTGGAAGGAGCAGAGTCCGAGCTTGTTATTAAGCCATTGCGGCTTGCATTTGAGACCAAAAATCCCAAAGTCATTGAGCTTGCATTGGATTGTCTTCACGTATGTCATTTTTGTTATCTTCTAATTGTTGAGCTGTTTTGCAACTGGTCAAAGTGGGTATTTTTGCACGGGTTGGGTTGGCCCAAAGCAGTTTTTATTCAAATTTTTTACCTTCTCAAGGATATCCTGTGTCAGATTGACCCAGGAGGTTTTGTGCTTTACAAAGACACTTCCCCAGGAGGTTTTGTGCGTTACAAAAACACTTTCGGCGACTTCGATAATTGAATCCATTTGAAATGTTTTGGTTCATGATTTCTTTAACTTATTCTATTTGATCTGTTAGAAATAAAACATAATCTGAATTGACCCTAAAAGTTTCCTCATACCCCTTGTCTATTTAAGATTTTCAAATATTTATATGTTTATGATTAAAAACTTAACGGTTCCTCAAATCTTGTTCAACTGTAAATATTGCAAAAGGAGTTTGTGAAGGTTCCGCTTATTATGTTTCATACAAGAGATATATTTTTAAAGTTATTTACATTCATTAAATTTTGACGTGCAGAAACTCATTGCATATGACCATCTAGATGGCGACCCTGGTCTTGAAAATGGTAAAAATGTTATCCTATTTACAGAGATTCTGAATATGGTGTGCAGTTGTGTGGATAATTCTTCACCAGACAGGTAAATTAATCTTTATACCATTATTTTGTTCTCGCACTTTATTTTCAAAGAATTATGTTAACTTCTGATGAAATTCACGCAGTACAACTCTTCAAGTCTTGAAAGTGCTACTTACTGCTGTTGCATCTGCCAAATTTAGAGGTATTCTAAATGCTTATTTAGAGTGTGTAATAAAGATTATCTGCTTTACAGCTGATATCGTTGTACCTTTTCAAGGATAATATCTATTAAATATTGAAACTCACTTTTTTAATATGCAGTTCACGGGGAAGCATTGTTGGGGGTAATTAGAGTGTGTTACAACATTGCTCTTAATAGGTATCATTTAGTTTTGATTCCAAAGTTCAATTGGCTTTTGGCAAATTGAATTAACTAATAACATATCTTCTGACTTATCAGTAAAAGTCCTATCAACCAAGCTACATCCAAGGCTATGCTAACCCAAATGATTAGCATAGTGTTCAGGCGAATGGAAGCAGATCTGGTTTGTAATCTAAATTTTGTTTTCACACACAAGGAGCAAGTGGTATGTTGATACTTTATTCTAAATTTTACTATTAATTCAGATGCCTTCAAATAAAAGAAGTGGTTCATCCAAAAAGGTTGAAGAAAGTTCTTCAGGTGATGAGAATGGTCAGAAGAACGACACTTCTCTTGAGGAGCTTCATGATCTTGCTGGTGGGACTGACATAAAGGTCATTCATTTCGAACTCATGCTGTAAAATTATTAGAGATGGCAGTCAACCCATAAACTTATGAATGGGTTGATTTGGTCAATCTTTGATCTCATACAGGTCAAATGGGCAAATTAAAAAGTTCATCTGGCAGGGGAACATGCCATTTTATTAAATGATCTAGATTATATTATTGCTATAATATCCTTCTGTAATGATTTTCATCCTATTATCTACTTATGAAGAACTAAAAATGAATAAGAAAGTGTTTTGCGGGCAAACCAAAACCATATCGATCCATTGTAACATGATCTGTGCAGCCTGAACTGATCTTGATTGTTACCTTGCCCGCCTAACCTGTTCATTTGGCCACCTCTAGATACAACTTCCATTCTCGTGTTTCTGCTCGTACATATGTTTTCGGCATTTGATGTGCAGATGTCGATATTAAGATGTTTCACCTTCTGTTTTACAGGGCCTAGAGGCAGTTCTTGACAAGGCTGTGAAACTTGAAGATGGTGAAAAGGCGGCCCGGTACATATAATATTGCTTTGAATATTTAAATCTGATTTATAGTATGATTTACGAGAATACTTATACTTAGCATTCTATATTATTCTATATAGTGGGATTGAACAGGACAGCATGAGCATTGGACAACGTGACGCTTTGCTTGTTTTTCGAACCCTTTGCAAGGTTCGTATTTTCAGCTAGTTGCCTGACTGCTTGTTAAATTTTGGCTACAAATGTCTTGACGTTGGTGTAATTTTGTATATTTCAGATGGGTATGAAGGAAGATAATGATGAAGTTACTACAAAGACGCGTATTCTGTCTCTCGAACTTCTCCAGGTTAGCTCTAGCAACGATACTGTATATCTGCTGCTGCAATTTACTAAAGAACTATTCATGGCGCTTTTTTATCGACATTATGAGTGCGTGAAGGGTGTGTGAACACAGTCTTAACGATGGATTTTGCAGGGGTTGCTGGAGGGAGTTAGTCACTCCTTTACAAAGAACTTCACTATCATTGACTCTGTGAAAGCTTACCTATCATATGTGTTATTACGTGCATCAGTTTCACAATCCCCGACCATTTTTCAGGTGAGTTAGAGGCCCCTTAGTTCACTTTTGGACAATGATTTCGTTTTTGTTTCTAATTGTATGTCATCTTTTTTTTTTTCCCTTTCTATCTTGGCAGTATGCAACTGGAATTTTTGCCGTGCTATTATTGCGTTTTAGGGAAAGCCTAAAGGTACCCACAATGTTTGACAGCAAAGCTTATAATTTTCTGTGTACATGTGCTGTATTCATCTGTTGGTGACACAAAATTGATTTTCAGGTTGAAATTGGCATCTTCTTTCCGTTGGTTGTTTTGCGATCTTTGGATGGCTCGGACTACCCACTCAACCTCAAATTAAGCGTTCTCCGGTATAATTTGTTTTTCTCATCACTTGCCTCATATATATCTCAACGTTTGTCGCTTATTTCCCAAAGACCCAAACCTTGAGACAGACACGTCTAACCTGCAACAATTAACTGGGTGTGGAACCGAGCCAAACCGAGCCCAAGCTTATCAGAGCTCGACCTCAGCTCGGTTAAAACTCACGAAGCTCGAGCTCGAGCATGGCCAGTTTCGCGGCTTATGTCTTTAGCTTGAGCTCGGCACGTGATATATTCCAGAAGCTCTGCTCCCGCTCGAGCTCGTTAAGTACACATACAATTGCCGTATAGGTATTTTTAAGGCTCGTTTAGGCTCGCGAGTCGAATAGAGCTTTTGTATGAAGCTCGGGCTTGTTTAAGTTCGGCTCATTTCGAGCTTTAACTGAGCCAACCCCGAGTAGCTCACGAGCAGATTTGCTCGTTTACATCCCCACACTTAACCGAATGAATTAGTAGGACCTTTTGAGTGGAGGTGGCAATTTCTATTAATTGACGTATAAATGGGTCGATTTGGACTATTTTTTATTTGTAACGGCTAAAGAAATTGTAACTGAGAATAAGATTAAATAGGTCAAGCAGGTAAAAGTTATATAATCTCATAATTCGTTGAAAAAAATCAGATTATAATTGAAATAGTATGAGTTTTAATTTGGAATCATATATGCACAGTTGAATATTTGCAGTTGTTTATACCTCTATAAAGATGCACAAAAAGTACATGTCTTGACCGCCCCATTTGCCACCTCCACTTCCAGTGCTTATGGGTTCATGCCTAGATACAGATTCTAGACAGTATATTCACTAACAACTCTTGCAGGATGCTGGAGAAAGTTTGCAAGGACTCTCAGATGCTTGTTGATCTTTATGTGAACTATGATTGTGATCTTAATGCTCCAAATTGTTTTGAAAAAATGGTAACTTAGATGCCACACCCTTTTGATAATTGCATACATTCTTATCGCTCTGAGGTGACCTTGGTTCTTGTATTTTTGTCTTGACATTTAGGTGACCACTCTATCAAGAATTGCCCAAGGGACTCAGAATGTGGATCCAAACTCAGTTAATGCTACTCAAATTGGATCAATTAAAGGCTCATCTCTACAGGTTTGTATATTGTTGTAGGCAATAAGTTGCTTCACCTTTAGATGTATTAACTTTGTTCTTTCCTGTGTTAGTGCCTTGTGAGTGTGTTGAAATCACTAGTTGATTGGGAGAAGTTGCGGAGAGAGTCAAAGCAGAATGAAGAGCAAAAATCCATTGAGGAAAATTCTTCAGTTGCAGAATCTCAAGGCAACTTTGAGAAAGTCAAAGCTCATAAGTCTACCATGGAAGCTGCAATATCTGAGGTACTCCTATACTGAAATAGAGATATCTGCATAGGCGCTTTTTTCTTCAATAGTAATATGGAAATGTCTTCTGCAAGCTTTCTATGATACCACTACTTCACTTTCATGTCCTTCTCATGTTGAGTTTGAATATTAATAAATTGCAGTTCAACCGTCATCCTGTAAAGGGTATTGAATTCCTGAAATCAAATAGTTTGGTGGAGAATACGCCAGTGTCAGTTGCTCAGTTTCTCAGAAATACCCCTAGTCTGGACAAGGTACACCTCTTATTTTAGGATATTTAAGTTCTGTTCTGGATTAGCTTTTCAAGATTGTTTATTTTTATTTTCTTGGCTTCCAGGCGATGATAGGTGATTACTTGGGTCAACATGAGGAGTTTCCTCTTGCTGTAATGCATGCTTATGTTGATTCTATGAACTTCGTTGAAATGAAATTTCATACCGCAATCCGTGAATTTCTCAGAGGTTTTCGGCTTCCTGGTGAAGCACAGAAGATAGATCGTATAATGGAAAAATTTGCTGAGCGGTAAGCATATTTATACATTTTCTCTTGTTCAACTCACCTTTCCCGCAACACCAAGTAAATTACCAATGGTATGTACCATGATTTAACCTCACTGTAAACGTTCCGTGGTTTGATTTTCTTTGAACTTTTCGAAGAACTATCGAAGCTGGTGGCGAATTGGATTGGGTAACCAGTCAAATGGAGAAATTTGTACTGGTTTAAACGGGCTGGATAGGTTGATCCGAAGTATTTTATTTGCCCCGAGTATACTAGTAATCTGTGTCAAATATGGGTGCAAAAACCTTATGCCTTTAATTTTAGTCATATTTTTTAATGAGTAATTTAGGAGGTTTTATCCATCAATATACAGTTTGGACAATATGCCAATGTTCGACCGATCTTATTTAGTTTTTTTGTTATTTTACCCATTTGACCCGTTAAAGATAAAGGACAAATACATAGCTTAATTACTCACCCAGAAACAAGCAGCCTGAAATCACCCGTCTTTAAATTCATCATGCAGTGTCCTTTTTATTTCTTGTTTCTAACTGTTGCTTGTATGGGTTTGTGTCTTTGTAGTTACTGTGCAGATAATCCAGGTCTTTTCAAAAACGCAGACACTGCTTATGTTCTTGCATATGCAGTTATAATGTTAAACACGGACGCTCATAATCCAATGGTATGGCCCAAAATGACAAAACCCGAGTTTGTGCGAATGAATGCCACAAATGATCCAGAAGAAAGTGCTCCCACAGAACTGTTGGAGGAAATTTATGATTCTATTGTTAATGAAGAGATAAAAATGAAGGATGACACTGCTGGTATGGGAAAAAGCAGCAAAAAGCCAGAAGCTGAAGAAAGAGGCGTGGGAATTATTGGGATTCTTAATTTGGCTCTCCCGAAACAGAAAAATCAAAGTGATGCACAAACAGAGAGTGAAGCTATTATCAAACAAACACAAGCAATTTTTAGAAACCAAGGAGCAAAGCGGGGTACATTTTATACATCACATCAGATTGAACTTGTGAGACCAATGGTAGAAGCTGTGGGGTGGCCACTTCTTGCTACATTTGCAGTAAGTATGGAGGAAAGAGAAAACAAGGCTAGAGTTTTTCTCTGTATGGAAGGGTTTAAAGCGGGAATTCACATTACACATGTGCTTGGAATGGATACTATGCGTTATGCTTTTTTGACATCACTCATTAGGTAAATTCATATGGTTTTTTTTCTTTCTGTTTCATATTCCTAAACCTGTTCCTCTTTTCCGTCCAAAAAGTCGCAATATATTTTCTTTAGGAACAAAAATTTAAGGCGGAACAAATATTTAATTGAAAGAAATTGTTTGTTCGATGGGTTACGAGTAAGTACCTCGTAGAGTTTAAACCCACCAAAATTGATGGGTTCATACAAGTCTATGATGGGCTCTCTTCCATCCCCTCACTATCTCTCTATCCTTGGTCCTTTTAGTTGTAAAAAATAACTTAGATTTCAAATACATAACAAATAAACATATACGGAGTATCCTTTCTCTCCTTGTATCCTTTCAAATCTATGCCCGTTACTAATCCCATTTTGAATCCAAGCACCACCTTATTAAGGAAGTTTTCATGATAAATTTACATATTTTCATGTTTCAAACCTATACCCATTAATTGTGGGTGTTGATTTGTTCCACAAAATCATCTACTTCGTATTGGAGGTATTTAGTATATTTGTCAAACAGTTATCCTGATAAATTACATTTCAAGTCTTGTTTATGAATGAATATTAATATGTTATAATGTGAATTTGACAAATAATTTAATGAAAGACAGTATGATGCATTCTCATGAAATATCTTCTATGTTGGTTGCAGATACACTTTCTTACATGCACCTAAAGATATGCGTAGTAAGAATGTTGAAGCATTACGGACACTACTAGATATAAGTGGCTCAGAGCCTGATGCACTTCAAGACACTTGGAACGCAGTTTTGGAATGCACATCTCGTCTAGAGTATACGATATCAACTCCTGCAATGGCTGCTACAGTCATGTTTGGATCTAATCAGATCTCTAAGGACGCGGTTCTGCAATCTCTTAGAGAATTGGCTGGGAAGCCATCTGAACAAGTTTTTGTAAATAGTGTTAAACTCCCTAGTGAGTCCGTAGTGGAATTTTTTACCGCTCTATGTAATGTCTCGGCTGAAGAATTGAAGCAGAATCCAGCTCGTGTTTATAGCTTGCAAAAGCTTGTGGAGATCAGTTATTACAATATGGCTCGTATTCGTATGGTAAGCACTTCATCTTTTCGTTTGTTCTTGATTTCTTTTTTCCGGTATATATGTCTATGCCATATGTGCGTGTATGTTACATTTTGAAGTTCTTTCACAAAAACAGTACAAATAAAAATTATTCCCTTTCCAATATAAATTAGTTTCTATCATGCTTTGGTAATTCTATTTACATTTCTTAATGATTAAAGATATTTACATTTTCAGGTATGGGCTAGAATATGGTCTGTCCTTGCCAATCACTTCATTTCTGCTGGGAGTCATCCTGACGAGAAAATAGCAATGTATGCTATAGATTCTCTAAGACAACTTGGCATGAAATATCTGGAACGTGCAGAACTTGCCAATTTCACATTCCAGAATGACATCTTGAAACCGTTTGTTGTGCTTATGCGAAATAGTCGAAGTGAATCAATCCGGAGGTTGATTGTTGATTGTATTGTTCAGGTATTCCCAACTTATATTTGTATGTCTTCTATTCTAGAAGATAAAGATAGCTCCAGATTTTGTTATTGCGGTTTTCAAGTATCATATTGGAATTAATAAAAAAGGGCTAATTATTGTGTTGTCTTGCTACTGATTGCTAATTTATACTGGTTTTCTAAACAGATGATAAAATCGAAGGTTGGAAGCATAAAATCTGGTTGGAGAAGTGTTTTCATGATTTTCACAGCTGCTGCAGATGACGATTTAGAACCAATCGTTGAGAGTGCTTTTGAGAATGTAGAACAGGGTATTTTTACTTATTGATATTTTTATTTCCTCTACAGACGTTATATGCATAATTTACATCTCGTTTTTGGAATCATCAAGACTTATCAACATTAAACAAAATTGCAGTTATACTGGAACACTTCGATCAAGTTGTTGGTGACTGTTTTATGGACTGTGTCAACTGTCTAATTGGTTTTGCTAATAATAAAACTTCTCACCGCATCAGCTTGAAGGCAATCGCACTTCTCCGCATATGTGAGGATCGACTTGCAGAGGTTCGGTTTTTCATTGTATTCTTCTCACTTCAGTTCAGTCAATTGAGCTATTAGCATATAACTTAACCAACTTGGCTATGCCAGAATTTTTTTCATGTAAGTTACAATTTTCATTGGAAGTTGCAACCTTTTTAGGCTCATTCCAATCAATTTGACCTGGTAGCAGGTCAAATTTCTTTTTATGTGAAAACACTTTTTATTTGGAAACTTCCGTGGTTTTTCTATGCTATAAATAAGTTTGTTACCACCCAAAGCAGAAATTTAGACAGAGATTCAACAGAAATAAAATGTGAATTAACTTTTATTTTTGCAGGGCCTTGTGCCAGGTGGGAGCTTGAAGCCTATTGATGACAATGCGGATGCAACTAGTGACATTACTGAGCATTATTGGTTCCCAATGTTAGCTGGTTTGTCTGATCTGACATCTGACCCACGACCCGAAGTCAGCAACTGTGCATTAGAGGTATTGTTCGACTTGTTGAATGAGAGAGGAAGCAAATTCTCGTCTAACTTCTGGGAAAGTATTTTCCACCGGGTTCTATTTCCTATTTTTGATCACGTGAGGCATGCGGGAAAAGAGACGACATTTTATGGAGATGAGTGGGTTCGTGAGACTAGTGTTCATTCATTACAGTTGTTGTGTAACCTCTTCAATACTTTCTACAAGGTATGATATAGAAAGCTGAAACATGTCTTTTATTGTTATTTTGGTTTTCTATATTTTCTCTAAGAAGTACCAGCATACTTCTCATTGTCTGACTTGATTTTGTCATTCTATATTTTGATGTACATATGAAAAGATGTCTTGTGTCCCATTAGGTCTTTCTGACGAAAAAACCCCCCTTGAAAATGACTTTCAAAATAGGTTTTATATATAAAAAATGAAATTCATTTATAAAAATAGTATCTTTGCAATATGAAAACTTACATGCAATACTAAAATTATGAGTTGCAACATGACCCAAACGTGACACAAAACCATCTTTTAATGAGTAATATGTACAAAAATTAGTACACCAACTGTAACAGGACAAACAAAAAATTATGTCGGTATTTTATGCGAATTATTTATGTTTTTCTTTACTTTGTTTTGCTATTAATTATCACATCTTAATCCGTGTGTTGCAGGAAGTATGTTTCATGCTGCCCCCGCTGCTAAATCTATTGCTAGATTGTGCCAAAAAGACAGATCAATCAGTGGCCTCAATATCACTTGCTGCATTGGTCCATCTTATAGAAGTTGGAGGACACCAATTCAGTGATAGTGATTGGGATACCTTACTGAAAAGCATAAGGTGCATACGGGTTTAATCTCTTTTTAGTTGTATACTCTTGTACTTAAATGTATATATATGTTTTTGTTAGATTATATTATCTTTGGGTTATGTTTGTTTGCTTATATACATATATTTTGTTTCTGCAGGGATGCTTCTTACACCACTCAACCCCTTGAGCTACTCAATGCTTTGGGTATTGAAAGTGGCAAGAGCCGTGCTGTTATAGGTAGAGATTTAGAGGTTTCTGCAATTGATAATTCCTCAGCCGTGTCTTCTAATGGTAAGTGGCTTGATTTTTATGTGTGCTCTAGAGTATCAAAAGTATGGGTCGGGCAGGCTGGGTTTGAAGTGGGTAGCTATTGAAACGGGTGGAAGCAGCCAGGGTGTGGCAAGGTTAATCAAACACTTTTTGTCACAAAAAATTGCTAACTTTAAATGTCACTTGTGTGTCACATGTGCTGACTATATTAATTATTTTATATATGAAACGGGTGGAAGCGGCGAGGTTGTGGCTAGGTGAATGAAAATGAATCCGGTGGTGTGTGTAATCCATTGACTAATACACTTTGGGTGAAGTTTGATCTGTAGGTCCCATTTTTCTTGTTTTTTTGTAGCTGTTATTTTATTTTACATGCTGAGCCGTTAGAGATGACAATACAATTAATAGTAAGCAAACCATGGGAACCTTTAGTGTGTTCCTAAGAGACGCACTTTGATTTTCTAGGTCGAATGGACTAATATTCCTCTTGAAGTATAGTACATCAAGCTTAATAACAATGTGAGAATTAAGAAGGGGTATAGATTGTTTTGAAAAAATACTTTGAAAGTTTTAAATTTTGATAAGTTAGGCTTTATGGAATGTAGTCATTTGGAAAGGTGAGTGTATGCTGAAATGAACTTCAGGTAATGTGTTGGATGCAAATAATGCTTTTTCTTTGATAGGTCAAGTGCAAGACATTCAAGAAGGAAGGCCGTCCATTGATCTGCATGACTCTGAAGGTTGTGATTTACATGTCGCATTGTATTATATGCATTTAAAAAACCTATATTTTTGTATCATTCATATGGGACTGAACGTTTAGAGATATTTTTACCCCAGAAACATTCATGTTGTTGCTCTGATATATAGTAACTACACTGCCAGTTAAAACCCCACTAAATTGTACTATTATATCTTCTACTAGATTAATAAAACTTGACATGAAATTTAAATAGCTAGTATCTGATGGTCATTTTTTGCAGGTCAAACACCGTCGCCTGGAAAGATCCAGAAGACTTCTGAAGCTGCAGATTTGCAACGAAGCCAAACAATTGGTCAACGTTTCATGGGAAATATGATGGACAACGTCTTTACTAGAACGTTTACTTCTAAGCCTAAGAATCCGGCTTCAGATGCTGTGGCACCCGCATCTCCATCCAAGGTAGGTATTACTGGTTTTTGATCTGTTTATAGGACTCGATCATGGGTATACATTGTGTACATTCAATCTTTATTCATCATTTTGTAGTTCCAACTTCCCATCATTAAAAATCTTCATAGGAAAGTGAGATCTTCATATGCAATAGATGGGACTCTAGAAATTAAACTTGAAATGAGCAAAATGATTTAAACCACGATCATTACGAACGTCCAAACGTTAAATTTTTTTATTGGCGTAAGGGAAAAGTGTATTAACTACCGTACACCTCTTTATGAGCTTGTCTTGTTTTCTTGTTCTTGAAAGCTATAGGATTTTGTTGGTATTTGACCAGAGAAAGGCTTTGTATACTACATCGACTTAAATTTGAACATCCTAGTCAGTCCCTGAAATCTTTATAAGTTAACCTTTCCTTTTATCTGCAGTCTTTGGATGTTGTGGAACACAACGCTGAAGATGTGACCGAAAGTCCATTTATGGGAACTGTTAGGGGCAAATGTGTAACTCAGTTACTACTCCTTGGGGCCATTGATAGCATCCAGGTACAAATCCTACTTTTACATGTCTAAATATTTCCAACTATTATTGGATTAGAGTGTCACCAGTTCATGAAAAATGACAAACGGCCAATTCTGTGAAAGGAAGAATGGATTTTACTAATGCTTGTCAAAAATGCAGAAAAAATACTGGAGCAGGTTGAAGGCATATCAAAAGATTACAATATTGGAAATTTTGTTCTCTATGTTGGAGTTTTCTGCATCATACAACTCATACACAAACCTCAGGATACGGATGCAACACATTTCCTCTGAAAGGTTAGTGGGTTCTTAATGTTGGATTCTTTTATTCCTCAACTGGTCAAATCGAAATTCTTTAATTGGATTGAATCGGTCAAAACACCCAATGTGTTTTTTAATACTTATAAGTTATAGGGGCGACATTACCAGTTAAGTTACCCATTTCAACCTGAACCGCTTACGCAACCTATATTTACATCTTTAATATCGACTATTGAGCTTATATCATGTTCATCATGTGGGTCCTAATTGTTTTGGGTTATAAGAAGTTAAGAGATTGAATACGAGCCCACTTTACTTTTGGAGAATCTAGCATGCTTTATGATTCTGACGCAAGCTGTTTTGTGATTGGTCAGGCCACCTTTGAACCTGCTACGCCAGGAATTAGCCGGAACTTGCATATATCTAGATGCATTACAGAAGACTACATCTGGGGTTGATTCAGAGAAGGGAGAGTCTGAAACAAGTAATGAAGCTGATGATGCTACAGTCAAGACTGATGCTGAAGAGAAGCTTGTGTCTTTTTGTGGACAGGTTCTAAAGGAAGCATCTGATTTCCAGTCGAGTATCGGAGAAAGTACAAACATGGAGATTCATCAAGTTCTCGGATTACGTTCTCCAATCATCGTAACGGTATCTATTTTCATATATTTCAGTCTCAAAAAGTTGTAACTGTGATGAAAAGTGCTTAGTTTTTTTTTTTTTTTGGATAGTTACATTAACTTACAATTTACTCACTGTCTTGAAAGTATATCAGGAATGATATAAAGTAACGCTTTTGTAAAGCCAGAGTTAAAAAAAACAGACATCGAAAATGTTGATGGATATATTAGAAGTTTGAAATATTACTAAACCCCTTATCTAATATAGGTGTGTGTCCGTGTTTCAGGTTCTTAAGGGCATGTCCGTAATGGATAACCAGATATTCAAGAAACACCTTAGGAGTTTCTACCCATTAATTACCAAGCTTGTATGCTGTGAGCAGGTAAATCTTTCACACACACACACTTAAAATTATTATAAGTGAATAGATAAATATGGGCTAGCTTTAAAGCAACCGTGCCATTTCTTACTTCTTAGGTCTGGTAAAAACCAGTTGGGCTCACCTGAAAACACTTTTTTATCTCTTGAACGAAATTTATAAATAATTTAATTGTCAGCTGTGTTTATTATATTAGTTTATCACCCAAATGATAATCTAATTTTCTAGATTTGGGCGCGTTCCCATAGTAGCTAATATTACCCATTTATGTACTCATAAATGGGTCTAAAACTCTGAATTACCACATCTGGGTTTTGTGTATTGGAGGTGTTCTAAATTGTTTTTCGTTTGGCTCAGATGGACATTCGAGGGGCTCTTGCTGAGCTTTTCAGCATGCAACTAAATGGGCTTGTGCAATAGGGACATACGTGTTATTAGCTATTAACAACATTTCAGACAGTTTTTGAGCACCTAGAAGCAAGACATAACCTGTGAGCATTAGTGATATTATTATTTTTGTCTGTACTCTTTTACGGGGCTAGTCTTTTTGTATTTGAGGACGTATAGAGGCATTTTGTTGTATAGCTGCATATACACAAACTACAAGAAGTTATTTTGATTGTTGTAACAAATGTTTGTGGAAACTATGGATGGACCCAAATCCTTGATATATTCAAATGATGACTGAAGTTAAACCTTTAATTGGACAACATGAGAGTTTGGCTTTTTACCTTTTGCCAACATTACCAACTTCGAGCTGGCAGCTGGTTGACTAAACTTGATAGTTTTAAACCCTAAATAAATTATGGGTGATGTGAGTGGGTTTGTTTGCAAGCATGCTGCTTCGTGGCGTTCCTATCATCATTAGCTCAATTTTTGACCAATAACAACTAATCAGTTAATTTAGGTCTTTAGTATTTTCAGGTTTCTTATTGTTACCTGAATATCTTGATTTGAGTGGGGTTGTTTGCAAGCATGCTGCTTCGTGGCGTTGGTATCATCATTAGCTCAATTCTTGACCAATAACAACTAAATGCCGATGATTAAAGTGACTTATCCTTTATCACGAAAGCTATCGAAAAAAATGACGTGCCATAATGACTTATATGGTGGATATAAATCACAATTCGCAAAGTCTGCTCTAATGAGTGGTGTTGGTTTAGTCAAACAGAGTTTCCCACTCCAAATTTTCAAATACTCCTTGTATATTCACATTACAAGTCTTTCTGAAGACTAGCTGATATCTCCATAATCAAAACTATCTTCTTACTCCTATTTAGATGATCATCACAAAATCACCGTTTTTCCCCCGAAAGTAACTAAACTATGGACTATTACTACTGGAAAGACCACGGTTGTAATTTTGACGCTATTTTTGGTAAAAGTCTGAATTTCCATCTTGCTTGGAGTCATTAGTTTCGAGCTTAAAGGTCGAGTCAGATCAAAAAAATAGATTCAGCAAACCTATGCCATGGATGTATCTATATCACTGTAGCATCTCTAGCTTGCATCCTAGCAATGGTAGCTGATTTGGTACATGGTTTAAAAAACAGAAAACTATGGTTCCCTTGTAAAACATTCACCTTGAATGCTGTTTCTCTGACCGTGATAGCTGTTGCTATGAAGCTACCCGTGGATTTAAGTAATCCAATGCTAGGTGTTGCGGACCAGATGTCAAAGCTTGGAAGCATGGCATTTATGTGCACCATGATGGCTAACTTTTTGCCTTCTTTAGCGACCATGAATAGCAAGGAACTTCTCACAAACATCATAGCTTTGGATATCCTGGTAATCACCTTGATTGTAAATGTTTGCATTCAAGTAAATACGGGTATCATTTGCAAATTCTCTGACAAGTGTGTTGGGCTTGATCGTATTAAGGCAATAGCACTCATTTATGTGGCTATGCTACTCATCTTGCTGATCATACATACGTGTTCAGGTTTAACGATTCTAAAATCCAAACAAATAATAGAATTGAAATACCACGCAGCTCATGTAACTGCTTTGAAGGACCTAGAGTTACAACAACCAGAAAGATTAACTGTTGAGAAGCTAAAGCAGCATGTGAAAAGCCATTCGATCATGGCAGGAACCGGCTGCCCTCAGTTCATCACAGCTTGCTCTGCAACTACCTCTGCTTCTGGGGTACTATGCGTTGCTAGTACTGCTATACATTTATATTATATTATTTATATTAGTACAAATGGGTATGTAGTTGACTGGCAATCCGATTATAAGTGGTCAGTTGTAGCAATTCTCGTAATACAGTTTACTGGAAATCTACTAGGAACAATTGCACCACTTTGTAGATGTTATGCAGCCTTGACCTTTAAGCTGTCAATAAAATGGATTTGGAACCAAATTAATGTATTTAATGTAGAGAGCTACTGGACTCAGAAGCTGTATGATTGGAAGCAGACTAGCATACCATTCTCAGTCGCTAGCCGCAAGACCAAGATTGCCATCCAGACTTTCAAGGTCGAGTTTCTTATCATTTGTATCAGACTTCAGAAGACAGCTGTGGTAACATGTAAGATAATAGCGCTGATCCCAATTATCGTTGCGATTGTCATCTTGTACTTTTACCGTTGTTGGAAGTGGTTAAATCCCATGATTGGTGACTCAAGTATTGTGATGCCAGAAAATCATGAGCAACGAGAGAACATTAACGATCTTAGGCGGTATGTCTTGCAACTTCAAGATAATATGGAGCTTTCGGAAAGATCACTGAAATGTATTTCAAAATCTGTGAACCGCTTGATCCTAAAGGCTGAAAAACAGAAACCCAAAAATCTCATGAAGCTTCTAGAAGTATCTAAAGGTTTCGAAGGAGTTGGAAAGTATGACAGCCTTCATGTTCCACCTCTATCTGCAGAGAATTATCTCGATTGTTGGAGCTTACCATTGATAACCCTGACAGCCATTGCCATTTCTCTTCCTAAAATCCAAAACGACGTAGTTGATAGGTTGCTAAGCAGTGTGAGTGAAGGTCTTGCATATGTCACACTTGTGGAAGAAATTAGAAACGCTCAATGCTACCGATGACTATGCAAGCATTCAGAAGGCGGCAAAAGTGTTGTGGATAGAAGTTCAAATCTCCAACAAATGGATTGGAAACAATCTGAAGAACCATGCTCCTGTAGTGAATACAGCAGGACTGATTCTGCAATGGTTCAAGAATATAGCTAAAATGCAAAGTATGGATACTGGAAGCGCAAATGATAATTCCAACTACAGCTCTATATGCGCCAACTCAATGTATCGACTTACCGAATCAATCCTTCTTTCCTACCACACCAACATTCATGAGCTTAGCCAAGAGGACTTGTTCACAGAATTATCATCAATGATTGCTGATATATTGGCTGCTTGTCTCACCAATTTACCTCAAGTCATAGTTACAAAATGTCATGAAACCGTGATAGAAAAAAGGGAGTCCAGTGTCAATGCTGCAGCCCAACTCCTCGGTGAGACTACGCAGATAATCAACACCCTTCAAGACCGGGAGCTTCCAGGCATGGATTCTGCTGAGTTGCCTTTCCTTGACAAATGGCGTGATTATTTTAACTGCCCATCTCCTTGAAAATCATATGCCGGTGAGTTTACTAAAATTTACTTCACTATATTGGTTTACTTTACTAGTCGTTTTAAGGCTACAATATAAACAGCAGAATCAAGCTTATGTAAGTTCGAGGGCCATACCGGAGGGTAGTTAATTTGTAATATTTACGAGTTCTTGTAGCCATGTTCTTCTTTCTCGCCATTATACTATTGTTTATTTTTAATGTAAATGTAAACGTTGCTCTATAAGAACGTGGTCATATGCAGAGACGACTCCAGGGTGAGTCGCGGGGGTCCGAGGACACTCGTTGATTTTTTTTCATAATGTCAAATTTGTCAAAAACTCTGTTTTTTGTTAGATTTATGCTGCATGCACATGATCCTTAATAGTTGTGGTTGTAGTATTGTTATGTTTATTGTAAATGCATTTGGTCGTTTTGTGTCTTGATTCCGTCCTTGGTCATATGTTTGTTCAATGTAATCTTTTTTATGTCGAAAACCAATATGAAAATCTTTAGAATAAACCAGTGCGTGCCTGTACGCTGCGGCGTGACTAATTTGTAACCTACACATGTATTTCATTTTGCTGAGATTTTTCAGGCAACCGTGATTTCTGACGTTTTGGCTAACTAATCTACCGTGATTTCTGAGATTTTTCTGGCAACCGTGATTTGTTTTTACTCATTTTGTTAACAGATATGTCTATTAGTAAGAATTAAGCGAAGCTTATTTTATTCACTCTGACCTAAATTATTATTTCTTTAACAAATACCTCGTTATATAAATTATTTTGTTTTTTTGTTAGTTGATGGTTTGATGTGATGATGTTTGTTTGTTTACAACTCACAAGTCAAAAAGATATTCAACTTAAAAGTTTCGAGTGGATTGCGAGAAGATCCGGAAAGAAGAGCGATATGAATTGGTAACATTGGTTTTTTATCTGGTTAAATGTCGTTTATGAAGATTTATGCAGCCAAGTATCGTTGTGTGCAGCGTGTGATTCAGTTTTTACGGGGCAGTTGTTGTGTCACAGTTGGATGCTAGTAAGGTTGTACTCCATCGGGGTGCATTTGATCATCTGTATATGTTCCCATATGGTGCTCTTTTGTGTTTATTTTTGTCTAGTTTCTTTGTAGTTAGTTTAGTTTGTGGTTTTCTTTTTCTTGGGTCCGCTATACTTAAGCGTCTTGTTAATATACCGGATTCCATTGTTTGTATTTAGTTTGGTTGGTTTGGAATATATTGCCTTTCAAAAAAAAAAAATATATGAAGCACATTCTCCTACAAATCATGTGCGGCTGGCGAGAAAGTAGGGTGTGCACGGTTTGGTTTGGGTCAGTTTTTGACAAAATTAGGAACTGAACCCGTTATATAGAATTACATACATATACAAACACATGCAAGTAAACATACACATAAATAATTATTTTTACTTATAATGCTTTTTTACTAAATAAACTTATACCAATAAACAAATAATATGAAGTTTTTCAAGTTGGTTTAAAAAAAGCCAGACGGAAGAAGTACTAAAAAGCATTTATACTAGTACGAGAAAAGTTCTACAAGGAACATGCGTCAAAAAAAGAACAAATGAAGCAATCTCCACCATCCAATATTAATCTTTTTAAATTTAATTAAAAAACACATTTTCATCCTATTTCTTAAAAATTAAATATCTCTCAAACCGTTAATCGTTATGAAAAAATAATTATACCGTCACGACGGGAATTAAATTATCTTTTCATAGATATGCACTTCTATATACTTTCGGCGAACCTTTTTTAAAAAATTTCGTAAAAAAATCACATGTAATTCTCGAAAAATTACATGTAATTCTCGAAAACTCATGTTTGATTAATTATTTTAAAAATCACATTTGAATTTGTAACGTCACATGCGATTTGTGAAATCACGTGTATTTTTTTGACGAGAATTTCAACATTGTAAAATCGTTAAAAGTATATGAAAATAACCGTCTATTAAATGACAAAAATATTTTCGTTGTTATTTTAAAACCACACGTGATTTATGTGAATTACATTAAAATGTTTGAATCACATGTAATTTTGTTAATATATTAAAATGTTTGTTGTCATTAATATAAAATATGTTCATTTTACCGGGGTGGAGTCCCCTTTACAAAAAAAAAATATATGTAAAACAAATTGGCTTCTGAATTACATGTGATTCGGTGATAATTACATGTGATTTTGCTTGCATTACATATGATTCAAGCATACCGAAACCGTAACTTTTTCTAACAAACCCACATTAGATGAATCACATGTGATTTTTTTAATCACGTATTATGTTTTCATTTATGTAAAATATATAAAATAAATTGGCTTCTAAATTACATGTGATTTTGTTTGAATCACATGTAATTCTGCTTGAATTGCATGTGATTCGGTGATAATTACATATGATTTTTCTTGCATTACATGTGATTCAAGCATTCCGAAACCTTAACTTTTTCTAACAAACTCACTTTAGATGAATCACATGTGATTTTTTTAATCACATGTTCTTGTTAATATATTAAATTGTCTGCTTGAATTACATGTAATTCGATGATAATTACATGTGATTTTGCTTGCATTGAATTACATGTAATTCGATGATAATTACATGTGATTTTGCTTGCATTGGATCACATGTAATTCGATGATAATTACATGTGAATTTGCTTGCATTACATGTGATTCAAACATTTCAAAACTTTAACTTCTTCTAACAAACCCACTTTAGATGAATCACATGTGCTTTTGTTTGAATCACATGTAATTTACCACGAATTACATGTAATGCAAGCAAATTCACATGTAATTATCATACATGGATCACAAGATAGCATACATGGATCACAAGACCACTTTAGATAGCATACATGGATCACAAGACCACTTCGGAAGGATGGATGATGTGAGGAATAGAGAAAAAATGTTATTTACCACGAACCACATGTGATTTACCACGAATTACATGTGATTTATCACGAATCGCATGTGATTTACTTGGTTTCTAGATTATTGGTATTAAAGTTGAAAATAAAAATATATGAAAACATGTAACTTAAAAAAAAGACTAACGCGTCAAATGGGACCAGAGTTATATGTAAAGTTATGTGAGTCTACATGAATCACATGTGATTTAAAGCAAAATTACATGTAATTATTTATAAAATCACATGTGATTTAAAGCAAAATTACATGTAATTTTGTATAAAGTCACATGTAATTTGAGTAAAATTACATGTAATTATTTATAAAATCACATGTGATTTGAGCAAAATTACATGTAATTCACACAAAATTACATGTAATTTTCATTCAACACTAACTAACCACTTTATTACAAAAATCACATGTAATTCACACATAATTACATGTGATTTGCATTTAACACTAATAAACTATTTTATTACAAAAATACATGTAATTCACACATAATTACATGTAATTCACACAAAAATTAACGATTTACAGTGTTAAAAATTCTCGCCAAAAAAATTACACGTAATTTTCGAAAATTACATGTAATTTTTCGAGAATCACATGTAATTTTTTATGCGTAAATTAAAAAAAAAAAAGTTTGCCGAAAGTGTATAGAAGTGCCTATCTATAGAAAGATAACTTAATTCCCGTCGCGATGGTATAATTAGTTTTTCGTAACGATTAACGGTTTGAGAGATATTTAATTTTTAAGAAATAGGATGAAAATTGGTTTTTAAATTAAATTTAAAAAGATTAAATTTAGACCATTAGATGGAACTTGAATTGATGGTTGAGATTGTTTCCTTCCTTCTTTTTTTGATGCATATTTTATAAGGATCTCACCATCTTTACGTTCGTCCTCCTCTTTTCTTGGTTTGGTCTCCTCTTTTCTTGGTTTGGTCTCGTCGTCGTCCTCGTCCTCTTTTCTTGGTTTGGTCTCTGGCTGATCTTTCACCAGATCTTTTAGCTTGTTCATCACATCACAATATGATTCAACCATCCCCATCAATTGATTCTTATCACAACCGAAACTTGCAGCCAGAATATCGGGATCATCAATATTCATGTTGCGACCTAAACCTTCAATCACGCTCGAGATTCTATGAAAGTTGATACAATATCGAATATTGTATACGACCTTTACAGCTTTTCTTTCGGGGGCTTGTATTTTAGTACCATTGTATAATGAAGGATGTATAAGATCTAGTGTATTTTCCATCATCGTAATATACTCACGAACTGCATCAACTACTATTTGTTTATCTTCTAAGCCCAAACCTTCGCTCAAGTATGTATCGATTCCCAATTTTAACACTTGATGGATTTCTCTTTTGATATGATCTTTATAGTAGGGCTCCATTGCTGCTGCTGGTGGTGTAATCTTAATTAGTCGCACTATGGCTTAGCACATATGATGATCGATCGATAATGGTACATTAAGCCTCACCCCTCAATATTTATTTTATGATTTGTAGATGTTTTTAGTCAGAGAAAGTATGGGGAAGACGGTTTGTAATTAAATGTAATTGTAGTTCAATTACATATTATAAGTTGTTTTGTTTAAATAATAAAAGAAATTGTAATTCAATTTACATTACGTAGGCTGTTTGTTTGTGTTGTAATGAACAGATGTTGTTTGTTTCCATTTATAAAATGTAATGAACCAAATCCGTGTTATAATTTTGGTTTTCATAATTTTGAGCCCCTACAATACACCCTCGATCATCATACCCTCAAGTGGATGTCGTTTTCATGGTGATTAAGTTCATGTCTCCTTATGAGGAATTATATACAATTTTGTCTTTTAGTGAAAAATTTTACATTTTTCAAACTTTTTCAATTTTCTACATCCCATTTACGTTTTTCATCCGAAATTTGTTTTTCTAACAAGATTGATTGCTTTTTGAAACTCCTTTTTAAAGAAACTTTCTTTTGGGGTTCATCACTTGGTGGTGGAACACTATTGTACTCAAATATCTCTCAAAAGGTATTTGTTTTAATCACACGGAGATCAACACGTTATCTATTGGTTTATTCACTCTGAATAGACTGATAAAGATGCCTCTAGGACTCTGAGATATCTGAAGACCTAAGAAGAACGATACCTTTCCCACCATTGACATCTTAAACTTGGAATACATGTGTTAGCCTCAAAATATTGAGACAAACAAGAATGTTCGGAATTATTTGTCGTTCACTTATTTTATATATATGTATTATACTTTACATCGGCCGAATGGCCTAGGGGTGTTCTAGAAGTCGTTTTCCTTCCAAATTTAAATAACGTACTCGTATTTCGATATACTTACGAGCTCTAATGCACGAAAAGAATTTTCAATTTGGAATTATTTTTCCCTTCAGTGACCTTGTCAGCCTTGCCTTTCTCTCTCGATACCAACTAAACCATATAGCCAAGATGCATATGAACGTTTAGATTGGAGCTTAGACTTTAACTTTGGTTAGACGTTTAAGTAGAGGAGATCAAAACCTACAAATTTTTTTTTTGGTGTTTTTATGGTTTATTCTTGATACAAATCATCTACTTACTATTGGTAGTGATTTGGTACATATTAGTCGGTTAACAAAATTACGCTTGGGACTCAAGCTAAGGCCCGGGGGGAGTGGTAGAAAAAATCAATGTTTTAAGACCCAGGTCTTAGATCGACCCGGTCAAGTCGTCGGGTCCGGGTCAACCCGGGTTAACCCGATTTTCTAAATTTTTTTTTATATTTTTAATAATTAACAAAATTATATTTATAAAAACCATAAAAACTTACATATATTGAAAATATAAATTGTTTACCAACCAATATAATATGTAAATATAAAATTTCGTCGCAAATACGTAAAATTAAAACTTTTTTTCAAAAAAAACCCGAAAAAATCGAAACCCGGTCGGGTCTTGAGAACCGGGTTGACCCGGGTCACCCCAAACCCGCCGGGTCAAGACGGGTTTCGAAAATATGAAACCCGGGTCAATATGACCCGTTTTTTTCCCGGAACCGGTTCAACCGGTTGACCGGCCGGGTCGACCCGGGTCTGAAAACATTGGAAAAAATACCATAGCCACGTCTCTTCCACCTCAGCTTTCTCTTTCCTCTCACTAACCCACTCAAAATTCACCTTTCAAGGTTCTTAGTCTGATGGGAGTAGAGGCAAACCCACTCGCCTCCACGTCAGCACCACGTCAGCTTTTAACAAACTCACAAAAACTCACCAACGAAGATAATAACACTCACCCAAACTCACCTTTCATACCTATTCTTTTATTATTTAAACACACACCGCTCACAATAAACACCCACAAATAAACCTAACAAAAAAAATAAAAACACTTGGGCCCACATAAGTTTAACTCACCCAGGGTGAGTCTGGCCCTTGTTTTTTTCTAGGGAATAACTCGCGCGCGACTTTAGGTGGGGGAATGGGGGTTGCGAGTGAGTTTGGGTAATTGATTTAAATTAAAAATCAATTATTTATAAAAACTTATTAAATTTTAATCAACTATTTATAAAAAGTTACCAAAATTTAGCCAGCCCGTTTATTAAAATAGCCCATCTCAAAATTTTGGCTCACTTCAATTATAAAAAAGAAAAAATTTGGCCCACTCCATCTCATCTTCTTCCTTTCACTTCGTTTCTTCAACACATAGTAGCAGCAACATGTTTTTTTTTTGTTTTTTTATTTTTTGTTCATAAAGTACGTTGGGTCCCACGTTTTGGGGTATTGTGAAGGGTGAGAAATTCACCTGTAGCGACTTTTTTTTGCCCTGGGAACCACTACCCACACGTGGCTTTTTGAGGTGGGATAGTGGGATTCTTGGTAACCCACGCGTGGGATTTTGACACCTCAAACCCACCCGTGGATTTTTCTTACCACTCCCCCCAGCCTAAGCGAATTTACCCTTACCCTAATAATAAAAGTTTAAGTTCACCCCTAGATTTATCTTCTTTTTTTAGAAAAAAATTATATTATTTGAGAATTTAAATGAAAAGTGGAGGTTGTAGAAAACAATTAAACCAATCAAATGGCTTGATTTTGATAAATAAGCAAAATCGAGTGATATGATTGGTGGAAAAAAATCAAAATTGAATCTAATTTAGTCAAAATTAAAATCTTTAATTGAGGATTTTGATGAAAACACACTAAAATATATGTGTTAAACTTATGAAAATAAAAGTTTTAAAAAAGAGGAGGGGATTAATAAAACTTTAATAGTTAAATTTTAAATTAATTAGAGGAACAAAATACCCCTTAAACTTTATACCATCTAGAATTTGTATTTTAAAAATACAACATATATGTTATATTAAAAAATCAACAAATCACATGATTATAAATATTCAAATAAATCACAAATTATTTTCTATTTCTATTTTGACACTTAACGAAGTCAATCAATGCAATTTACGCAAATTATTATTAACATGAATATAAGTACTCCCTCCGTCTCATAATAAGTGTCCATTATGGAATATTCTAAGTCGTTGTTACTAAAGTTTGACCATAAATATTTCTATTTGTGTTATATAATACTCGATGAAAATTAAATGAATGAAAATATTTTTTAAAACTGAATCTATTCATATGACTTTCGTCAAGTATTATATACCACAAGTACAAATATTAATGGTCAAAGTTTATTAACAAAGACTTTGAATATTCAATAGTGGACACTTAATATGGGACGGAGGTAGTATAAAAATGAGACGTCGGTGTGAGATGAGAATAAATAAATGAGATTCTGCATATTACAACAATATATATTTTTTCAGATCGTTATGTGTTATTTAACACATAAGATTTAGAAAATAACATAAATTTTTTTATGTGACGAATTATGAACTACTGGGGTTCAGTCCATATTAGCCATAGTTCACTAGGAACATCACACATGAAACAATGACACGTAACTAAGTATGGATGACGGTTGTTCATCCATATTAGTTAAAACAATACCGATGAAAACATCATGGTTAAAACAACAAAGTGCTGAAAACATCAATACGTGGAATAACAAGCGTTGACTTAGGAAGCTTCTAGTGACTACCCACTAGTCACAGGTCGAGTTTTAGAGCCTACAGGTCGAAACCAGGCTCTGATACCATAATTGTAACACCCCACTTTGATAAGTGCACCGTTACGCATAATTATGGTGTGTCATCAAAGCATGCAAGGTAATATGTAGTAAAACATACATGACCCTAGGGAAAACCGGAATCAAACATCGGTTCCCAAACATAAGCCCAAAACATAATTAAAGAAAATGAATGAAGAAAGACTAAACAAGCATAAGTATATGGGCAAAAGGAGAAGAAGTCTATGACAGCTTCCATCCTATGCACTTCCTCCAAATGCTCGAGTCTGTCCTTGGTTACCTGCCGTTTTATGACATGGAAAGGAAAGTAACGGCTGAGCAATACGCTCAGCGAACGTATATATGACATAGTCTGAATGACTGAAACATAAATAAAACTACTAGCAGCGGAATAACATAAGTTCTAAGCAAACCTGGAACATGTTCATAAAACTGGTTTTATAATTTGAAAAGACTTATGTTTTTATATGAAAACTGTATTAATTAGCCAATCGCCTATATAGGTCATGAGGTTCCACCGTGCATGAATACTTAGAGGGGAGACCTCGTCATGCAATTAGAGGGGTTGCCTCTAATTAAATAGTCTGGGTAAGAGGGATCAACTCCTAGTGAAGGATGCAAGGCACACATCGCATTCACTCTGATAATACTGGTAAACATGTAACTAGGATGAACCCATACGACCCACCTGATAATATAATATAATGGCCAAAACTGAAAAGGGACGCCACGAGCAATCACTTCGCCATGGGGAAGTCATACACTGGTGCCTCCTTTGTTATGGTTATGGTACCTCCATAACTAGGTGACACTGGTCATGCATGTATATGGCTTAGGCTCTTATTCTATCATAAGTATCAAACATATATAACAAATACTGGGAAAACAGTTGGCTGCAAACGGGGAGTCCTAATAAGGAAAGAATGTCCATACTGAAGGACGGGAAATCCGTACCTTATGTCCAGTGAACGGAAAAGACGAACGAAAGGAAGTCCTACTCCGATCTCACTAATGCTACATAAATAGGGTACATGTATAAGTATTCTGTTTACTGAGTACGTAACTGATTTTGTATCGTGTCCTAGCTTGTTTTATATGTTCATAGCTTGTTTTACTGATTTTAAGGTTATGCTATGTTTATCATGTATTCTACGTATTCTGATTAAGTATTACTTGTATTTCTTGTATTATTATACTTGTTGTGTAATAATAAGTAACTTTCTAAAAAAGCAGGTTTCCTAAAATAAAAAGTTTCTAAAAATAGATTAACTTCTTAAAATAGATCAGTTTCTATAATAGAAAGTTTCCAAAAATAGTAAGTTTCCTGAATTAGAAAGTTTCCATATTTAGAATTACGCTGAATTAATAAGCTAATAATATAAGCTTAAGTTTACTGATTATATAACATGAGTCGTGTGATTATAGTATAGTTTTTTGATAATATCATGTTAATAAATTAAACTATAGGCTATACGATTTAATTAAATATAGGCATGATTTAATTAAATTAAGGTATACAAAATACTTAGGTTAAAACATGTATTAATATTATATTAATTATAACCTAAGTCATGTTTATTAATTAATTATATTCCATGTCTTAATAATTAATTAATACTATAGTCTAAATTAAACAATTAAATACTTAGGTTAAAACATGTATTATTTACTAAATAATAATTAACCTAAGTCCATGATTAATTAAATTAATTACATGTCATGTTTAATTAATTTAATATCTTGTTAATAATAAACACTTGTAAAAATAAAATATCTTTATAATTTTAGTCATGAACCGGACCCATGTATTTAATTTAGACATGTCGTGAACCGGACCCAGAACCCCTTGAACCGGTCCGAACCAAACACCCCTTAATAGTGGCTAACCGGCTCGGCCGGTTGCCACTGTTTTTGTTTAGGCTGCCACCGGCTTAAGCCGGTGGTCTTGTCTCTCGGCTAGCCGCTGCCAACAGTGGTTTCCCACCGGCTGCGTGTCGGTGGTCCCTCTGCTTGCGTTGCGTTCCCCCTGCTTGACCTACTCTGCAACCGGCTGTGTGCCGGTGGTGGGGCTGCTTGCTGTCGAGACCCAAACAAACCACAAGGACACCCCGACGCGAGTCGGGGTTCCTTGTCCCTGCTGTCGACCGAACCAAACACCACCGAGATCATAGATCTCGGTTTGTGGCGTGATAAAAAACACACCGAGAGCCTTGGGATCTCGGTTTGTGTGTCGGCCGAGCAACCAAACCCGAAATAAACCTTTAATTTTACCCCCCTTGATCACGTGACATGTTTTAATCCTTGTTTTTATTTAATTCGTGTTCATGTGTGAATAATTAAATAAAAAGAATAAAAATAAAAGGGTTTATGGATTACCGAATGCGTGTAAAGATTGGAGGATAATAACATGAACACGATCTTGAATTTGATTAACTAAAAATCAAATCAAACACCTCTATGGTGTTGTGGTTGCCGCCGGCCAAAAGAGAGAAAGAAAGGAGTAGGGTTTTTGATTTTTCTTGAAAACTCTGTAAAGTGAAAAAGGTTTCCTCCTTTTCTTATTTTACTAAAAACAAAGTTGGGCTTGACCCCTTCCTCTCTTTGTGCCGCGGCTTGTAGGGCCTACAAGGGAAAACCCGAAGTTTTGCCGTGTTTTAAAATACGTGCTCGTGTGTTCGTATATTCGTGTTATAAATGTTCGTGTTATATTTAAATACTTGTATATAACGATATTAATCGTATAATATTAATTAAGTACGTAATTACGTGTTCGTGATTTTTACGTTCATGATTATAATTATTATTGTTAATAATTATCGTGTACTATCACGTACTTAATACTTATCGTGTAATTATACGTACATAACTTCTGTAATTATTAATCGTGACACGTGTTCATGCTATAAAAGGAAAGTTTTAATATGTACGTAAGTTTACTAAGTGTACTTTTCATGGTAAAAGCATGCGGGTTTTATAACTCTTCCCCCCTAAAAAGAATAATTTGTCCCCGAATTATAGATAAAATAAACTGAAGAACATGAACGCGACATGACTGGCAAGGACATGGAACATGACGTGCCTAAAAAGAACATAACTGAATTATGGAATGATGAGAGGATAAAATCCGGATGGACTCGTCCGTTTCCAAGTGGCTTCCCTCTCGGAACGGTCCTTCCACAAGATCTTGACACAACTGATAAATCTTGGTCCTCCTGACCTTGACTTGAAAATACGTAAAAGTTCATGGTTAGCAACGTAAGATAGATCCCCTGAATTTGATCAAGGGGATAAGAATTTACGTGCAAGGGTACTGAAACGTTATGATGCAAAATAATCTAAACTAACTGATAATAGTAACATCTTAGCAATGATGCGCGAGACATACTGAAATGTAGTACGTGAACAATTGTGAACGTGATACGTGGAGATATGGTGAGTGTAATATGAGAAAACATATGGTGATCAATGATACGTGTAACATACCGTGAACGTGATATGAGAAACGTGGAATGAACATGACATGTGAAACATATCGTGAACATGGAATACGGCGGCGGTAAAACCAAACGCTATAAGGTGAGACGTGGAATGTGACGTGAAACGTCTGTCTTAGGATAGAGAGTTATACTAAACTTGAGTCTGGTCTCTCAAGTTCTTGCAAAACTTCCCAGAACAAAAATGAACGTAAAATCGTAAGACAGGATACGATCATGAACGTGAATAGTGTCATGAACGTGAGTGTGAAAGCAAGTCGTAAAATTAGAACAAGAACGTGAACGTAAATAAGGAGCACAATTGCGAACCTTTGTCTGGCCCGATAGCTGAGGGATTACCAAGTGATCGGATGAGCCTTGGCTGGAACATGTCCGATCAATCTGCTGGCTCTGAAATCCTTGCGTATGTAAGGATTCTGTAGACTTGGTCAACCTGTTGACAATAACCCAGATAGCATCATGCTTCTTCTGAGTTTGCGGTAATCTGGTAACCAAAATCCATGGAGATCTTGTCCCATTTTTTATCATAATTTCTGATGGTGGATAAACATCCCAGTCTGTTGGTGTTCTATCCTAGCCTGTTGGTATGACAGGTACTTAGATATGAACGTAACTGTATCTTGCTTCATAGAAACTTGATACATAGGAGTTTGCGAAACTACGAGTCTCCGAAATTAGACTTCTCTTAGCGTAGGATTTTCTTGGAACAACTAATGTAGTGTAGGGTTCTCACCTTTACGCATAAGCTAGGTCATGGTAACATTAACCGCGAGAATCCCTGTGATTCAGTGTGTCATTGTAACCAACCAGAATTTATATTGGAAAATTTCAGGGTGAAATTTCTCCTGTCGTAGAATTTACAACATAGTGCAAATATGATCTTTCTGCTCTTCTTTGGACTTAGAGAAAATCAGGCTGTCCTCGATGAAAACACTGATGAATATGTTTATAAGTTCATGGAAACTCAATTTATTAAGTCCATAATGCCGCTGAAGCATTTATGAGTCTAATACAAAATCATGAATTTAGCATAACCAAGTCGTGTACGAACAACAGTCATGGAAATGTCCTGCTCTTTCACTCATCACTGTTGGCAGCATGATCATGAATCCGATCTTGGAAAAGTGATTAACACCCTAAAGTCGATCAGACATGTTATCAATACGTGGAGGAGAATAACGGTTATGAATGGTGATTTGTTTAAATCGACGGTAGTCGACACATAATCTCATGTTACCGTCCTTATCTTAGAAGGTTCTTCTGGAATGTATGGGAAGATTTTGGAATAATCGACTGGTTATGCGTAAAAGGAACTTCAGTGGTCGTGTCTTAACTGACAGCTAGAGAATTTTAGCAGCCATGGCTAACAAAGCACGTGCTTGTAAAGCATAGATAATTTGTATAGATTTTCCTGATGGAAAACCATGCTGAATGTATCCAGGAGCCTGAACATTACTGTACATAATCATGAATCATAGCATGGTGTGCTGTTCGTAGTCCATAATTAGGTTTAAATTCAACTCCTATCTGTCCCAGGTTTAGCAGCTTGGATCTTATCATTGGGCTGAAGGAAAACCTTCGTATACATGGGTGATACGAATAGTGTCCTTTATGGTCATGAATATATGAAATATGGTTCAAAATGAAAGTGTCATGAAGCAAACGTGACAGGTCTCACTGAATGTGTTTTGCCTGTCTGCGTGTCCAAATGCGACTAATACGTCGGTGAAGGTACTGAAATTCTTGTGGCCTGATTTATACATGGCACAACAAAATGGATATACCCCTTGGAGGGCACCCTGAATTTCTTAGAGATGTTCTAGAAAAAGACGTGAGTCATGTGTCTTGACTCGTGTCTTGAGAAAAAGTGCTTATGACATGTGTCTTGACTGATGTCTTGACATGTGTCTTCAGCAAAAGTACGTGAGACATGTGTCTTGACATGTGTTTTCAGCAAAATTACGTGAGACATGTGTCTTGACTGGTGTCTTGACATGTGTCCCTAGGTGTAAAACGAATAAAATTGAAACTCTTAGGTTATTATGCCAGAATTGGCGGATCGGTTGGACTACTGACCCTTGTATTTCTGATCACGTTCGTGGTCGGAGCTTCTGTTGCGATTGCTAGATAGTTGCTGTCACAGTAGTGGTTACTATCATCTTGTCTGTCAATTCCATGACAGTCATTCTCATGACTGTGATTCATGTAACTATTCAGCTGAGTGGCCGGCTGGTACCGGTTCTCACTCATGACTGAAATAACAACTGAATGATGTGTGACATGTAACTAAGAAACAAGGACAATGATTGATGGAAATCGTCTGGTGGTGAAGCATCTCCTTGTCCGATCGCTTTGATGTAACGCCTTTGTATTCGTCTTGTAAGATCTCCAGGTTGTGAACAACATCAGCATCTCGTAGCATTCTAAAATCCGCAACATCAACCTTTAGTAACATCTCCAAGCTACGACCGACATCAGCAATTTGTAGAATATCTGCAAGTGGAATACGCACATGGAATACGGTATATGGAGTACACATGGAATGCACATGAAATGATCGGTATGGGGTCGATCATCTGACATGATTTTAAAGGAAAATAATTGGTTAAATGGTTAGAAAAACCATCATGATAACCTGGAAATGCCAGTATATACGTCATTTTGGTTGCATAGAGAAATGCTAAAGTATGGTTAAACGAAATTCAACGATGATTTGCCTAAAAGCATGATTAATGAAAATCAACCATGACTATCATGAAAGCAGGATTAAATGAAATCCAACAATGTCTTGCATGAAAGCATAAACAAAAAAAGAGACGTAAGATGTAATCAACATGAAGACGAAATCATCATGAAGAAACATGAAACAACTTAACATGAAGGAGTATATAACATAATCAGCCTGAAAATGAAGTTAACCATGACAGTATGAAAACATACTTGACATAAAGACATAGTAACTTATGAGGGGACATGAAAAAAAAAGATTTTATGCCAATAAATCATGAGAAAATTTTTATGTATGAAAACAGTGCGTGAATGCATGATGCAGTTTATGAAAACCTTTATATGCGCGAGGGGAAACGCCTATGGTTAGTTTACCCAAAACAAAAGACATGGCGAGGGGACGCCTATGGTTCGGTCCCAAAGTTAAAAGTTTCGATAAAAGCACATGCGACTAAATAGGGCCAGTCCTGTACCAACCGTTACTTAGTCATAAACCTGCGACAATGATACATGGAATAAATGAGTGAAACTCAGCTGTCAAAACTTAACAAAAAAAAATTTATGTGACCAATTATGAACTACTTGGGTTCAGTCCACATTAGCCACAGTTCACTAGGAACATCATACATGAAAAAATGACACGTAAATAAGTATGGATGACGGTTGTTCATCCATATTAGTTAAAATAATACCGATGAAAACATCATGGTTAAAACAACAAAGTGCTGAAAACATCAATACGTGGAATAAAAAGCGTTGACTTAGGAAGCTTCTAGTGACTATCCACTAGTTACAGGTCGAGTTTTAGAGACTACAGGTCGAAACCAGGCTCTTATACCATAATTGTAACACCCAACTTTGATAAGTGGACCGTTACGCGTAATTATGGCGTGTCATCAAAGCATGCAAGGTAATATGTAGTAAAACATACATGACCCTAGGGAAAACCGGAATCAAACATCGGTTCCCAAACATAAGCCCAAAACATAATTAAAGAAAATGAATGAAGAAAGACTAAACAAGCATAAGTATATGGGCAAAAAGAGAAGAAGTCTATGGCAGCTTCCATCCTATGCACTTCTTCCAAATGCTCGAGTCTGTCCTTGGGTACCTGCCGTTTTGGGACATGGAAAGGAAAGTAACGGCTGAGAAATACACCCAGTGAACGGATATATGACATAGAATGAATGACTGAAACATAAATAAAACTACTAGCAGCGGAATAACATAAGTTCTAAGCAAACCTGGAACATGTTCATAAAACTGGTTTTATAATTTGAAAAGACTTATGTTTTTATATGAAAACTGTATTAATTAGCCAATCGCCTATATATGTCATGAGGTTCCACCGTGCATGAATACTTAGAGGGGAGACCTCGTCATGCAATTAGAGGGGTTGCCTCTAATTAAATAGTCTGGGTAGGAGGGATCAACTCCTAGTGAAGGATGCAAGGCACACATCGCATTCACTCTGATAATACTAGTAAACATGTAACTAGGATGAACCCATACGACCCACCTGATAATATAATATAATGGCCAAAACTGAAAAGGGACGCCACGAGCAATCACTTCGCCGTGGGGAAGTCATACACTGGTGCCTCCTGTGTTATGGTTATGGTACCTCCATAACTAGGTGACACTGGTCATGCATGTATATGGCTTAGGCTCTTATTCTATCATAAGTATCAAACATATAAAACAAATACTGGGAAAACAGTTGGCTGCAAACGGGGAGTCCTAATAAGGAAAGAATGTCCATACTGAAGGACGGGAAATCCGTACCTTATGTCCAGTGAACGGAAAAGATGAACGAAAGGAAGTCCTACTCCGATCTCACTAATGCTACATAAATAGGGTAAATGTATAAGTATTCTGTTTACTGAGTACGTAACTGATTTTGTATCGTGTCCTAGCTTGTTTTATATGTTCATAGCTTGTTTTACTGATTTTAAGGTTATGCTATGTTTATCATGTATTCTACGTATTCTGATTAAGTATTACTTGTATTTCTTGTATTATTATACTTGTTGTGTAATAATAAGTAACTTTCTAAAAAAGCAGGTTTCCTAAAATAGAAAGTTTCCAAAAATAGATTAACAATAGATCAGTTTCTAAAAATAGAAAGTTTCTAAAAATAATAAGTTTCCTGAATTAGAAAGTTTCTATATTTAGAATTAAGCTGAATTAATAAGCTAATAATATAAGCTTAAGTTTACTAATTAAATAACATAAGTCATGTGGTTATATTATAGTTTATTAATAATATCATGTTAATAAGTTAAACTATAGGCTATACGATTTTATTAAATATAGGCATGATTTAACTAAATTAAGGTATACAAAATACTTAGGTTAAAACATGTATTAATATTATATTAATTATAACCTAAGTCATGTTTATTAATTAATTATATTTCATGTCTTAATAATTAATTAATACTATAGTCTAAATTAAACAATTAAATACTTAGGTTAAAACATGTATTATTTTTTAAATAATAATTAACTTAAGTCCATGATTAATTAAATTAATTACATGTCATGTTTAATTAATTTAATATCTTGTTAATAATAAATACTTGTAAAAATAAAATACCGTTATAATTTTAGTCATGAACCGGACCCATGTATTTAATTTAGACATGTCATGAACCGGACCCGGAACCCCTTGAACCGGTCCAAACCAAACACCCCTTAACAGTGGCTAACCGGCTCGGCCGGTTGCCACTGTTTTTTTTAGGCTACCACCGGCTTAAGCCGGTGGTCTTGTCTCTCGGCTAGCCGCTGCCAATAGTGGTTTCCCACCGGCTGCGTACCGATGGTCCACCTGCTTGCGCTGCGTTCCCCCTGCTTGACCCACTCTGCCAACGGCTGTGTGCCGGTGGTGGGGCTGCTTGCTGTTGAGACCCAAGCAAACCACAAGGACACCCGACGCGAGTCGGGGTTCCTTGTCCCTGCTGCCGACCAAACCAAACACCATCGAGATCATAGATCTCGGTTGGTGGCGTGATCAAAAACACGCCGAGAGCCTTGGGCTCTCGGTTTGTGTGTCGGCCGAGCAACCAAACCCAAAACAAACCCTTAATTTTACCCCCTTGATCACGTGACATGTTTTAATCCTTGTTTTTATTTAATTCGTGTTCATGTGTGAATAATTAAATAAAAAATAAAAATAAAAGGGTTTACGGATTACCGAATGCGTGTAAAGATTGGAGGATAATAACACGAATACAATCTTGAATTTGATTAACTACAAATCAAATCAAACACCTTTTTGGTGTTGTGGTTGCCGCCGACCAAAAGAGAGAAAGAAAGGAGTAGGGTTTTTGATTTTTCTTGAAAACTCTGTAAAGTGAAAAAGGTTTCCTCCTTTTGTTATTTTACTTAAAACAAAGTTGGCCTTGACCCCTTCCTCTCTTTGTGCCGCGGCTTGTAGGGCCCACAAGGGAAAACCCGAAGTTTTCACGTGTTTTAAAATACGTGCTCGTGTGTTCGTATATTCGTGTTATAAATGTTCGTGTTATATTTAAATACTTGTACATAACGATATTAATCGTATAATATTAATTAAGTACGTGATTACGTGTTCGTGATTTTTACGTTCATGATTTCATGTTCGTGATTATAATTATTATTGTTAATAATTATCGTGTACTATCACGTACTTAATACTTATCGTGTAATTATACGTACATAACTTATGTAATTACTAATCGTGACACGTGTTCATGCTATAAAAGGAAAGTTTTAATATGTACGTACGTTTACTAAGTGTATTTTTCATGGTAAAAGCATGCAGGTTTTACAGATGTATAAGCTCGAGATTCGTATATACAGCCTCACCCCCTCAATATTTATTTATAGGGAATAATTAACCGACTCTTAACCCATATTAATTAAGAGTCGGTTTGGGACTCAAGCCAAATAACTCGAATAAAAGAATATATTAATTAGAGTTGGTAAGATAATAAGAGAGGCGGGTGTCACGTTTGTGGATACTTTGTCGAGATGACGTGGCTTGCTCGCCGCCTCTCGTTGCCACACCTACCCCCTCTTCGCCGTGGAGATTTCAGAAAACCGAAATCTGAACGACGAGGTTATGTGGGCCTTTCTTCTTCTTTTTTCTTCAATTTTTTCTTATTTTTTCTTTCTTGGATTTTTTATGTTGTATGTGTTATGTGTGTTGTGGTGGTAAAGAAGATGATCCCCCCCTTTTTTTAATATAACTATTATATATACAATATTTACCCTTGTGGTTTAATGTTTATGAAAGTCCCTAATACTAGCTTAAAACGAACAATAAGGACAATCAACACATGTAAATACTTTTCAAACGTAGTACTTTATTATTGTATAACAAGTATAACATGTGTTATGGATAACATAGTTTGAGGACAATGTGTTGTGTACACTTTGGACAAAAAAAAAGCAAACTCAAGAACACAGGCACAACTGTTCTTCTTATGAGTTGTAAAGAGTTAATGTGTGAAATCTAACAAAGTGAACGACATTAACTCTAGCCTACATATCCTATTTATAGTGGTACGAGGTTGACTATATGTACTGGTTGATGGTGACTACACAAAACAGACAATGTCAGGCATCTGCCAAAAGATGCTCTTCTATTCTTGGTAGTTTGTATCAACACTTTAGGTAAACAAAGATGACATAGTTTCCCTTTTCTTCATTCCTTGTACTTTAGGCTGTGAAACTTCCCGCCTAAACACTTAGGTGTCCAAAGTGTACTGAGTGTTAACAAGGTATTGCTACCCCTGTTAACACTCAACCACTTAGAAACCCTGATACATCTTGGCTGTTATCCAACACAGCCAATGAGTATGTCTGCAAGTAATTTTCGACTTCCTTGACGATGTCTTTGACATGGACTCCTCTGTGGTTGCTCACAGAGACTTTGAGCTCTGTGAGTCTTGGGTTACTTGCCTGTCTCCTAGGCACAGGCAAGTTAATATCAAACAGCTTATTTAAGTTTAAATCTATGACTAAGGGAATTCTAACAAACTTAGATTCCTGATAGTCGTAGAAATACGTCTTTTAGGAAAAAGAGCGTAATATGGGCAAGTATTAAGTTGCACGTTTTAGGAAAAACGCGAAACCGAACAAATACGGGTTCGTTCTCGAGGAGGTGTGTGGATTAATGTGCCAAAATATATAATCAGAATGTTTGGAATAGTGACGTTTTTAGATGAGAAAAGAAGGAAAAACAAGACGGGTTACGCTAAAAATTATCCTACGATGCGAAAAACGCGAAAACGTTAAACTCGACAAAAATCGAAACTATTCTAAAAATCACCTAAATTTAAACTTAAGTAAAGAAAAATGTAATTAAAATAAAAATAAAAACCAAAATTTTCAAAACTTTTTAAATTATTTTATATTAATTTTTAAAGTTTAAATAAAAAAACTCAAAAATAAATAAAATTTATAAAAAGTGAAAATGAAAATGTAAAGTTTTGTAAACCCTAAGTTAATTAATTCAAACCTAAAAATAATTTTTGAAAATTTTTAAACTAAATTAAACTATTTTTATGACCTTTTCAAAATTTAAAAAGAAAATAATGATAAAAAAATAATCTAGAAAGGAGAAAAATATAAAACCTACTCCTAAAAATCCTAAACTTGACCAGAAACACAGGAAAAATGAAAGAGACCAAAATCAATAAGCCAATAAGCCAAAACAGCTTAATAAAGCTACGGCTTATTTTTATGCTAAAAAAAACAAAGTTGGTATAAGAGTTAAACAAACCACCCTAAGGACAGTAAAGTCCCTAGGGCGCTGGTGGTTTGAGTGTGGTGTTATGAGTCGTTGGGTGTAAAATGGCGAGGGTTCGAATCTGGGCACCCCACAATATTTTTAACACTCTTTTTTTTTTTTGGATCCTTTGGGTCACAGTAAGTGAAAACACAACTCAATACTATCACAATAACAGTAATCATACACACAATCACCAAATTCACTTAACTGAGCAACAGTCAACACCACAAGGACACGCAATCAATTCACAACATACTTAAATAACCATAGCAAGCATATAGTGATAGTAATCACAGGCTAAAACAGATAAACGGTAAATTATACGGATGAGATTGGACAACCAAACACTCAAACTATGCAACGCACAAACCAAAAAAATCTTCCTATAATCACAATGCAAGCCTTAATCTTTAAACCAAAATCTTATGACAGCAAAGTCGAAGTTCTTGGGTGTGTTTTGTTACAGGTTGCTGTGGGTGTTGCAATAAAAGGCACCCTCACTTGCGTGGTGCAAGTGAGGAGTCAAGTTGAGAATAATAACACACAACAAAGTCACAAACACATATTACAATCAACAAGGTACTAGCCACGCCACAATTTGAGCGAATAGGTGTGCTGTGTTCACAGCAAACACACGTACACCCCTATGTTTCTGGTTATCTCTTTTTTTCCGGGTTCTTGTTAGCTGTTTAGATGCGCAGGTAGTAGAACACAACACAAAACCTAATCATAACCCAAAACAAACTCAAATCACGCTCTAAGTCGACCTTAGTTATGAACTCAAATGAACACAGCCCTATTTGTTCACTCTATATCGATTTAGCTTTTTTTTTTACTTTCTTTAGTTTGGGTATGAAGCAGTGGGTACTCCACAAGCGTGTGCGCTTAAGGGAGTCACAGCTAGCACAAGAAAATACCAACAATACCCCACAAACTTCACATAAAACGCATACAGTAGGCACAAGGAAAAGAAAACGGGAACTTTCTATTTTTAGCTTGAACACAAAACACTATCTTAGCCACGGATCACAAATCAAAATGGGTGCTTGTGTGTGCTCAGTTAGAGGAGATCGACAACGGGTACCTCTTATTTCTTGGTTATCACAGGAACAAGCACGATTCAAAACACCTAATGGAAACCTATACTCAGACTAAGTCAATTACACGCCACAGCTAAAACCACTATTACTTACACAACATGTCACATATTTTTAGCTTATGTGTGCACAGTTACGAACAAAAAGACACTAGCAGGATCCCTAAACCTCTTATTTTTCTCTTCTTTCGAATAGCAGTTAACACTCAACACAATAAAACTCACACCTTAAGTTCTTGAAAACCGATTTTTCCAAAGCAAAATTCTTTTAAGCTTCAAAATCCACCAATATTCTTAACTAAACAAGATTAAACTCGCATGAATGACAAAATCAAACATATTTTTTGACTACTGATTAAGACGGCGGATTTTTAAACAAATGAACAAAATAAGAATTCTAAACTAGAACCCCTAACCTTCTCGCAAAAATCAACTCACCCAAGACCTAAAAGGGAATGCAGAGCTAAGGCATGAATAGGTGGTTAGTTCCCACCAGGGCAAGCTGTCCCAAACACCCCTTTTTGGCGTTTTAAGCGAATTTTTTTTTTGTAAGTTGACTAGGAGGGTGAGTTAAATATCTAGGAAATTTCACTCAAATCCTATACACTAGCATCAAATCTCAATTATACATAAGCAATACTTGAAGTAAACACATTCATACTCAATCACATGAACACTGGATATTTTAGACAGAAAAATTAAAAAGAGCAACGGAAGGCAAACCTCGAAAGCATACAATCCATGCTCTCGGAATTTTGAGCTCATGTGGTAGCCAAACAACCACAAGCGTCCAACCTGCTAATACCACAACAAAAAAAACAGAACAGTAACAAAAATAAGAAGAAAAATCACTAAATTTTTTTTATTTTTATTTTTTTTTCACTTTCTTTCTTGAAAACTTTACTCACACAAACCTTTTCTTGATCGAATACACAAGATACAAAATTTTCAAATTTTTTGCAAAGAAAACTTAAATGGTAACCAACAGTAAAATAACACAAACACACACCACGAATTTGATCAAGTGTTGTGGATCTTCAAGCTAAAATTCAGTAAAGAATCTTAATTTGAATAAAACATGAAATGTAATTTTGAAAAGAATGTAAACGAGTGGAAATTAAATGCTGGAAAAGTAAACGTAATTAAAAGACAAATGGAACTCAAATTTCTTTCATTTATATTGTATCAAAATTACAATAAAATTCAAGAAAAGTTGGAACAACTTAAAAAAGTAAAATACATACTGCCTTTATACTAGGCTACAGAAGAATCTAGAAAGCAGATAAACTAAACCCTAATTCGTTGAAATCCCTTGTATGCCCTTGGTTAAGATTCGATTTTTGAAGTCAAATGCTCACATGTGATGTACCAGCTGTGATTTTGATCTTGAACCCTTAAAAGAAAAGTAGGGACCAAGTATGGATGGTGAGCCATTGGATGTGCCTCCTTCTTGGGTTTGTTGTGAAAGTGACGCAGCAGGGGAACCATGTGAGGGTGTCTAGGGTGACGTGGCAGTGATTTCTGGGGTGTGGGTTTAGGTGAGGAGAGGGTGAATTAGGAATCTGGACAGGATCATGTCTTGGTTCATGATGATTAGGTGTGGGGAGGATTAGGGTTCTAATGGTTAAATTTGGGGATGAAGGGTGTACAGGAAGTGATTACAGGGAAAATTAGGATTAAGTAGTATTAGTTTGTTAGCAATAAACGTGGGTGGGGTGTTGTTTGGGCTTAATTTCGGGTATGGGGGTTTATGGTAATGTGAGGTGGGCTTAAAGCTGGGTAAAACTCGGGTTTGGGTTATAATTGTCCATAATTGGCCCCTAGATTTTGTAATTGTTGGCATTTTATGTTTTCAACAGCTTAAACTCCATTTTTCTTCACAATAAGTATTGACATGTTGTCAAATATGGCACATGTGTTCCTAAAACTTTCACCAAGGACCATTTGTGCAATTTAGCCATTCTCCAAGGACTATTAATGTCATTTCTTGAAATATTATGGACCCATATGTAATAATTGAGATTTACAAGGGTATAATATGACAAGTCGTCAAAATATGAGGGACCAATCTTGCCAAATCTTCAAACTTCAAGGACTTCAAAGAAAATTCATGATTCTGGTCCGGTTCTTTGTGCGGCTTCGTTTCCCGTGTTTGTTTTTGCTTGATTCTTGTGATCTTTTGTCATTTTCTCAATATCCGTACCTAAAATACACAAGCAACAAACACAAGCAACAAACACAAGCATATATTTGGGTATTTTGATGATATTTAATGCATTTTAAGCCCAATTTGGACGATGAGACTATGTATAAAAGCAGTCTCATCACTCCCCCATACTAAACCATTGCCGTGCCCCCACGCAATGCTAGAATTAAGTATCTTAGCACTTCCAAAATTCATTTTATGATGACTTTTATTGAAGACATAAACTTAAATAAACTACTACATGCGTTTTAGACATAATGTATTGTTTTCATCACAATAAAGTGACTTTTGGGATCATAGAACAAGAACACGTGAATGCTTCGTTAGAAATAATTTCGTCGTCCTCGATTTTCACCCAATTCCATGCTAAGCGTGTAACGAGATCATTGTTATTATAAGTTAGCAACACGAACACATCTCATGAGTGTTAATTACGAACCTAAACTCCCTTATTCCTACTTGGTATCTCTTATATTTTATTTTGTCTTAATGATCACGAGGATACATCATTGACTTATGCGCGAATAGAGATTAAGTCTAAAAATAGAGTTCTAACGGTGTAACCAAAATCATTAAATTAATAATTCATCCTAAGAGACAATGATGTCAAAAAATTAAGTCAACAAGAAGGATCGATAAACACGGTTTTATAACGGTTTTGAACATGAGACTTATTACCAAGACTTTTATACGCCCCCTAACGGAAGGGCCTTATTATCTTTGGTTTACCTCCATCTTTTATTCAACTTTGCCATGAAGCTTTTATTATGACTTCGGTCTTGCCTTGCCTTTTATTATCCGCCATCATCGGTGGTTTTATTAGCCAAAGACGTATATCCTCACGCTAAAGCGAATTTTGGATCTTTAAAGCTTCAAAGATTAAGGCTTGATTCACTTTCAATTTTGCATAGATTTTAGGCCTTGTGGGGCTTCAAATTGTTTGCTTGATTTAGGTGAGCACTTGAAATCTTATTATTGGGTGAAGCTTTCGATTATTCGGGTTGCCAATACTTCAAAACCGTGACGCTGGCGATACCTTAATGTTTTCCCAATTTAATTACATGGAAGCTACTAAAACAAATTAGAAACCAACAATAGTGACTAAACCGCCAAATCAATATTTATTAACAATTTATTATGCAAAAGCGTGGGGAGAATAAGCTAATAATTACTACACATGAGATCGTGACGATTACGAGACTTATAAATAACTCTATCATTTCTCGTCCTCATTTAAGAGACTTAGCCTAAAAAGTTAAGGAATCGAAGCTAAGTGCTCAACACGCACGGTCGAGTCAAAAATTAATCTTATTCTCACCATCGGAAAACCTACATTCGTGTCTTAAACACTTATGAAAAATACGAAATTTTTTAAAATTTGGCCATTTTTAGCCTTATTTTGCATAAAACGATAACAAAAAGATGAATATTGGATTGCGTGTTGACGTAAGCAAGGTGAAGTATCTACTCACCCCCCATACTAAAACTAAACATTGTCCTTAATGTTTCGAGTCTAGGGGTGCAAACACCCCCATACTAGAGACGAAGTCGAATGCTTAATCTCGAGCATGGAAAGGGTAAAACGAATAACCTAAAAGCCGTTTATGAATTATGCTAATAAGATAAACGTTAGAACATAAAAGGATATCATCGGATATCGGAATCTCCAAAGGCAACGATCGAAGCTCGAGTGATCCGTAAAACGAACACGAGAGGCTTCAATGATGACGATGAACCTAATAAATCACAATCACAAACAATCACGGAACAAAGGTTGGAAGAGCACTAGTCCCCTCGTTACGTTAACTAAGAAAGCAATAATATGTACATGGGTAAGCATGAGAATCCCCCACGAGGCACCTTGTTTTTGATAACCGAGTCAAAATCTCGACTCGAATCCCCATAAATGTGATCATTTAGGGATAATCATGGTTCGGTCATTTTTGGCGGGACTTACATGTAATCAAGGCCCAAAAGCAACCGTGTATAAAGGCAAAACCTCTATACCGGGATCAAAGATCGTGTCTTCGTTTTCGGATGATAAACAAAACAACACGACTTTCAACATCATCGTCCCAAAGGGACACAAGAAAATAGCATAAGAAGAGAAGGGTGGGACATTGGTTGGGCATAAAAATCGAGTTACTCGAGGTAAACTCTCACCGTAAGTGTAGAAAGATTTTCTAGTGACTACTTCGGTAAAAGACCGAGATTTTATCTTAAACGTGATACCGGGGTCAAAAATCTCGTCCTCGGTGGAGAAGTGTGAGGGAACAAATGGGGCTTCCCCCATACTAGATCCACACAAAACGTCGTCAAAAGAAGTAGACGCGTTTGTAGCAAGTTCAATTAAGCGAGGTGATGACGGAGTTATCATTGGAAAATCTTTAAAATTGATTTTAAAATCATTCCCTTTTTCATTTTTTAACTCATTGTTACGAAAACCCAAGTTGATTAAATTGAAAATATTTGGTGTTTCTAAAACAATTCTAGGCACACTTAAAATTTCCACATTTATCTTGAAGGCGGGAGGAGGATTTGAATTTTTAAAACTTGAATCGACTAATAAAACATCCCCCTCCGGGCTAACGCAACGGTCCTCATCAAACTCGAAAATAGAAGGTGGATCATCAAGAATACGCTTGATCTCGGAAAAATCACCATCGGGATCAAAAACGTCTTCTCTTCCTCGTGGAAGAGGTTGAGCAATTAAATCGTCGATAATCGAGTCGCTAGCTTCAACCGTCGTGAAACTAGGAATAGAAGGCTCTTCGATTGAAGATTTTGCCTTTGTCGTTTCGACCTCGATATCAAAAAACGTATCAATGTGAGCAAGGCCATCGGCGGACTTCTCACATGATAAATCCAAAATCTCACTCGGTGTGGGATTAGGAGTAAAAGGCTCGTCTCGTGACGATTTTGCCTTGACGGTTTCAACTTTGTCCTTCGAAGGGATCGAACGTGGGTTCTCGAACATTTTAGCAAAATTACTAACACGTCCCTTCGGAATTAATTTCCGTTCATCTTGTAAAAACGAGGGTTTAACGATTTCCTTAAAAACCTTTTCACATTTTTCTTTTTTAAAATCATTTAATGGAATTTCTTCGTCAAAATTAAGTGTATATTGATTTAGAAAATCCTCAATAATTTCATCCTCATTAGAAAAATTAGGTTTAGAAGGTACAAGATTTAAATATCCCAAGTATCCTACGAGTTTTTCCTTTGGTTTATTTTCAAAAACATTTTTCAAAACTTTGTTGGATGACGTTTTTGTTTCCTCAACGTTTCCGCAAGACGACAAAGGTTGCACGACTCTAAAATTCGAGAGATTGGGATCAATACGAGACGTACGGGTCTTAGAAGTTGAAATAACTTGAACCTCTCCCTCGAGATTAGAATTGGTGACGTTCGACGAAGAACTCGACTCGTAAGAAGCTACTTTTTTCTCTAAGGTCTCAATCGTTGAAAGAAGTTCATTTTGCTTATTAGTGTAAGCCTCCACAACTTTATCAACAATTTTATCCCATCTATCGTCAACTTGGTCAGATAAACGTTCTTGTTCTTTAAAAGCGGCATCATATTCGTTTTCCAACTCGGTTCTCATGGAGGGCATTTCCTTTAAGTTAAATTCCTTTTGAGTTTCCAATTGTTTTTCGTGATGTTCCTTAAGGTTCCTAACTTGTTCTTGAATCATCATTAAGTTTGCATTATTGCGTCTCACATAGTCACAAAAGGCGTTTTGATTCATTACACCATTTTGATTTTGATCACAATTAAAAGACGAATCATATGACGAGTAGAACGAAGACGATGGGTGATCTTGGTTGTAAGATTGAAAATTATCACCATGATCACGTGGAGCGGAGTTATAGATATAACCCTCTCGACCTCCAATAACCTTACAATTAAAACAATTGGCACCATCGGGCGGGCCTCCACAATATGGAAACGAATAATATCCACTATCATTTGACATGATGCAACGAGAACGGTGTTACGAGAATTAAACGTTATAGAGGGTGAAAGAAGAGAATTATGAAATTAGAGGGAATGTAGAAGATTATTTTTGTGCTTTTGATTATTTTTTTTAATTTTTTTGGTATTTTGAATGTATTACGTAGACAAAAATCTACAAATCTCTCCTTGAATCGATTTTCTCGATTAAAAGAGCCTCAAGGAATGAAAACGATCACGTGGAGTGAACGCCTTCGATGACTTTAGAACGATGCTGGAACACCAAATCGTTCAAGAGGGTTTAATCTTGAAAACAAGCAAATATATATATACGTAGATAATACTTTGGTTGGCAAACCCTCGATTAGCCCTTTTTCTCAAAACACGCACAAGCAAGCGGAGGAAACGAGGCGGCGCTAAGCACTTAAGAGCCTTTTTCCCTTAGGTCGTGAAATACAACCGCCTTATACCCACCTTATAGTTTGTGTTAATTGAAATTAAGCCTCACGAAAGTATTTATCTATTTTGCCTTTTACTTTTGCTTTGGATTCGAATACAATGATCGAGTGATGAAATCCCGAATCAAGGTTGTGATTTCTCACGTATTTGGAGTACTTGTATTTTTGTTGTTCTACGTAAATACAATATATTAATAATATTCACAATAAAAACGAAAACCATATATCTACAATATAGTAAAATGATGTTGTGTGTTTAATTTAGGAAAACTAAACACAATTTATTTGGATACTATAATATAATAAGGAAAAATAACAAAAATGAGTATGTACGATATTCACGCTTTCTAAAATTAGAAAAGCAAAAATGCACCACTCACAAAAACACGATACTAATAATGGCACACTAAAAACACCTCTCCGGCAGCGGCGCCATTTTGATAGTCGTAGAAATACGTCTTTTAGGAAAAAGAGCGTAATATGGGCAAGTATTAAGTTGCACGTTTTAGGAAAAACGCGAAACCGAACAAATGCGGGTTCGTTCTCGAGGAGGTGTGTGGATTAATGTGCCAAAATATATAATCAAAATGTTTGGAATAGTGACGTTTTTAGATGAGAAAAGAAGGAAAAACAAGACGGGTTACGCTAAAAATTATCCTACGATGCGAAAAACGCGAAAACGTTAAACTCGACAAAAATCGAAACTATTCTAAAAATCACCAAAATTTAAACTTAAGTAAAGAAAAATATAATTAAAAATAAAATAAAAACCAAAACTTTCAAAACTTTTTAAATTATTTTATATTAATTTTTAAATTTTAAATAAAAAAACTCAAAAATAAATAAAATTTATAAAAAGTGAAAATGAAAATGTAAAGTTTTGTAAACCCTAAGTTAATTAATTAAAACCTAAAAATAATTTTTGAAAATTTTTAAACTAAATTAAACTATTTTTATGACCTTTTCAAAATTTAAAAAGAAAATAATGATAAAAAAATAATCTAGAAAGGAGAAAAATATAAAACCTACTCCTAAAAATCCTAAACTTGACCAGAAACACAGGAAAAATGAAAGAGACCAAAATCAATAAGCCAATAAGCCAAAACAGCTTAATAAAGCTACGGCTTATTTTTATGCTAAAAAAACAAAGTTGGTATAAGAGTTAAACAAACCACCCTAAGGACAGTAAAGTCCCTAGGGCGCTGGTGGTTTGAGTGTGGTGTTATGAGTCGTTGGGTGTAAAATGGCGAGGGTTCGAATCTGGGCACCCCACAATATTTTTAACACTCTTTTTTTTTTGGATCCTTTGGGTCACAGTAAGTGAAAACACAACTCAATACTATCACAATAACAGTAATCATACACACAATCACCAAATTCACTTAACTGAGCAACAGTCAACACCACAAGGACACGCAATCAATTCACAACATACTTAAATAACCATAGCAAGCATATAGTGATAGTAATCACAGGCTAAAACAGATAAACGGTAAATTATACGGATGAGATTGGACAACCAAACACTCAAACTATGCAACGCACAAACCAAAAAAATCTTCCTATAATCACAATGCAAGCCTTAATCTTTAAACCAAAATCTTATGACAGCAAAGTCGAAGTTCTTGGGTGTGTTTTGTTACAGGTTGCTGTGGGTGTTGCAATAAAAGGCACCCTCACTTGCGTGGTGCAAGTGAGGAGTCAAGTTGAGAATAATAACACACAACAAAGTCACAAACACATATTACAATCAACAAGGTACTAGCCACGCCACAATTTGAGCGAATAGGTGTGTTGTGTTCACAGCAAACACACGTACACCCCTATGTTTCTGGTTATCTCTTTTTTTCTGGGTTCTTGTTAGCTGTTTAGATGCGCAGGTAGTAGAACACAACACAAAACCTAATCATAACCCAAAACAAACTCAAATCACGCTCTAAGTCGACCTTAGTTATGAACTCAAATGAACACAGCCCTATTTGTTCACTCTATATCGATTTAGCTTTTTTTTTACTTTCTTTAGTTTGGGTATGAAGCAATGGGTACTCCACAAGCGTGTGCGCTTAAGGGAGTCACAGCTAGCACAAGAAAATACCAACAATACCCCACAAACTTCACATAAAACGCATACAGTAGGCACAAGGAAAAGAAAACGGGAACTTTCTATTTTTAGCTTGAACACAAAACACTATCTTAGCCACGGATCACGAATCAAAATGGGTGCTTGTGTGTGCTCAGTTAGAGGAGATCGACAACGGGTACCTCTTATTTCTTGGTTATCACAGGAACAAGCACGATTCAAAACACCTAATGGAAACCTATACTCAGACTAAGTCAATTACACGCCACAGCTAAAACCACTATTACTTACACAACATGTCACATATTTTTAGCTTATGTGTGCACAGTTACGAACAAAAAGACACTAGCAGGATCCCTAAACCTCTTATTTTTCTCTTCTTTCGAATAGCAGTTAACACTCAACACAATAAAACTCACACCTTAAGTTCTTGAAAACCAATTTTTCCAAAGCAAAATTCTTTTAAGCTTCAAAATCCACCAATATTCTTAACTAAACAAGATTAAACTCGCATGAATGACAAAATCAAACATAATTTTTGACTACTGATTAAGACGGCGGATTTTTAAACAAATGAACAAAATAAGAATTCTAAACTAGAACCCCTAACCTTCTCGCAAAAATCAACTCACCCAAGACCTAAAAGGGAATGCAGAGCTAAGGCATGAATAGGTGGTTAGTTCCCACCAGGGCAAGCTGTCCCAAACACCCCTTTTTGGCGTTTTAAGCGAATTTTTTTTTGTAAGTTGACTAGGAGGGTGAGTTAAATATCTAGGAAATTTCACTCAAATCCTATACACTAGAATCAAATCTCAATTATACATAAGCAATACTTGAAGTAAACACATTCATACTCAATCACATGAACACTGGATATTTTAGACAGAAAAATTAAAAAGAGCAACGGAAGGCAAACCTCGAAAGCATACAATCCATGCTCTCGGAATTTTGAGCTCATGTGGTAGCCAAACAACCACAAGCGTCCAACCTGCTAATACCACAACAAAAAAAATAGAACAATAACAAAAATAAGAAAAAAAATCACTAAATTTTTTTTTTCTTTTTTTTTCACACTCTTTCTTGAAAACTTTACTCACACAAACCTTTTCTTGATCGAATACACAAGATACAAATTTTTCAAAATTTTTGCAAAGAAAACTTAAATGGTAACCAACAGTAAAATAACACAAACACACACCACGAATTTGATCAAGTGTTGTGGATCTTCAAGCTAAAATTCAGTCAAGAATCTTAATTTGAATAAAACATGAAATGTAATTTTGAAAAGAATGTAAACGACTGGAAATTAAATGCTGGAAAAGTAAACGTAATTAAAAGACAAATGGAACTCAAATTTCTTTCATTTATATTGTATCAAAATTACAATAAAATTCAAGAAAAGTTGGAACAACTTAAAAAAGTAAAATACCTACTGCCTTTATACTAGGCTACAGAAGAATCTAGAAAGCAGATAAACTAAACCCTAATTCGTTGAAATCCCTTGAATGCCCTTGGTCAAGATTCGATTTTTGAAGTCAAATGCTCACATGTGATGTACCAGCTGTGATTTTGATCTTGAACCCTTAAAAGAAAGGTAGGGACCAAGTATGGATGGTGAGCCATTGGATGTGCCTCCTTCTTGGGTTTGTTGTGAAAGTGACGCAGCAGGGGAAACATGTGAGGGTGTCTAGGGTGACGTGGCAGTGATTTTTGGGGTGTGGGTTTAGGTGAGCAGAGGGTGAATTAGGAATCTGGACAGGATCATGTCTTGGTTCATGATGATTAGGTGTGGGGAGGATTAATGGTTAAATTTGGGGATGAAGGGTGTACAGGAAGTGATTACAGGGAAAATTAGGATTAAGTAGTATTAGTTTGTTAGCAATAAACATGGGCGGGGTGTTGTTTGGGCTTAATTTCGGGTATGGGGGTTTATGGTAATGTGAGGTGGGCTTAAAGCTGGGTAAAACTCGGGTTTGGGTTATAATTGTCCATAATTGGCCCCTAGATTTTGTAATTGTTGGCATTTTATGTTTTCAACAGCTTAAACTCCATTTTTCTTCACAATAAGTATTGACATGTTGTCAAATATGGCACATGTGTTCCTAAAACTTTCACCAAGGACCATTTTTGCAATTTAGCCATTCTCCAAGGACTATTAATGTCATTTCTTGAAATATTAGGGACCCATATGTAATAATTGAGATTTACAAGGGTATAATATGACAAGTCGTCAAAATATGAGGGACCAATCTTGCCAAATCTTCAAACTTCAAGGACTTCAAAGAAAATTCATGATTCGAGTCCGGTTCTTTGTGCGGCTTCGTTTCCCGTGTTCGTTTTTGCTTGATTCTTGTGATCTTTTGTCATTTTCTCAATATCCGTACCTAAAATACACAAGCAACAAACACAAGCATATATTTGGGTATTTTGATGATATTTAATGCATTTTAAGCCCAATTTGGACGATGAGACTATGTATAAAAGCAGTCTCATCAATTCCCAACAATCTCCCCCTATTTAAACATAAATACAGCTAGATCTAAATAAGTTATAGTAAGTGAGATAACAGCTTCTTCTTACATAACAGATCTAACAAACAACATCGTACTTCATTAATACTAAAAACAAAATTACAAGTACAATACATGAGTAAACAAAATATGATAGTAAAAGTTCAGCTGTGAAAATTTCAATAATCATCATTCTTGATTTTCTCTTCAACCTCAGCTATGTCTGTCCTAGTCTCCAATTCAGCCTTCAATGCTTGGGCAAATACCTTGGAGTACTATATGTTTAGTTTAAGCACCTTTTTGAATCAATATAAGCTGAATGGTTGATGCCAGCCCCAACTCATCTTCCCTTTGGAACACATACTGACATCCCCTGTTCATGTAGGCCATTCCTTTTTCAGGCTCAGTGTAAGTCTGACCATCAACATGCCCTAGAATCCCATTAGGAAGAATCAAGTTCCTGTGCATTCCATCTACCTGGATATCATCAGTTACAAACGTTTCTTGAAAGGAATTGATTCATCCTTTTTCTTTTCTTCTCAGCCTTTGTAGGTTCTGGTTCAAACAACTGTGGGGGTGGATCAACTTTGAGTTTGGCTGCTGTTTTTTTCAGGAGTTAAACTTAGCTCTTAGAGTTTTGAGGAGTAAGAAATTTTCCTGTCCAGTCCTCTTTGCAGCTAAAGCTTCAATTTCTAGCCATTCAGTCAACCCAAGTGTCTTAAGCTTGAAATCATCAAACACATTCATGTTCCCTTGTTGGTTATCTCTCCAAATGACCATCTGTGGGGTATGTGTTGATTTCTTGACTGTATATTTGAACTTGGTGATAGTGCCTGGAGCATATCTTTTGGAAACGCAGGCATCATAGTAAGCCTTTACCCTTTTCAGGGCCTCTGCACGTTTCATCTCCATTTCTCTTAGAATTTGTCTTTGCTCCTCTCCGAGTTCAGGAGACATGGATTTCAGCTTTGCTTCATCCAGCTCTTTGGCTTTCTTGATTTCGTTCAGCCGTTTAAACTCAAGTGCATGTTTCTCAATTTCTTCAACAAATAAGGGATTTTCATCAGCTACTTTGAAAGTTAAGAATTATGAGATTTTGGTGGTGGATCCTCCTGTCTCTAGCATCGCATCTATTTTCTTTAGTTTGACGTTTGTGTCTACCATAACTATTTCTTTCCCTTTATTCGAGACAGAGGATTCTTCACTTGCTTTCTTTATATCATCAACATGTTTCAAAAATGCTATCTGAGCCTGTTCTTTGATAGCTTTTGGTAGGGAGCCAACAGTAAATTTAAGTTTCTTAGCTTTTGGTTCACCATCATCCACAGCCTTATTGGTGTTATCCAAGGACAGGGAATTTGATGAATCAGTAGCCTTGTTGTCTTGTTGTCTTGTTGCTCCCCTTTCTTTCAACATCATCATCAGGTATTATGATTGGTGTGATGACTTGTAGAGGAATGGGGTTTTTAGCTGCATTTGAGTTGGTGTTGACAGGTCCAAGTTTGAGTAGTTCAGATTTCTACCCCTTACGTTTAGCCTATCTCTTAAGACGTTTGGCTGAACGTGACTGAATATAACGAACAACCTGTTCAACAGACGTGGCCAACTTTCTTTACCTATTTCTTGATACTTTGGCAATAAAAGTGTTTGGTGAAAAACCTTGGAACAATATATATATTCAAAATTTGAAACAGTTATTCAACCGCATTTAATGCGTAGTGGGAAAACGACTGCACACAAGTGGGTCCCTTGACCTTTCAAAACTGTTTGTCTCCTCGTTTATCGAAAAAATGTGAATAAAATATTGGGAATGTTTTTAGCATTTACTTGGAAAGTAACTACCTAGTTTCATGTGAAAAACATTTAATATTCATCCAGACATTAATGACACACATTAAAGATCAGCTACAGGCTTTGAGATATTAAGCATACCCAACTCAGCAACTAGCATGTTGAACGAAGGTTCAACCAAAGGCTTTGTAAATAAGTCAGCTAGTTGCAGCTCAGTGGGAACAAAATGCAGCTCAATATCTCCTTAATAATATGACCCCTGATAAAGTGATACCTGATATCAATGTGTTTGGTTCTGGAGTGAAGCACAGGGTTATTTGAGATATCAATGGAACTTGTATTGTCACAGAAGATAGGTACTTTGTCATATAGAATCTCATAGTTAGCTAGTTGACTCTTCATCCAAAGTACTTGAGCACAACAACTAGCAGCTGCAACATATTCAGCTTCAGTTGATGACATAGCCACAAAGTTTTGCTTCTTAGCACTCCATCCAACCAACTTGCCTCCTAGGATTTGACAGCTCCCTGAAGTACTTTTCCTGTCAATGCAGCACCCAGCGTAGTCTGAATCTGAATAAGCCTTAAGATCAAAGCCTGATTCTTTGGGATACCACAGACCTAGAGAGCTCATTCCTTTGAGGTACCTGAAAAATCTCTTAACAACCACTAGATGGGATTCCTTAGGGTTAGCTTGGTACCTTGCACAGAGACATGTGGAGAACTGGATATCAGGGCGACTGGCTGTGAGATACATGAGTGACCCAATCATCCCTCTATACATAGTCTCATTGACAGAGACCCCTGACTCATCAGGGCCCAAATTGTTGGGTGAAAGCATGGGGCATTTCACTGATGCACAATCAGGCAAGTCATATTTTTTTAGCAAATCTTTAACATACTTTTCTTGACAAATTGAAATTCCTTTAGGACATTGTTTAATTTGAAAACCCAAAAGGTAAGTTAATTCACCCATAATATTCATCTCATATTTCTTGGTCATTAATTTAGCAAAACGTTTACTAAGATTAACATTAGTAGACCTAAAGATGATATCATCCTCATAAATCTGTACAATGATGAAATCACTTTTATCCTTGAAGGTAAAGAGTGTTTTATCAGTGGAACCCCTAACAAATTTATTTTTAGTTAAAAAAGTAGACAACGTTTCATACCATGCCCTTGGTTCCTGTTTCAGGCCATACATTGCCTTGTGAAGCCTGTACACATGGTTGGGAAACTCGCTGTTCTCGAATCCTTCTGGTTGTTCAACATACACTTCTTCAGCCAAATATCCATTGAGGAAGGCACTTTTAACATCCATTTGATACACAGTGAAGTTCATATATGCAGCATAAGCAAGGAAGATTCTGATGGCTTCAAGTCTTGCTACAGGTGTAAATGTTTCATCATAATCAATCCCTTCAGTCTGTGTATACCCCTATGCAACCAACCTAGCCTTGTTCCTTATGATATTACCAATTTCATCCATCTTGTTCGTATATATCCATCTAGTTCCTATGATATTCTTACCAGGTGGAGCAGGCACTAGAGTCCATACTTTGTTTCTTTTAAACTGATTGATTTCTTCCTGCATTGCAGCAACCCAGCCATCTTCAAGAAGTGCTTCGGCTACACGCGTGGGTTCAATTTAGGAAAGAAATTCAGCAAACAAACATTCATTGGCTGAGGCTGATTCTGAGTCATGAATTCTCTGTCTATTAGTAACCATAGCATTTGGTTCACCAATGATGTTAACAAGGAGAATGTACTGATCTCTTGACCATTTTCTTTGAGTGGCTAGGGAGTCATAGACAGGTGTAGGTATGGATGATAGAATTACAAATTGAGTTTCATCATGCTGAGTAGGAGGACTCTCTTCAAAAACAATCTCTGTGTCTGTGTCCTCATCAGCTATTTCAAGAAGTGATGATTCACAGACCACAAGAGAGTTTTCTTGATTAATAGCAATAGGAGAGTCATCTTCAGCTGAGGTGGAACATGGGCTTATGGAAGGCTGACTTTCACTTTCAACTGTCACTTGAGTAGAAGGAAGTTCAATGTTATGAGTTGACGACTGATCATATGCAGGAACATATGGGACAATAGTATTCGTGTGAAGATGATGATGAAAGACAAGCCTTGGCTCAGAGAACTCATCTGATGGGAAAGAACTATTTTCGTTGAAATTAATTTCATCACATTCTGTTCCTGTTCTTTGTAGCACGTCATCATCTTCATTGAATGTGACATGAAAGGTTTCTTCTAGTTCCTGTCTTCTAGTGTTGAATACTCTAAAGGCTTTGGCTGTTAGAGAATATCCTAAGAAGAAACCATCATCAGCTTTTTCATCAAACTTACCAAGTTGGTCCTTGTAGTTATAAATGAACACAGGACACCCAAAGACATGGAAATAGCTGACGTCTGGTGCTCTTTTTATAAAAACTTCATAAGAGGTTTTTCCATGTCTTTTAACAATGATTGATCTATTCTGAGTGTAGCAGGCAGTATGGACAGCTTCACCCTAAAATTGCTTTGGTAAGGCTGCACCATTTAGCATGGTTCTGGCTGCTTCAATCAATGTTCTGTTTCTTTTTTCAGCTACTCCATTTTGCTCAGGAGTACCAGCTGAAGAGAAGTTTTGTGATATTCCCTTTTCGTCACAAAAGGTTTCAAGCTGTTGATTCTTGAATTCAGTCCCATTATCACTTCTTATAGCTTTTACTCTAACTTCATTCATGTTTTCAACATGCCTGATGAAGGACATGATGGCATCAGCTGCATCACTTTTCCTTTTGAGGAAGAAAACCCAAGTGTACCTTGAAAATTCATCAACTATGACCAAGGTGTATTTGTTGTGATTAATGGTATGTAGTTTGACAGGTCCAAACAAATCCATGTGAAGGAGATGTAAGCACTTGTCAACAGAGAATGATTGCCTGGTCTTAAATGATGACCTGTGATGCTTTCCCTTAACACATGCTGAACATGTCTTGTCTTTAGTGAAAGTCACAGGTGGTAGACCAACAACCAAGTTTTGTGTGGCTAGCTTGTTGATGTTCTTGAAGTTGAGATGAGAGAGTCGTTTATGCCACAGCCAATTGACACTATCAGAGGTTTTTGCTAGAAAACAATTTGAGTTGTCCTATGAACAAGAAGCCATGTTGATAACGTACACATCTCTCCTTCGAGGTGCAATTAACACCACATCATTATTCTTGTTGAATATGGTTCCCTGAGTCTTTGTAAACAAAACCTTGTAGTCGGCATCACACAACTGGCTGATGCTGATGAGATTATGCTTAAGACCATTCACATATGCAACCCTTGTAAATGTTATTCCATTGCAGTTAACTGAGCCATATCCTTCTGTGTCGCCTAAAGAGTTATCCCCAAACACCACTTTAGGACCAGGCTCTTTTGAATATCTGTGCAGATATTGTTTGATTCTTGTCATGTGTCTAGAGCAGCCACTATCTAGATACCAGACCGATTCACTGAGATGTTTCTACACAGATATATAGAAACTGATTAGTTCCTATGGTGAACCCACTTTCCAGTGGGTTCCCTAAATTGCTGATTAGCAACTCTTGAGTTCCTATAAAACTTGTGACGATGTGAAGGACAATTGGTTGTATCATGGGTGTACCTTCCACAGATGTCACATCCAGGAAAGTCCCTGCACTCATCTGAGTGGTGGTTTGTAAGACCACAATATTTATAGGAAGGGTAAGGTCTGTAGTTGCCTGATGGTCTCCTAGTAGCCTGTTGTCTTTCCCTAAAAGGTGTCTGAGCTCTTTTAACAACCATATGTCTATCATGATCTATGGTCATGTGATGAGAATTCTTACACACATTACAATAAGGTTTGATAACCTTTTCACCTTTGGGTCCTCCTAAGACAAACTTAGGTTCAGAGGAAGCAGAGCATTCAACGGAAGGCTTAATATGTTCTTTTAAGAGTTCTACTCCTTTCATTAATGACAACAGACGTTCTTCAGTTGATGGTTCAACTTTGTTTACAGGGTTTGTTGAGACAGCCTTATAAACATTATGCTTAAGAGATGGTTTTGCAGGAACAACAAAAACTTTAGCTGGAGGTGTCTTAACATCTGGTTTGAGTTCAGCCTTAGCTCCTCTAGAAGAGCTGCTAGGTTCAACACCAGATAGTTTAGGCAAAGGTGGTAAAGATTCAATGTTATCAGTAACCACTTCAGAGACAGGTACATCAGTCATGAGTGGGTCAGACACATGTATGGTCTCTGTGGACTTAAAAACAATCTCTTTGGGTTTCTTAAGTGCCTTCATTTTGTTTCTTTTAGTAGTCACAACCCTAGATATGTCAGCTGGTACTTCATCATCAAGTAATTCATTTATAGTGAACCTACTGCACACAACCATTTTTCTATAACCTTGTTTAGTTCGGTTACTTGATCGTTTAAGGCATTGTTTCTTAAAGTTAACATATTAACTTCATTTTGAAGAGATGTCATTTCAGAGTTAACCTGTTTTAACGTTTCACATTCAGCCTTAACAGTCAATATTTCATGTTTAACAGAGTGAAATTTATCAAGCAGGTTCTTTCTTTGTTCCTCAACAAAGTGTAAATCAACTATGGTATAATCAAGGACATGTTTACGTTCATCACTTTCAGACATAGAGATAAGCCTGTGTACCTTTTTCATAGTGATGTCAACCCATTGTCCTGACCTAGCATCTCCTTTACCAACAGCAGGTTCATCCTCAGCTATAGCAATAAATGCCCTGACCCTAGTGGTATCTTCTTCATCAGATGTCAGCGGCTCATCATTCCAATCATAGGCTTCAACTACCAACCCTTTCTCTGTCCTTTTATCACCTCCTTTCTTCTTTGACAGAGATTCTAACTTCAAATTCATCTGTTCCAACTCAGCCTTTAGTGCCTTGTACTTGTTTTTGTAATCCTTTTTCTCATTATCCAAGGAATTGGATTGATGAGATGAGTTGTTTTGTCATGATTTGAATTTATAAGGTTTGAATGATGAAGGATAGGATGGCGAGGATGTTTTTGCGGATGGACAGTCTTTTTGAAAATGTCCAAGTTTTCCACAGGCAAAGAAGGTTTTTTGGATTTGTCAGTCTGTTTACTAGCTGATCCTACTCTCCCTGACCTTTTGTAGAACCTTCTTTGATTAGCTAGTAAAGCTTTTTCATGAAATTCAGCATTAAGGTCTGTCATGAACTCCTGACTGCTACGAGTGTCTTCTTCAACATCTGAATCGCTGTCATGAGTGTGTGAGGTGGAAATCAATGCTTTGGATGTTGCTTCCTGAACTACAAATCTTTCAGACTCAGATTTTTAAATGGTATCAATCAGCCCTTCTTCATAGTTGTATTTTCCATATAGTTGAGCCAACGTATCATTCTTGATAGAGTTGTTGGCTTTCTGGGTCTGATTCATGCTCAGCCATTTTCTGGGAAGGCTGTTGACAAAGGTGGCGTTTACTTCAGCTTGTCCAATGGTGACTTCATTCATAGCCAGATCGTTGAGAAGAATCTTCAGCCTTGTGTACGTCTGTTGTACCTTTTCACCTTCAAGTGCCTTAAAAGCATTAAACTAAAGCCTGGGTGCCTGAATCTTTGTTTCTCTGGTTTCAGAGGGTCCTTCGTGGCCTAGGATGAGGTCTGTCCACATTTGTTTGGCTGTTGGACATGGGATTACTGATTTCATGATGTGTTTTGGGAGACATGAGATGATAATACTTTTGAGACGTTTATCTTGGTTAGCCAATTTCCTATCAGCTGGAGTCCATTGCTTGAGATCTTTGGGAAGAGGATTCTCATCAGTAGAGGTAAGCGCCATGGGAACATATGGTCCATTTTCTAGAATTTCTAGAAGAAATGGTTCAAGTCCATCTAGATAGACAAGAAATTGACTTTTCCAACTTGCAAAGTCATCTTCATCAAATACTGGAACGTTGGTAACATGGGAACCACCTCTTGAATCGAAGTTGAGGAAGGTCGTCTTCATTTTTTGAGTGGGGGTTACTCTAGGTGAGTTTGGTGGTGGTGGAATGTTCCCGGAGACCAAATTTGGTGGTGCTGGAATGTTCCCGGATACCAAATTTGGTGGTGGTGGTGGGGTGTTACTCGTTTCAGGCATGGTGGATCTTGATTATAAAACTTATAACGATGTTTATGAAGGTTTTAATATCAAACACCTCTCTGATACCAATTGAAAGTCCCTAATACTAGCTTAAAACGAACAATAAGGATAATCAACACATGTAAATACTTTTCAAACGTAGTACTTTATTATTGTATAACAAGTATTACATGTGTTATGGATAACACAGTTTGAGGATAATGTGTTGTGTACACTTTGGACAAAATAAAGCAAACTCAAGAACACATGCACAACTGTTCTTCTTATGAGTTGTAAAGAGTTAATGTGTGAAATCTAACAAAGTGAACGACATTAAATCTAGCCTACATATCCTATTTATAGTTGTACGAGGTTGACTATATGTACTGGTTGATGGTGACTACACAAAACAGACAATGTCAGACATCTGCCAAAAGATGCTCTTCTGTTCTTGGTAGTCTGTATCAACACTTTAGGAAACAAAGCTAACATAGTTTCCCTTTTCTTCGTTCCTTGTACTTTAGGTTGTGAAACTTCCCGCCTAAACACTTAGGTGTCCAAAGTGTACTGAGTGTTAACATGGTATTGCCACCCCTGTTAACACTCAACCACTTAGAGTCCATGATACATCTTGGTTGTTATCTAACACAACCAATGAGTATGTCTTCAAGTAATCTTCGACTTTCTTGACGATGTCTTTGACATGGACTCCTCTGTGGTTGCTCACAGAGACTTAGAGCTCTGTGAGTCTTGGGTAACTTGCCTGTCTCCTAGGCACATGCAAGTTAATATCAAATAGCTTATTTAAGTTTAAATCTATGACTAAGGGAATTCTAACAGACTTAGATTCCCAATAGTTTATAATATTTTGGTTTAATTTTTATAATTTTTGTAATTTTAAGATTCTTTTTAACTTAGGATCGTATTTTTATTTTTTAGTGTATTTGTATTTTAATTTAATGAAATGATTTTTAATTTGTGTGAAAATAGAAAAAGAAAAAGAAAAGATAGTGGTGGGGCCCAAGTGAAGAGGAGTTTGATGCGTTGTGAGTGAGGGTGTATTTCTGTTAGTTGTGTTAGAGTAATGTGACGCTGATGTACAAGCTGTGGGATCCAAATGAAAAAAGATTGAGTGTGTTGTGGCACCCTCCTCGCTAACGCTTGAGACTCCACCCTTACTTCTTTTTTTGAATCTAATAATAAAAGTTAAGTTTGGATACCAAATAAAATACTAAGGACAAATCTCTATTCTTTATATCTATTAAAATCTTATAGATAAGATAAACCCAAAATAATCATCACGACAAATATTTAATTATCTTTCTATAGATATGCTACTCCTTCCGTCCCATATTAATAGTCCAGGTTACTATTTTTGGACGTCCTAAATTAATAGTCCAATCCAAAAATAGATAAGAAATGTAGATTAAGTTTACCATATCACCCTCATTTGAGGGTATTATTACAAAAAATAAATAAATTATAAATTAATTGGTTAAGGGTCTAGTTATTATTGTGTAAAAAGTAAGAGAGAAAAAACTGAAAGAGTGATGTTTTTATTAAACTACGTGTTTTTTGTCGATGGTCTATTATTATGGGACAAAGGGAGTATATGATATACTTGCGAGAATTTTTTTCCCTATTTTCATGTGTTTTTCGTTGTCGAAAAATATCATTAAGATACAAAATATCATATATTATGTAACACTAATATCATATATGATATAACCTATAATCATATATGATATAAACCAATATCATATATGATTCAAATAATAATTTGTAATCTAGCACTAATATCATATATGATGAAACACTGTTATCATATATGATATTTTTCGCAAATTTTAAAAAACAAAAAAAAAAGAAAAAAAATTCTCTAAAACTATATCATAGTGCATATTTGTAAAAGCTAATTAAATGTTCGTCACGAATTTTATTTTTTTTCGTTTAACATTTAACGGTTTACGAGATATTTAAATTATAAAAATAAGTGAAATAATTAAATACTTTTAATATTATCGATTAGATAAGGGTAAAAATGAATAATAGAGATAAGTTTCTTAATATCTAAGGTAAATATAATATTCATAATAATTGTACTCCTTGTGTGTTAGGTTAATATAAGTTGAACTTTTAGTCCTTCTATTTGGACAAATTTTCATTTAGCTAGTGTCAATGTCTTTATAGATTTGGTTAGTTACTTAAAGGGTTAAGTTCATATATTAGCAATGTACTTTCTACCATTTACACATCTAGGTAATATACTATTTTTATTACTAATATGGTTATTCAAACCGGCTAATGTTTTACAATATAGGTAATATGACCGGTTGAGTTTGGCAACTAGATAATTATTATCCACGTAGACATTTTTAACTTATAAAATTTTTAGTTGTATAAAAACTTGTCCAACTCACACATTTAACTTTAGTAAAAAAACATAATTATTTTTAATCTTGAAACCACAAACCCAGGTTCACTTCTTGTCCATGCTCATATTCTTTACTTTTACTTTTTTAATCCCAGCAAACTCAAATCCCATGAATTTTCCTTTTCGTTAATTCCCGACTTTTTTAATCCCAGCAAACACAAATCCCAAACTCAACAACTTTGGCAGTTGATATGTGTCACACGCCATGTATAAAGTCCAAATACCATGAAGTCAAACACAATTCCTATAAATCTGGAATATTCGAAACTCCATGATGTAAACCCACGTTTTGCAACTAAAAGATAACAAGCAAAGCATATGTTGTTTCGTCTATTTTTTTTTAACTAATAGTCTAATACCTCCAATTTCAAGACCAAAAATATGATAAGTCAATTAAGTGATTGACCTCCAAAATGACAAACAATAACGTTAACAAGTGTAAGATTGTAAATAACCACAAACTTATAATCATAATTATTAACCACAGAGCAGATGTGTTAAAAAGAAGATTGATGAATAATGGAGTGATTGGAGAAGAAGAGTGGATTGTGTGAAAAAGAAGATAAAGTTTGTGAGAAATAAAAAAAATTCAATATCAGTAATATCCAGGTCACAATAAAAAAATAAAAATATGACATGTCCGTTAATTTTGAGTTGCAACTGGTTAGTAGCCGGTTATTTTACCTATATCGTAACAAATTTTAAAGTTTAAATGACTATATTAGCAATAAAATTAGTAGGTTACCTAAATGTGTAAATGATGAAAAGTATATTACCAATATATGAACTTAACCCTTAATTAAAATATGAAACAAGTTTAAAAAACTCAATAGTTCAAATCTCGCTAAACGTATACTGTACATTTTAACGATCTAAAAAAAAGTCAGATAAACTCGACGAGACTTTGTACATCTTAATCAAAAAATTAAACTTGTCCTTCATGGATAACTGTAACATAAATAAAACCACACATCTTTATAATAAATTTAAGGAAACAATAGTTGGGTGAGTGTTACCGTTGTTATGTATGTTTCTGCACTGATTTTTGTGATGCAAATACTCATGCGTGTGTGACGTGTTTTAAAGTTATTTTTTTCTAATCTTGCCTTCTTTTTAACGGCAAATTTTATAAAGAAGCCTAGCAAGGCGCTAGGAAACCTTACAAAGAAAACAAATATGGGGTTTTAAGCCACATATTATGAGAAAATGAAAAAACACTATGACTATTACACCAATTATAAGAAACAGAAACAGAAACAATATCATCGAACAAGGTCGAGCGAAGCGGAGGCTAAGGCTCAAAAACTGTCTTATTCCGAAACGACCAAATGGCCCACCAAGCTGTGAGGAAAACACCTTCCAGGACGTTCTTGAGCTTGCGGGAAACCCTGATAGATAGAAACCACTCGTTCCAATCCGAAAAAGAAAAGATATCGGGCCAAGAGATATTCCACCATCGACAGATTCTTTTTAAGATACTTAATGCCAAGTCGCATCCAAAGAAGATATGAGGAACAGATTCCGACGTAGCGCCATATATCACATAGGATAGAATCTAAAGCCACACCTCTATTAGCTAAGTTATCCCTTGTTGGAAGACGATTAAGTCTGGCACGCCACCCAAAAACATTGACTTTAATCGGAACCAATTTAATCCAGCGAGTAGCCTCATGAGAAGAAAGGAACTGTACATCCAACGCCGAGCGCACATCTTTAACACGATAGGTACCTTCCCCATTCAAGTCACAAGCCCAACGATCCTCCATCGAAGAAAAACACACATTGTTAAGCAGAGAGACGATATCGTTTCATTGAGTAAGCTCGATTCCGTCACGAACATTTCTTCTAAAAGAGGCACTATAGGAGACGTCATTCCTCTTATCAGCCACTGTTGCATCTTTAAGTCTCTCGAGGGCGAAGAGACGAAGGAACCGAAACTGAAGCGGGGCCTCTGACAACCAAGGATCTCTACAGAACTTTGTAAGAACCCCGTTACCAACCTTGATCTTAAGGTGAGATCGCAAGTTAAAACCTTTCTCGGCCAAAGTCTTAAGCTCCCGAAGGATGGCACTCAAGCAAGATGACGAGTTAGGGGAATGACAGTCTAAAGATGATCCATATAGCGCACTGATAACTATGAACCATAACGAACCGTCGCGAGATAAGAATCTCCAGATCCACTTAAACAGTAAGGCTCTATTAAGAGCGAAGAAACTTGATACACCAAGCCCACCGTGCTCTTTGGCTGCTAACACTCTATCCCATGCCACCCACGTGATATTTTTATCATTTGTGTCCGCTCCATAAAATTTTTTATTACGAATCAACTCAAGTTTGTGAAGAATACCTTTAGGGGTTTTAAATAACGACATCGTATACAATGGAACAGAACCCAGCACGGATTTGATGAGGGTCAGCCGGCCGCCAATGGAAAGAGAACGAGCCTTCCACCTCGAAAGTCTAGATTGGACCTTATGAATAACACTGCCCCACGAAGAGTAATGAGCCATATTATCACCAATGTTAACCCCAAGATATTTAAAAGGCATATGCATAACCTCGCATCCAATGAGAGAAGCGCCTTGATTAACAACCTCCGAAGGCACACCAACTCCCATGATTTGGCTTTTTTGAAGATTAATACTAAGACCAGAAGCAAGATGAAAACCTTTGAGCATTCTGATGAGATTAACTAAGTTGTCGTTAGACAATTCTCCCAAGAATATCACATCATCCGCATAAAAGAGGTGCGAAAGAACAGTGGAATTGTGGATAGTAAGACCTTTGTAAATACCCACGGATATAGCTCTAGTGATGGAAATGTGGAAAGTCTCCATGACTAGTATAAATAGAAGCGGTGTAAGCGAATCCCCTTGTTTTAACCCGCAACGAATAGGGAACTCATTAGTGGGGCTACCGTTGACGATAACCGAAGTATAATTAGATGAAAAAATACCACGAATACACGAACACCAACGAGGCCCAAAACCGAAAGCGTGAAGCGCTTCAAGAAGAAAGTCCCATCTGACCAAGTCATAGGCCTTGGTGAAATCGACCTTAAAAACAAGCGCTTGTTTCTTCATCCTTTTACACCAAGCGAGGGTTTCATTAAGAATAAACGGACCATCGAGAATTTGTATACCTTTGACAAACGCAGATTGGGTGTCGGAGATAAGATCCTGTATAACCGAGGAGAGACGCGAAGCAAGAATCTTCGTGATCACCTTATAAACACTGCCAATCGAACTAACGGGGCTGAAATCAGTGACGAACTTAGCATCAACCACTTTCGGGATGAGAGCCAAAAAGGAAGCGTTACATCCTCTTGGGAAAGTACCTTGATCGAAGAAGTAACTTACAGCCGAACAAAAATCAGATCCAATAAGGTCCCAAAAGTGTCTAAAGAACTTAAAAGTATATCCGTCAGGCCCTGGAGCTTTATTTTCACCGCAATCCCACACGGCAGCTTTTATTTCCTCATGCGAGACAGGACTATCCAACACTTCCACCTGATCATGACCGGGACGCGAAAGGAACGAACCAAGGAGCTTGAACCGGGATCTAGGAGGATGTTCAAATCTGCTAGCAAAATGATTCAAAAACAGATTCTTTACCTATGTAGGATCAGTTATCCAGACCCCATTATCGAATAAGCCCCGAATAGCTAATTGGGATCGTTTTTTTGTTGATAATACCGTGAAAGAAACTTGAATTCTCGTCCCCCTCCACCGCCCATTTAACTTTGGCTCTTTGAGCTACATCTTTATTCTCGGCCTGTCTGATTTCAAATAGTTGGCGAGAAATATCAAGACGCCCAAGAAGAGAATCATCGGAGATGACAACATTATCAATATCTTTGTCGATGCGGACCAGATTACCTACTAAGTCTTTTTAGTAGTCTCCTTCACTGAATTTAGTTCCCTTATCCAGAATCTTATGATCTTTTTGAGATCTTGCAACTTTTTCTTGAATCTAATGAGACAATTTTTGTCGTTGTGGGAAAAAAGAAATCCATGCTAGTTAAACCATGTCATCAAACCCCACTCGCGAAAACCAAGAATGAAAAACACGAAATGGGATAGGACCAAAATCTGATTTGACCTCTTGCAATAAGATGGGACTATGGTCAGAGAGGTGTCTATCAAGACACATCACAGTGATAGATGGAAATTTAGCTAAGATTCCATTAGAGACTAAAAAACGATCCAGTTTGCTCATTTTAGTCGCGGAGGGAAGAGACCAAGTGAACGAATAACCTTCTAATTTTACCTCTGTTAATCCTGATGAGGAGATAAAATGATTAAAAAAACGAGCTCTAGAAGGATGAAAAATAGAGCCAAACCGTTCTTCAGAAAATCTCACTTCATTAAAATCCCCAATACAATGTAATCACCTTCCCACCGTTCAATCAGAATAGACAGATACTCCCAAAGTGTACGTTTAAGGGTGACAGATTGAGGAGCATAAACCGCAATGATAAGAATTTTGGTGCTAGTAGGAAGCCAAGTACCAAAAATAGCTATGAAATTTTCTGAAACAATAACGTCGTCTTTGCTGAAAATAGAACATTCCCATACACATAAGATGCCACCCGAATTGCCCGCCGAATCACTGGAAACGAATTGAAAATTAGAGTTACCCCACAAGAACTTAACATCTGAATAAGAAGTGTTATCCATTTTCGTCTCTTGTAACGCCAGAAAGTTGATTTTATGTTTGAAATTAAGCTCCTTAATCCACTCTTTTTTGGTCTTGTAGCCGAGACCTTGAATATTGAGTGAAAGGATCTTCATTTAACACCAAACTCTACTCCTTGTGCACCAATGATGCGTTCTATGTCCTTCGAACAACCCTCCATTTCGTAACCCATGGATTGACCAACCTTGATGATCTCATCCATCATATTTAAGATTGATCCGCCATTAGTAGATTTACGTGATTGAATGCTAGAGACAAAATCAGGTGATGGAGCTGAATTTGACATGTTCTGATTAGGAGAGGCGACAAATTCGTCACCCTTAAGAACTGAATGTGACTTGTTATCCTCCTGGTGAGGGTTTTCTGGAGTGAAACCTGGCGGGTTTGGTAATGATGTTTCATTTGATGGTGCAACAACCTTCTCAGGTTTATTCAAAATATCGCAAAAACCAAACGGATCCTCTGAAGTTTGACGAGCATCATTATCTTTAGCAGGTGTAGAGGTATCTTCAAAGATAGTTTCGGAAACTGCTTCATCTTCGCTATCCACCACCAATTTTTAATCTCCCACACCCGGAGAGTTAATACCAGCATCAGAAGATTCCACACCGGAAGTGGAATCAGTGTCGAGATGATCCACAAAACTAGGGGTCCAAGTAAACAATTCTTTAGCACGAACAAAGAACATAGTACCTTTGAAGACAATTTTGAAGGACTCTAGGATGTTATGAGGCGAGCTAGTTAAGATACACACTCTTTTACGGGCGAAGTTAGAACTAGTGGATTCTTCAATATTCATGAGCTCTCCCCATTTTTTACAAATTTTGGAAAAAGTAGCATGAGTCCACAAACGCATGGGAATGCCTTCAATGTCAAGCCACACGACACTGATGAAGTCACTGGGAGCAGTACATAAATCATCAAACCAAGATTTAACGCCTGAATGTTGTAGGAGATCGTTTAGGGTAACTTCATCAAGACATTCAATCATCACCCAAAGACCTCCCATATACGCCAACTTAATCTCCCCAAACCCTTCTTTATGAAGAATCATCTTTAGGTTGGGAAGAGAATTGATGTCCTTAACCCTACCTAAAGCATGTCTAGATAAGTCAGTGACATGACTACAACTACCGTCCAATACCATTGAGGGGGAATCAAACGTAGAAAATTGATTATTAGGCACACATTTGCTGGGCTCAGAATTATTAACTGCTGAAGCGTAAGAGGGTTTTTTCATATACGACTTACTTGAAGAAGGTTTCTTCAATCCAGGATTACCTTTAGCAGTCCTTTCGTAACGAACCGCATTAGCTTGTAAATGGAACCGTCCCACCCAAAGAGTACACAGGTTATTTATAAGGCGATTCATATCTTCCACGTGAATAAACCGGACAAAAGCATAACGCTTACCAGATTTGGAGACCCGATGAGGGATGAACACGTCCACCACTTTACCATATGCTTGACAAAGATCCCATAGATCTTGAGAGCCGAAACGATCAGGAAAATTTGTAACAAAAACGGATTTGGAAATGCGAATGACATGATCCTCTTTATATCTATAATTATGCATGATGCAGGAGAAAAAGAAATTGAACAAGAAAACCCTAAATGACAGCTAAGGAACATGAAACCCTAAATCAACATCGTTACTTACCAACAATCCGTCGAACCTATTGAGACGTGATTAAGGCAGCGCAAGCGACGCATAATTAAGTATTAATGAGCGATTGGGTGTTGCGAAAGAGATTGAGATCCGACGTGATTGAAAGGAGACATGGCCGCCATGAAAGAGATCAGGGTTTTATCTTTTTTTCTAGTTCCTATTTTTTTTTCTAATCTTGCCCATACCGTGTTATGGCCTAATGATTTGATATGTGGTTTGCTTTTGTCGTCTTTCACTAGCTCTAGACACATTCTTTCAAAGTAAATGTAGGCGTTCGCAGTTACTTAATTTTGTAAAAAGTGTCTCAACTAATATAATTTTAAAAAACAGTTAAATCACAAGATAGTTAGCATAATCATCACATTGTTCGCAAACTCAACAGTTATTAAGATTTGTAAACATGTCTAGTATTTCAATATCAAAAGAAGAAACTTGTTATTGGCCAATGATTGAGATCTTCATCGTAATATTTGGTGCTTGCACAACCAAATCGAGATATTCAACTGTTACTTTAATTTTGTGATACAAGCAACTCATCTAGAAATGAAAGCATGACTAAATATCGTTGAGTCTACACAGTGGCGGAGCTAGACTTTTTGTACGCCAAAATGTAGTTCATAGAATGTAGGAGGACCGAATCATGGTTCATGAATGAATTTTAAGGTTACTAATTTAAAACGTGTATTAATATAAGGGTAAATATTGTAAACATGCAAAACTCTAGGGGGTCATAGCCCTCCCTAGTCTCTGTCTGGCTCCGCCGTTGAGTGTACAAAAAATATTTAATCATAATACTATAAAAATATTTTAATAGACCAAGTGCATTTAACATAAATTTAAGAAATAACAATATTTTTCTCAAAAATTAATATTACGTCGAAAAAATCTATAGGTTCCGAACTAGCTAGTAAGACAATAACAACATAATGATGTATGCCTTTGGCATTTCAGCAAAGAAAATTTAGCCTAAAATGACAAAATAAAAATATAACACTTACACTTTATCAAAAAAAAAATGTAACACTTACATATATATTATCAGGTTGGTCGGGGTTGACCTAATAAGCCGAGTTGAAAACCCGACCTATAAGGCTTTACCGGGGCGACCCATATGACACCCTAGAACCAACTATGTAGCAGGTTAAAATGACCTTTGATTATCAGACATGTCATTATATATGTCTAGGCAATTAGGTAAATACTTCTACCGGTTACAAACAAGCAAGTGAATGTTAGAAAAAGTCTAGTAAAAAGAATTTAACCAGAAAAATTACGGTCTCATTAGCGTTAACTTAAAACTTACATAGCTGTAAGTTAAAAGTTAAACTAAGAACTGAAGGGGGTTCACCAGGCCTTGGCAAAAGTGTAAAACCAAGAAGAACCCCAACAACAAGCTGCTCGAATGGGTTGAGACTGACCTGAGAAACAATATAGCTCGGCAGAGGTGGCTCAAGGGGTGTGCAAATGGTGTTGTTGCACCGGGCCTCTGTTTATAAAAGAGTCTCATTTTTATTAGTCTTATACATAAATACGTTATGTATTAAACTATGCGTCATATAATTTAAATTTACAAGCAATTTCTCTTTAATTTACAAGTGAAACGGGGCCTCCTTTTTGTTATTGCCTAGGGCCTCCGAAAGCCTTGGGACGGCCCTGCAGCTCGGAAGACATTTGTTCCCCGTTTTTCCGTTGAAAATGACTCCCCTCGTTACCATTGAACCAAAACCTCATTTTTACTATATATAAACTCCTGTAGACAACCATTTCTACACAAAATAAAATAATGAATCTGAATGAGTATGAATTACGATGTCGATGATGAAAGTGACTTATTCTTTATTACGAAAGCTATTGAGAAAAATGACAATGTTAGAATGACTTATATGGTGGATATTAAGGGTTAATATACACAAAATTTACTAAAGTTTGCAAAAAAATTCGATTTTGTTACTAAAGTTTGCAAAAAAATTCGATTTTGTTACTAAAGTTTAAAACTTAACAGATAGGTTACTGAAGTTTATGGGTTTATTTTTTGTGTTACTGGACGTTATAAAAGCTACATTCCTGTTACTCGTTTGACGGGCTACCGGTTGAGTACCCTTTTAACCGGTTGTTGAATATTTGTAGGTCCCACCCATTAATAAATGTTTTTAGCCATCTCATGTATGATTTTCATTTTAAATCCCTACTACTTATAAAGGATTTACGACTTTTTTTAAATACATTTAATTAAGGAAATATAGAAATCTTTTTTTTCTATATTTCCATCTTTAACATCTGACTATTTTAAATTGTGATGATATAATTGATGAAAACACACACGAAACTTATTTTCCTCTTAAACCCTAAAATAAAACCCTAAAATATGTACACAGCCTCCATCTCTCTCTTTCTAAAAGTCACAACCGTCGCCCATCCGCACCACAGATCATCACGCGTTGGTTCAAACCATACCCACATGCCACATCCACTTCGATGTCGCTGGTTTCTTCGTTGCCGTTATTCATGGTGTGCGGCGTTGATGGTCGATAGGTGACGTTGGCGATGTTAGGTGGCTGTTATCTTGATACTCTGGTTTTGCACTGGGTTCTTCTAAATTCTCTCGATATCCTCTCGAATTGATCTTGGTTCTAAGTGGAATGATTGTTCTTGGTTACTAAAAAGGGGATTGGTTTCTAATCTACTAAATGTTAAATGCTCTAAAATGTAAACTTAAATTTAAAAGCAATTAAATTAATAACAATTAATAAAACTTGAATTAAAATTAAAATTTAAAATTAAAATTAAAATTAAAATTACAGTTGAAATATAAATATGAAATAAAGAAACAGAAAGTAATCCTTAAAAATGCTCAAAAGAAATTTGATTCGGAAGTTTAACCTTGATTCGGAAGTTCACTCGGAACTTGGTTCGGAACCCTTGATCCGGAACTTCGTTCGGAAGTTTACTCGGAACCTTCACTCGGAACTATTGATCCGGAAGTTGATCCGGAACTTTCTTCGGAACTTTGAGTCGGAAGTTTATTCGGAACTTTTAACTCATTCGGAACTTTTAACTGATTCGGAACTTTTAAAGGAAAAACTCATTCGGAACTTTTCAAAAAGAAGTTGATTCGGAACTTTTGCTCATCCGGAACTTTTGGTTCATTCGGAAGTTTTGCTCATCTGGAACTTTTGAAATTGACTCGGAACTTATTAAAAGGAAATTTATTCGGAAGAAAGAAAACTCATTCGGAACTTTTGTTCACCCGGAACTTTATGTTCATCCGGAACTTTATGTTCATTCGGAAGTTGTAGTTCATCCGGAACTTTTCGTTCATCCGGAAGTCTGGGAAACTCAAAAACAGTAACTAAACCGAAGAACAGGGGAAATCGATTTTAATCCCAAAATCACCAAGTTTTTCACCAAAAAATTAAATAAACTAATCACTAAGCATCTACTAACTATAAGCTACAAATCCCATCAATAAAAACGCAGATTCAACAACTTTTTAAAATCAAAACTCAACCATATAAGAACTTAAGAACTTGAAATGAAAGATGATGATGAACAAGATGAAATGGAAAGATTAAACAAGAACTTGTATTGATGATTAATGTTGAACAAAATAAAACAAAGATTAAAATTACAAGATTTGAAAAACAAAGATCAAAATCACCAAACACCCTAGTGGTGTTGGTGATACCTACGAACAAGAAGAGAGAAAAAGAAGGAGATGAAAAAAAACTAAAAAACTGTATGAAAAGTGTGAGGGGGGATTCCTTTTATAGGTCTTCCTTTTGGTTGGTGAGTGGGCTTTCTCCCGTTCTTCTTGTCTTCTCGTCTTTTCAGAAAAGTTGATGTTTTCGATTCTGATTCGGGATTTGTCGTCGATTAAATTCAACTCGTCTTTTAATTTCTTCGTTTAATAGACTTGAGTTTCTTCGACTTATATAAATCTTCCATCTTTGGTCCTTTTCTTCGATAAATCTTCGAATAGGCCCAGTGACTTCAAATCTTTTGCATCTCTTGGACAATGGACTTCATCTTGAGTCTTTTTCTTCGGCAAAACCCGTGTAATCCAATGTTTTCTTCAATAATCATCCGGTTGGCTCTGAAAACACAATAAACACAAAAACCACGCATAGTTCCAAACAAATGATATTAAATACGCGTTTTGGTCTCGTTTTAGCCAGAATTAAGTGGTAAAAGGATGGGTGTTTACACACCTATCAAATCTCCTACACTTAACCATTGCCATGCCCTCATGCAATGCTTAGTGATAAAGCAATTTTACATTTTTCTCATAATTAATCAACCTTGGACTTATTAAAATACTACTTAAACAAAAATTAAGGTACTAAAAGAAATTAAAACTTAAACGGAAACAAAATGATAGAAAACCATTTTCACTTGAAAATAGCTACATGGAAATAACTTGTAGAGAGATCAATGACTTACATTAGGGATTTGGTGCTGCGAAGATTTATCACCCTCAAGTTTCACGTTCCCCAAACTAAGCTTAAAAACGAGATCATTGTTATTATAAGTTAGTAAATCAAACACTTACACACATGGCTTAATTATATGCTTAAATCCCTTATTCCTAGGTGTATCTCTTATATTTTATTTTTGTCTTAGAATGATCATGAAGATGCATTTTTGGACTTATTTCGATAGTTTATTAAGGCTGAAAGCAAAGTAGGACGATTTGATCAATAGTTAGCTAAAGGACAAAATCTCTTAAAACTGCTTCTCGGGATATCAAAAAGTTCATATCTTGGCATAACTCGGTTCACGATTTGAGACCTTTCTCGGGCCGATATTTGGCATGTACTTCATACTTCATATCTTGAGAGACGTGCTTGAGATAATGGTCTTCTCATCATTCATAGAGTTTCTTCACTTGGAGACTTTTGAGAGGTACTCCAACTTTGTTGACCACGACTTCATGATTATTTCTTCAATCTCTATTTGGGATTTTGAGATACAACGATCCGCCTCCTTTTCGGACTTGGATCTATTTATCCTCATACCTTGTTAGGGTCTTTTCGGATAGACTTCTCCATCATCTTTATGGGAGTTGATTGCTTTTCGTCGTGAGTCTTGATCCTTCATATTGACTTTGGGAATAATGCTTTTCACATCACTTTGGATCTTAGAAATAAAATGGAATCCTCATGCCTTGTTAGGGCCTTTTCGGACTCGCCAATCTTCGCGCCCCGCTTCATAAGTTATGCCTTGGCTATGAACTCTTATCATTACCGAGCAACTTTTAAACGATCTTGGGCTAGAAGCTAAGTAACTTTTCAAATCGTACGACCTTACTTATTGCAGATAAATTATTAGCAAGTGATGGGAGAATAGGCAAATAATTACACCAAGTGAGCTTGCGCAAGAATACCGACTTATAATTGACTCTATCATTTCTCGTCCTCCACAATTTAAAATCTCAAGTAATGAGACTCGTGGATACTTAGCCTAATAAACCAATTAAGGTCTACATGGTTAAGGATACTAGCTAGAATAAACTTGGATAAGTCTATTCGGGTTGAGTCAAAATAAACGCAACGGGCCTAATATGTCAAAGACTTCTAAACTAGCTACACCACTTTATTAATATTTTTGACTTTATTGCGGGATATATACATACGAAAGCAACGATAAAAATTCAAAAATTACGACTAAATGGCCAAAGTTAATAAAAAATTTGAAAAATGTTGAAAAATAGGATTTTCCGGTTAAATGAAGGCATTTTCATGGAAAAGTCCACTTAAAACTTCGATAGAAGTCCCCCCTACACTTAAGATAAACATTGTCCTCAATGTTTAAGCATGTGGGAAAAGTTTCCCCTACACTTATGACATTGTGCACGTTGGTTAACTCGAGTTAAGGAAGAGACGACTAAAGTGATCAATTTCAAATGTGAGAATGAAGAAAATTGAATCACGATAGTTGAGAGATAGAACCGGATTTCGGATAACACGGGAGCACGGTTCTTCAAAGTTTCCAAGAGTGCACTAATCCCTGTAATCACATCACCACACAAATACAAACACCGATAGAGGTCCCCCTACACTTAGGAGGTTAAAACATAAAAGGATAGATACTCGGGCTGCCTCCCGAGGAGCGCTTGTTTTTGATAACCGAGTCACGAGCCTGACTCGACCCAAAATTAGTTCATGGGAAACGTGGTGAAGGATGGAATCACCTCCTGAGAGGTGTCCTCACCAAATTATAACTTCACTCGTTGGCCATTCACCTTAAAATTAGGTCCATTAGGTTGAGCGAGCTCGAGAGTACCATATGGAAAAATTTGGGCAATGGTGAATGGGCCGGACCAACGAGATTTGAGCTTGTCCGAAAAGATTTTCAACCGAGAGTTAAAAAGTAAGACTTTGTCTCCAACATGGAACTCTCGGTTCTTAATCTTAGAGTCGTGAATGAGCTTAGTCCTTTCCTTATAGATCAAAGAATTTTCATAAGCTTCATTACGGAGTTCATTGAGCTCATTGAGTTGGATCTTGCGTAGGTCACCGGCTTTGTTGATATCAAAATTAGCCCACTTCAAGGCCCAGTAAGCCTTGTGCTCCAACTCAATGGGGAGGTGGCACGCTTTCCCGTACACGAGACGATATGGTGTACAACCAATCGGAGTCTTGTATGCAGTACGAAAAGCCCACAAAGCATCATCAAGTTTATCAGCCCATGAGGCACGATGCTCTCCCATGGTTCTTTCCAGAATTCGCTTAAGACCTCGGCTGGATATTTCAGCCTGGCCATTAGTTTGTGGGTGGTAGGCTATGGAAAGATGATGATTTAAACCATACTTAGCCATGACTCTTCCGAATTGGTCATTGCAAAAATGAGTCCCACGATCACTAATAATGGCACGAGGCACACCGAATCTAGCGAATAGAGCTTTCAAAAAGTTACAAACCACCCTTGCGTCATTAGTAGGTAAAGCTTTGGCTTCAACCCATTTGGAGACGTAGTCAACGGCTACAAGGATGTATTTGTTTCCTTTAGAAGAAGGGAATGGCCCCATAAAGTCGATACCCCAAACATCAAAGATTTCACACTCTTGAATGAAATTCTGAGGCATCTCGTCTTTATGTGTGATCGTGCCTTGTTTTTGGCAAACATCACATCGTTTAACCATATTGTGAGCGTCACGATATATGGAGGGCCAATAAAATCCCGAGTCAAACACTTTTTTGGCGGTGTAGTTGGGACCAAAGTGACCACCGGTGGGTCCTTTGTGACAAGCATCAAGGATTTCTAAAGCTGCCGGTCCATCAACACATCGGCGAATAATCAAGTCGGCACATTGTTTGAATAGGTAAGGGTCGTCCCAAAAGTAAGTCTTAATGTCGTTGAAGAACCTTTTCTTTTGTTGGGATGTTAACCCTTCCTTGAGAATTCCACCCGCCAAGTAGTTTGCAAAGTCCGCAAACCACGAGGTTTCATCAGAATTCGAATTTATAGACATTAAGGTCTCCAAGGGAAAAGAATCATTGATTTCTTTGTTCGGATGATCCCCTTGGTAAGGATCCTCAAGTCTGCTGAGATGATCCGCGGCTAGGTTTTCCGCTCCTTTTTTATCGCGAATTTCGATTTTAAATTCTTGGAGAAGCAAAACCCAGCGAAGAAGTCTTGGTTTGGAATCTTGCTTTGTCAACAAGTATTTCAACGCGGAATGATCGGTATACACGATTGTGGTGGAAAGGACAAGATATGGGCGAAATTTTTCAAAGGCATAGACAACAGCTAAAAGCTCTTTTTCGGTTGTCGTATAATGCAATTGTGCCCCCGTCATTGTCTTGCTAGCGTAATGGATTGGTTGGAAGTGTTTATTCACTCTTTGTCCCAGAACCGCTCCAATAGCAAAATCACTAGCATCGCACATCAACTCAAAGGGAAGCTCCCAAGTAGGGGTAACCAAGACGGGTGCCTTAGTAAGCTTATCCTTAAGCAAGTTGAAGGCTTCAAGGCACTCTTTGGAAAAGATAAAAGGAGTATCTTTCTCCAAGAGGTGAGTCATCGGGCGAGCGATTTGAGAAAAATCTTTGATGAATCGACGGTAGAAGCCTGCATGACCCATAAAACTTCTCACACCCTTCACGGTTGAAGGTGGAGGCAACTTAGCGATAACATCGACTTTAGCACAGTCTACTTCAAGACCGGCTTTGGAAATTTTGTGTCCTAGCACGATGCCTTCTTTTACCATAAAATGGCATTTTTCCCAATTCAGAACAAGGCGAGTGTCTTCGCACCGCTTAAGCATACGTTCCAAATTGGCAAGGCAAGAAGAGAAGGAATCCCCAAAGACCGAGAAATCATCCATGAATACTTCCATGGTTTGTTCAACCATGTCATGGAAGATAGCTAACATGCACCTTTGGAACGTCCCGGGGGCATTGCATAAGCCAAAAGGCATCCTTTTGTACGCAAATGTGCCATAGGGACAAGTGAATGTTGTCTTCTATTGATCTTGGGGATCGATGGGTATTTGGAAATAACCCGAGAAACCATCAAGAAAGCAGTAATATTCATTACTCGCTAAACGTTCAAGCATTTGGTCCATAAAAGGTAGAGGGAAATGATCCTTTCTCGTGGCATCATTGAGTTTGCGGTAGTCTATACAAACTCTCCACCCAGTAACGAGACGAGTGGAAATCAACTCGTTGTGTTCATTGGGAACAACGGTTATTCCGCCCTTCTTGGGCACACAATGGATTGGACTAACCCATGGTGAATCCGAAATAGGGTAAATCATACCCGCATCAAGAAGTTTGATAACCTCTGTTTTGATGACTTCATGGATTTTTGGATTCACCCTTCGTTGGCTTTGAATTATGGGCTTAAAGTCGTCCTCCATGAGAATTTTGTGTGTGCAGAAGTGAGGATCAATTCCACGAATATCAGAGATTTTCCAAGCAATAGCCTTCTTGTGATCTTTAAGCACGGCGATGAGGTGAGATTTTTCTTCTTCCTTCAAGTCCTTCGCGATAATGACGGGCGACTTCTTCTCTTCTTCAAGGAACACATACTCGAGATGAGGCGGCAACTCCTTAAGTTCTAAATCCGGAGGATTTTCGACGGGAGGTGTTTTCGAAGTCGGAGTATCGATAGCAATGACCGTGGGAGATGGAAGAGAAGGATTGTCTTTGTTGAGAAGGTTATCAAAGAAATGCATGTCTTCATCCCCATCGGTGGGAGAATCATCATTAGCTAAGTTCACATCTCCCATGGTGGTTTCAAGATTGTTCCAAAACAAATCACTATCTCCAAATAGAGACAGTGATGAATCAATAGAGGAAACGGTTGCAACATTGGGAAGAGAGGTAGGAATACTTTTACAAGCATCTTTGAAGTGTTCTTCACAAGCCTCATCCAGAACGTCAATACAATTAACACTCTCGTATGAATAAGGTTGTTTAGACAACTTTCCCATGTTGAAGACGATTTTATCGTCACCCACTCTCATGATAAGCTCACCGGCTTCCACATCGATGAGAGTGCGACCGGTCCTCAGGAATGGACGACCCACGATCAAGGGAACACGAGGGTCCATCTCGTAGTCGACGATGACGAAATCGGCAGGAAAAGTGAATTTGTCGACTCCTACAAAGACGTCTTCGGCTATCCCCACTGGATAAGCAACCGCACGGTTAGCTAATTCCAAAGTCATTTTGGTGGGGACTAGCCCAGGGAGAGATAATTGCTTCCAAACGCTTAGAGGCATTAGATTAATAGTGGCACCTAGATCGGCTAGGGCCATGCAATTCTCTACTCCCGAGAAATTGCAAGGGATTAAGAAACGACCCGGATCACCAAGCTTGGTTGGCAATTTCCTTAAGAGCACTGCAGAGCAATTCTCATTAAGTTGGGTGTTGGCAATATCAAGAAGCTTTTCCTTGTCACTCAGAAGATATTTAAACATTTTCGCGTACTTAGGCATGTGAGCGAGAGCCTCAGCGAAGGAGATATTAAAATTCAGTTATTTAAACATTTTAAGAAAGTTTAAAACCTGAATATCGTCCTTGCTTTTGAGCTTCTCTTTCCTCAACCTAGATGGATAAGGTATATTGGAAGAAAAGGAAGGTTTCGGGAGAATAGGATCACTCACATCCTTGGGTGGAGGAGGGGTAGAAGGAAGAGGTGGAGAAATTGGGGAAGGAGAAGGATGAGGAATAGGAGCAGGTGACTCGTTCTCCTTAGTCACAATCACCGGTGGAGGTATAGGAAGCTCGGGTTCCTTGGTACCTTTACCACTGCGAGTAGTGATTGCTTTCATCTCCCCTCTTGGATTCGCAACGGTGTTACTCGGAAGAGTACCCGAAGAAGAGGGTTGATTACCTTGGAAGAAACTAGCCATCATGTTCTTCAAGTCATTCGTTTGACTATCCAACGTGTTTCTCATATCGGCTCTCAAATCATTCCCTTGTTTGACCAGGTCTGCTTTCAGGTTGAGCACTTCCGCTGAAGATTTCCCACGATCACATCGTTAGTCCTTATATAAGTTTCCACTTCTTGGTGAAGAGCGGTGGGTTGGTTGGGAGGAGCATTGTATGCGGGTGGTTGATAAGCAGGTTGCTGGTAAACTTGGTTGTTTCGTTGAGGTGGTTGTTGCTGTTTGTGAGGTGGAATGTATGGTGTATGAGGTTGTTGTTGTTGTTGAGGAGGGCAATTGAGGTTTTGTTGTTGGTTTGGTGGAAAACCGGGTGGTGAGAGGTAGTTGTTAGAGCGGTAGCTAAGCAAATTACGGTCACCTTGAGGACGGGCTTGATAAGCAGGTTGAGGATAGGTGTCATATGCTGCATTCACATTTTCAGAAGGGTAGTCTTGGGTGGCAGTACAAGTGGTGTAAGAGTGAGGACCCCCGCATATCTCGCATGGTTGGCTAACAGCATTGACTTGAGTGTTTTTAGCGTTGTTGCTGTTGTTGTTGTTAACGGTGTGGGTAACAAGCGATTCAAGAGGCGTAGTGATTTTGTCCAGTCGCTTGTCGCTGTCACTAGTACTAGCACTAGCAACATTGGTCCGAACACTCTTGGTTTGCACACGAGACTTATTCTCAATGATATCCCAAGCAGCATTGGAAGTCTTAGCCAAAAGATTACCCCCCAAGGCACTGTTTAGTGAATCTTGGTCACTCATGCTTAAACCATTGTAAAAAGTATTAATTTGATGTACTTTGGTAAAACCATGTTGTGGGCATTTTCTTAAAAGATCTTTGAAACGATCCCAAGATTCACTGAACGACTCATCGTACTTTTGTTCAAAATTGATGATTTCATTCCGCAAAGCGGTAGTACGAGAGGGTGGGAAAAAGTAATTGATAAACTTGGTTTCCAAATCCGTCCACGAAAGAATACTCTGTGGCGGTTCCTTAGCAAGCCAATGCCGGGCTTGTCCCTCTAAAGAAAAGGGAAAAAGTTGTAACCGGATTACCTCTTGTGGAACACCATTGAATTTGACCGTGTTAGTGAGTTGCAAGAATCTCTTGATGTGGTCATGTGGGTCATCAATGGTACGCCCCAAGAATGGTTGAGCAGAGACCATCTGGATAAATCCTGATTTGAGCTCAAAGTTGTTGGCTGCGAATGCTGGTATAACAATTGGATCAGTGTTGCCATCTACATGAGCTTGCAGCAGTTCAATCATCGGGCGATTATCCGGTAGAGGCTCATTGTTGTTGTTATTATTCATGTTGTTGAAAGGTGGGTTGTTGTTGTTATTATTGTTGTTTGGAGGTGGTATGTTGTTGTTGTTTTGTACACCGGCCATGTCTAAGTGATCGAGAGGCTCGGGCTCTTGATAAGACGTGGATCGAGTGCGCATACACCTGCAAAAGAACTAACAAGAGAAAAACAAAGCAACAATATTTTTGGTTTTTTATGTTTTTTACTTTTTAGGATTTTTTGAAAATTTATATTTTTTAGTGTTTTTTGAAAATTTTTATGAAAAATTAACGTTCACGGGGAACGGATCCCAAAATCCAAGTTCTCACAAAAAACTTTTGATCTTAACGAGAAGAGCCGGCAGCGGCGCCATTTGATACTCTGGTTTTGCACTGGGTTCTTCTAAATTCTCTCGATATCCTCTCGAATTGATCTTGGTTCTAAGTGGAATGATTGTTCTTGGTTACTAAAAAGGGGATTGGTTTTCTAATCTACTAAATGTTAAATGCTCTAAAATGTAAACTTAAATTTAAAAGCAATTAAATTAATAACAATTAATAAAACTTGAATTAAAATTAAAATTTAAAATTAAAATTAAAATTAAAATTACAGTTGAAATATAAATATGAAATAAAGAAACAGAAAGTAATCCTTAAAAATGCTCAAAAGAAATTTGATTCGGAAGTTTAACCTTGATTCGGAAGTTCACTCGGAACTTGGTTCGAAACCCTTGATCCGGAACTTCGTACGGAAGTTTACTCGGAACCTTCACTCGGAACTATTGACCCGAAAGTTGATCCGGAACTTTCTTCGGAACTTTGAGTCGGAAGTTTATTCGGAACTTTTAACTCATTCGGAACTTTTAACTGATTCGGAACTTTTAAAGGAAAAACTCATTCGGAACTTTTCAAAAAGAAGTTGATTCGGAACTTTTGCTCATCCGGAACTTTTGGTTCATTCGGAAGTTTTGCTCATCCGGAACTTTTGAAATTGACTCGGAACTTTTTAAAAGGAAATTTATTCGGAAGAAAGAAAACTCATTCGGAACTTTTGTTCACCCGGAACTTTATGTTCATCCGGAACTTTATGTTCATTCGGAAGTTGTAGTTCATCCGGAACTTTTCGTTCATCCGGAAGTCTGGGAAACTCAAAAATAGTAACTAAACCGAAGAACAGGGGAAATCGATTTTAATCCAAAAATCACCAAGTTTTTCACCAAAAACTTAAATAAACTAATCACTAAGCATCTACTAACTATAAACTACAAATCCCATCAATAAAAACGCAGATTCAACAACTTTTTAAAATCAAAACTCAACCAAATAAGAACTTAAGAACTTGAAATGAAAGATGATGATGAACAAGATGAAATGGAAAGATTAAACAAGAACTTGTATTGATGATTAATGTTGAACAAAATAAAACAAAGATTAAAATTACAAGATTTAAAAAACAAAGATCAAAATCACCAAACACCCTAGTGGTGTTGGTGATACCTACGAACAAGAAGAGAGATAAAGAAGGAGATGAAAAAAAACTAAAAAACTGTATGAAAAGTGTGAGGGGGGATTCCTTTTATAGGTCTTCCTTTTGGTTGGTGAGTGGGCTTTCTCCCGTTCTTCTTGTCTTCTCGTCTTTTCAGAAAAGTTGACGTTTTCGATTATGATTCGGGATTTGTCGTCGATTAAATTCAACTCGTCTTTTAATTTCTTCGTTTAATAGACTTGAGTTTCTTCGACTTATATAAATCTTCCATCTTTGATCCTTTTCTTCGATAAATCTTCGAATAGGCCCAGTGACTTCAAATCTTTTGCATCTCTTGGACAATGGACTTCATCTTGAGTCTTTTTCTTCGGAAAAACCCGTGTAATCCCATGTTTTCTTCAATAATCATCCGGTTGGCTCTGAAAACACAATAAACACAAAAACCACGCATAATTCCAAACAAATGATATTAAATACGCGTTTTGGTCTCGTTTTAGCCAGAATTAAGTGGTAAAAGGATGGGTGTTTACACACCTATCATATCTTTTTGGCATTTGTAAAAGCTAATGCGACTTATGATTCAAAGGGCCTATTCGCCGCCACCCTTATGTTTCTAACCTATACACATGAAACCACAATTCGTCATTTTTATTATCGTCTACCAAACTAATGACATGGTTTCGGTAGACTAAGCGGTATTAGTGTGCTAGGTGGCTTTAGTGCGTTTGTGGTTGTTTAGTTGTTTTGGTAACTTTAGTTTACAAATGATTATCGGGTGGTGGTCGTGTTAGGCTCAGTTGGGGGCCTGAGAATGGTGGTGGTTGGAATGTTAGGCCTGGCGATGGTGGTGCCGTAGATACGGCTCAGAGATCAGAACATATTGCCGTTCAATTCGATCAGGTAATTAAACCACATCAATTTATGTTAACTTGGATTCACTATGAACACGGGTAAAAGATCCGGAGGTCGGGGAGGATAGAAGTGTTGTTTAGCCATTTTAGTGAGAGAAACAAGAGAGAATAAAAGTGTGTTTTATTCTAGAGAGATAAAGGTAAGACAAGAAATGAAAAGCCTCACCCCTCCATGGAAGTATGGAGGGGTTTATATAGCACGGGACTTGGACTTTACATATGACAATATTAGTCCTTGCAAGTCCCGGCTATGAAACTAATGTAATTCCGTTAGTCGCACACATTTTAAGGCTAACAATCGTCCCCCAATGTGGTGACATACGGAATTACTTACAATGTTCCTAACAAATGCAAATACAACAAAAATATGACAGTATTAAGTTTGCTTCCAATGCTAAGGATGACACTGTTGTCTTCAAGTCTTCTAGAAAAACTTATACCCCAGTTAGAATCCTCTTTGTCTTTGCTTGTTGAGGAACCATTGTATCATGTATGAACTGGATTAACTTCCCCCCAATTCATACCACATGTCTTGAAAAGCTTTCTTCATAGACTTCTTTTTGACGAAGCTTCTGAATCAGCTTCCCCCCAAACCAATATCCCTGTCTTGAGCAGAACCTATAGCTTGAGCAATCTTCTATCTTTGACATTTAAAGTGCACAGCGGAATTTTGTAGAAGAAGAAGCAAACCACACCAAGTAACTACTACCTTGACATTTTTGGTCTTCATGATTATGTGTTTGGGGGAACATGTAAGAAATCAGCAACAAATCTTCTCACGCTTGTAGAATGCTTCCCCCTGGAAGTTGAACTAAGTACTCCAGAGTGGGAACTCAGTCTCCAAAGTACACGTTCTTCCCCCATGATGGTGACGAACTCTCGGAGGCATCATCTGACGTGTACGGTCAAAATCGCGAGATGTTCTTATCGAATGTATGATGGTGACCAACACTCGGTAGCGTTCTTGTCGAACGTATGGTGGTAAAGAACACTCGGTAGCATTCTTGTCAAGAGTATGGTGGTTAAGAACACTCGGTAGCATTCTTGTCAAAAGTATGGTGGTTAAGAACACTCGATAGCATCATCTGACGAGTACAATCAGAATCGCGAGAAGTCCGTATCTGAAGCAGTAATCTTTGTTGACATTCTGTAGCTCAAGTTGCTCGTGAGAATTGGTTGCTGATCACATCTCTACTCTTGTACTCTCTGGCTAAACTTACCGACCTCGTATTCTTTCGGCTATCTGTAATGACCACTGGTGAAGTAAACCTGATATTCCAAACTTGAAACTGAAGTACAATCTCCCAAATTTGTTACTTACGCTTAGCACTGTGTTGATTGAAGAACGGTGCAGAGAAACGTCTCTTAGAATCTTATACATAAAGAGAGAGGTATAAGATGTAGAACACCTCTTGAAGTATCCACAACTCTCGGTGAGTGTGACACTGAGCACTACAACGTAACTCCTTAAGTGATAGTTGTCCATGTCTTCGACCATCCACCCCTTGACAGTGGAAACTAGATAAATCAAGTCTCAATCATAAATGCTGAAGCGAATCATCAACCGATAGAGGGGGTGAAAAGGCTCGATGATGAATTGAGTAGACGCCTTCGTGATATTCCACTTCACCTTCAAATAATAAATACCAAATCCAATTCGTAATCACTTGACATTACTTTGCCCGAATACTAGCCGTTTTGACAATTTTAGTGAATCTTAAAGGATCGTTTTGGTGTTTATTTGTTTTTGTCGTGTTTGTCGTGTTTGTTTGAGAGTCATTAACTATGAAACAAACGATGACTAAGAAGATGAGAAGTCGTCAACGTCGTCTAGCTAACTTGACTTTGAAGCCCAAAATCCGACATATACCCCAACTGATGGTTTTCAAAACAATGTTTCCTTTGGTAAAAAAAACGTCCATCACTTTAGTTCAAATTATGCATGCCCCAGCCTCATGCTCATTACATGGCCCATCAATGAATATAACTAGATCCAATAAACCAATGGCTAATTGTCGGATCTAATTCACTAAATGTAACATATTCGGTCCAACATACCAGAATTTACGAGGCCCAACATTCTTTAATCAACTATTTTCCATCAACCGTATATATCTTACATTTGATATCCATATTTGGCCAACATTCCAACACTGACAAAACTAAAAGTCCAAATAAGATCTAGCCCATATATCAAGTGTGATGCCCGGTTCAAGTCAGTGAGATATGGGTCAAGGGATATATAAAACCAACTTTACCCTAATATTTCTCATTTAACCTAACATAATCACACAACATAGGTTCGTCCGCCCCTATCTCCTTCCAACGTTTTCTCCGCCCCCATCATAACACTTTTCAAATAATCCACATCTAAATAGAACCAAAGGCGGATCATATGATTGTCACCAAATAAATCAATTCCAATGAGTTCCATCATCAGTGTTATACGAATCACAATCAAATAACCACTATACCCAATCAATTCAACCATGCCTGATCTAATTCGAGAATATGCATGTAACAAGTAGTGCTTCAAGATCAAAAATGGTCTCAGGTAGGGTGATTAGTTGTTAGAATCGATTGCATGTGGACTATTTATGAATAAACGAATCGAAGAGGAAGTAAACACACTTGTTTATGTTCCAATTCAGGAAGATTCGAATATAAAAGTGATCTATGATGAACTCGTTTCTAACAGGTCTTAAAGATTTCATATGTCTTCAACAAGTTAAAAGAAACGATACTGAGATCAGTTAGTTGATTAGATACGAGTCTAGATGGGTTTAAGGTGACGATGGGTTAGGATAGAGAGTCGGGGTTTGATTGACGATGATGTTGAGTCGGTTTGAAACAGTTTTAAGGTCTTGGTATATTCTGATTTTTGGTCATGATCACAAAGTTTTTCAATAAATATAACCAGTCATCGTAATGTATCAAAAACTCTGTCCATCGGAATGTTTTAAACTTCATCCATCGCAATATATTTTTTAATACAATCCATCGCAATCAACCATAATCCATCGCAATGTTGGAAACATTTTGGCAGCATGACGACATGAATGCCATTGCGATGGATCAAGCCACCCATCGCAATGAGACCCATCTTATTGAGTCGCATCGCAATAGATTCAGCCCAGTCCATCGGAATGTGTAAAAATATACCCTATCGGAATAAATCCGGAAAAGAAGCCATCGAAAACTGCTACCGTAATGCTTCCATCGTAAAAGGTTTTGATACCCAAAAATAATGGATCTGATATATTTTTCTGTCCTTTTCCCAATAAAAAACATGTAAAATTTGATGGAAAAAAAAACGTGAAGAGAAAAAGGACAAAAAAGGAATTGATGAAACCAAGAACGGCTGATTAAAAATGGATAAAGTGGCTGATTAAAAATGGATAAAGTGGTGATGTTTTAGATCGTGTAACACAGTTTTTCAAAGAAAAATGAAAAACGTACCAAATCAAAAAACATCCGACACACAAACACGAACACAAATCGTGATACAAAAACACGAAACACCCCCGGTTATCTCTGATACCAATTGTTAACTTGGATTCACTATGAACACGGGTAAAAGATCCGGAGGTCGGGGAGGATAGAAGTGTTGTTTAGCCATTTTAGTGAGAGAAACAAGAGAGAATAAAAGTGTGTTTTATTCTAGAGAGAGAAAGGTAAGACAAGAAATGAAAAGCCTCACCCCTCCATGGAAGTATGGAGGGGTTTATATAGCACGGGACTTGGACTTTACATATGACAATATTAGTCCTTGCAAGTCCCGGCTATGAAACTAATGTAATTCCGTTAGTCGCACACATTTTAAGGCTAACAATTTATGTATCTTGCTTCATGTTTTATTACATATGTATTGGGCGTCTTTTCTTATTCTATAAAGATTAGTTTGATTGATTTTGTCTATCTTTTTTTATAGTTTTTATATTTGTTGTCGTGTCATGTTATAGTTTTTTGCATTTCTTATTCTAGGTTATTGTGTTTGTTTTAATCCGGGTAGTAATAATTAGTTTCAGGTTTAATGAGACCGAAAAGCATTCAGTTCAACTAGAAAAAATTAGAAGGTTTGTGCACTTGATTAAACCGTGAGCTTAATCTAATAGGCTCACTTTTTTGGTAATCTGAAGGTTAGTTTTCAACGTGCCCCTCTCTTAATATACATGACTTCAATTTCAAACATGTCCAATAACATACTTTCACATTTTGATAATAATGTTTAGATTTTATTCTGATGTAATTAAATATGATAATCAAATAAGAAGTTATCTGGTCCTTTGCAATTCTGTGTATTAAGTTATGGTCAACATAACCATAAGGAATAAGCAGCTAAAGCAAGCAACCTCCTTGTTGAAAGTCAAATTTCTTATGTCGGCCACATATACGGTGTTTGGGACTGTGGACCTGCAATGGAAAACCAAATTTTTAGTCAAACAGATCATACATTTTCAAAGCTAATCTAAACTTGTGCTTGTATGTCAGATTGTGATCACGTGGTTGTAGTAACATGTAGCAGCAGCCAGAAGGTGGTGTAAAGATGAGATTTAATTAGGTTGAAGGAAATTGTGTTTTTTGGTAATGGGTTACCCCGGTAAATATAGGTTGAAGGAAATTGTTACTATCTCTAAAATCATATGGAAGTCTAAATAGAGGCACATATGTTTATGCCTAGAAAACATAGAAGAAAAAAACACGTATGTACAAAGTTATGAACAAAGGTTACGAATTCATTACCTAAATGTACCATCGGGTTGCTTAAGAGCTGCATTCGATAAATAGGACACAGACTACCAACTTTATAGCAACCTAATGGTACATTCAAACGTGTGATTTTTTGTATTTGCATTTGGAGGTTCATGTATTATAGGTTGTTAGGTTTTTCTACTTTAGGTTCTTAGTGGTGTGTTTCAATTATCTGCAAACAAATAATATTTGTTAACTGGTTTAATAATCGGGGTTTCTTTATATATATATATATATCTTAAAGAGGAAATAGAAAAGCAAAACACAAAAAAGGATGCACTGGAAGCTCGAATAAGTGTAGCAGATACAAAAATCGTTGAACTGAATGTGAAACTAAAAAAGGTACCATTTGATTATTACTTTGTATGACAGGAAATTATACAATTCAAACAAAATGTCTTTAGTAATGCTAGAAAGTCCCTCTGACCTATTCAAACCAAAGTAATTGTTATGATCCGGACCCTTGAAAACTCGCTCAACAAAAACATAATTTATTACTATTTTTTTCTTTCAATTTCCAGCTACAGAAGATAAATGAGGAACAGAAGATTAAAATTTGTAACACAGAGCGTGCTCTACAAAAGGCTAACATTTGTTGCAAACTTGAGTCTCTAATGTTCCAAAATGTTACCTTCCTTCGGATAATAAAAAGGCTACGTATGTGTCTTTAGGATAAAATAATTTAGAGCTGTTACCCACGCTAAACAACTTACAAAGGTATATCAATCTCTTCTTGTATTATTATTGATTTGACCCTTGTCAATCCTTCGCCATTAGACATTTTCTTTGCTCTCTGTTTTGTTTGACTAAATTAGTTGCTTTATACCCGGGAACTTTTTATGTATAAGTTGTATACCCATCAGGTCCAAGATTCATGGCTTCCATCATGGCTCGCAATTCAGTTATTTCACTGTCAGGTATTTTTTTCTTCGTCTTTTCCTTACTGTGCAGTTTGTTTGTCCAATTTTGATATCTCATTTTGTCTGTATTTTGTTAATGCGCAGAATTTCTTGGTAACCAATTGGAATATGCATGGATGGCCATCTCTAGATATTGCAGTTCAAAAGGTCTTCTAGCTATTCTGATGTAACCAATGTCTTACACTTTTTATGATCAGTGATAACCACTAATCGTTATCAGGAAATTATTGTTACTGCTATCCTTAGCTTGTTTTTCTAATTCTATGTTTATTACGGTCCTTTTCTAGGCAATAGAAACGGAAGCTCAAGTTCGAAATTGGGCACGACCCCACATTGATGCATTTCACACAGTAAGTTGGTCTCTTAAAGTTACACTTGATTCCTAGAATTCTAATTGTGTAGCTAATCAACTTCATTTAGAAAAATAAACCATCTACTTCATAAAGTTACACTTTTAAGTTTTTTAAAAGCCTTTTCACAGATTATTTTTTGTATGTAGAAATAATTTTGTTTGACCGTTACTATTTTATAAGCTCTATTATTTGTATTGTTTATTAATTGACCTTTATATGACAATATCCGATGTTATCTCCTATATTTGCAGAAATGGATCCCTACCATTAAGGAACAGTGGCTTACATTCGTGACAAATGTGGAACCACACGTGCAAATGCTTACTGCCAAAACTGTTGAAATTTACCATGAATCAAAGAAAACTATGAGGCCTTATGTTGTCAAGTTACAAAATGTTGTGGATCCATACATTGAGGTTTTTGCCAATCATTTCGCTCACAGATTTTGGTGGGTGTATTTATGCATAGTAATTGGGATGTCACCAACTAATTCTCTTATGTCATTATCTTTGTAGGAAGTTAAGAATTTCACCGGTCCGTACATCAATCAAGTGACTAAGACTCTGAAACCTCATATAAATAAAGCATATATTTTTATAAAGCCTTATAGTAAAAAAAAATACTCAGAGGCTTTAAAAGACTGTCTAAAACCACCCTAAGTTACCATCGTCAGGTAAAAACTTGTGCCTTTTTTCCTTCTTGTTTTGAAGTTTTGATGAGATTGCATTTATACATAGTCTCGTCGTCCAAAACGGGCTTAAAACGCTTAAAAATGTCATAAAATACCCTAAAATATGCTTGTGTTTGTTCATTGTGTATTTTAGGTACGGATATCGTGAAATCAACAAAAGATTACAAGAATCAAGCAAAAACGAACACGTGAAACGAAGCCGCACAAAGAACCGGACCCGGATCATGATTTTCCATTAAAGTCCTTGAAGTTTAAAGATTGTACAAGATTGATCCCTTATCTTTGGAGATTTGTCAACTTTAGTCCTCCAAGAATGAAGTTATATAAGAAATATCCTTCATGTATCAAGACTTGTCAAAAGAAGCCCTTGAAGATCTCAAATATTGCAAGAATTACCCTTGATTCAAGTTTGTTAAGATAAGAGGACCAATTCTGCAATTTGCTCTAAGTTGAATACAAAGGAATGGGAGTTTTTAGGCTGCAAAGTTTGTATGAACATGTTTTACAAAGCAAGGGACTAGTTTTGGCCAGACAAACAAACTTCACCCCTCCTATTACAGCTTGCCACCTCACCCCACTCACACCTCTACACCACTCCTGCTCCAACATGTCACCACCCCACGCCACCTCACGAGTCAACTAGTTAAACACTCCACTTAACCCCTAAATAAAATGAATTAAACGATTTAAAATCGTTTATTAATATTTTTTTTTGGTGGGAAACAATTACTGCTCACTCATCACCCCCAAATCCACCCTAATCACACTTATAAACCCTAATCCTAATACACCCCTAAATCAAAGGGGTTTTCCCACCATAAACTCCAGATCCTAAATTAAACACCTCTTAACCAAAACCCACCACATAAACCACCACCCCGTAACCTCCTATGACCCATACGTATGTCCCCTGCTTCACCATATTGGGCAAAATCAGCATCTTACAGCCAAATCAACGTTCCACAGCCTAAACTTGTTCCCAAAGACATATTGGATGTTCAAGATCATTCTAACAGCTGGACTACATCACTTTCCTAGTATAATATCACATGAGAGCATTTTGACCATTTTTCAAATTTCTGAGACTTGTGGGCATTTTTGGATATTCACTGTATTAGGGTTTAGCTTCTAGAATTCTCCTTATCATTGTATAAATAGGGACGAATTGTGTCCCTATTTCTTTATTCCAATTTTGATTTGTAAACTTTTGAATTAATGAGTAGTTAAAGTTTTGTTTAAAACCTTGCAAATGATACTGAGTTCCATTCTTTTTTTCATTGTTTTAGTTTAACTAATTTACTTTCCTTTGTATTCATTTAGCCTTTGCAAATTCTTTTTAAAGGGTTCTTGAAGAACCTTTGGTGTATAAAATTACCATTACCTTTTGATCTTGACACCATGAAAAGGTAGTGGATTTATACAGTAAAGTTGAAATTTGTTGGATATATGGGTTAAAATTTGGTTTTCAAAATTGATTGGTTCAAAGATTTAGCTAAATCTTTCCACTGTTTTATTTGTCTTTATCAGTTACTGTATCAAAAGCTACAAGCTTTTGTCTTGTAGACCTTTGGGTACTGCAGCTTGTTTACACTTTCTGTTGATCCACATTTGGGTTTCACAAAGAGTGCACTTTTCTTCAAAAATATTTCATAAAGAATCTTGGTTTACATATTTAATTTCTCTTTAACTCCTTACTGTTTCATAAGCTCACTTAGAAGCTGCTTGACATACAGCTTCTAAGCCTGCTTAGGGAGCTTGAATTGTCTCTTTTTTTGGTTTTGTTGTGTTATCAACAGGGATCAAGAAAACAAGACATAACAACCCTTGACTATTATAGTCTTGGGTTGTTAGGACTGTTGTAGTCCTCACCATCTCTCACTCTTTCAAACAATTCTTTCCCTTGCTAAACTGGAGATGGCATCAGCTATTGTGGGGCCTGGATGTGGGTCCCAATAAGTAAAAATCTGGCTTGAACCCTCTTGTGAGCATAGTTATGATATTTGTGGTGATTTTGTGATTCTCCATGATTATTGATAGTTAGATTGCTTATTTGATAATCTCTGGTTATGTGTTACATGTTTAGTGTGATTTACTCAGGTTTTGATTAGGACTCTTTGATAGTTGTTTGAAAATCTTGTGTTTTTCATTGTAAGGGGTGTTTGGATCTGTTTCTAATAGGCATATATTGGAATCTTTGCATGATAAAATTAATTTAGACATGCTCAGTTAGGATTGTTAAGTGTGTTTTAAGTTTTGGTTGAGGTAGTATAGGAAAAGAAAAAGAAATTACATGATAGTCAAAAATCTGTCCACTTAATCAGTTAGGCCTTAAGACTTTATTTTTGTGATTTGAGAATTGAAAGCTTGTGAACAAATAGAACTAGTGGTAATATAGGATATTGTGTATGTTAGTTGTGGCTAGGTAGTGTTATAATCAAGAGTTGGTGATTCAAAGTTCACCAAGTGACCAAGTGCATCAGTAAAACACCACCAGACCCCATTTTCTTGATTCAGTAAGTGTATTTGCTTGATTTTGTGATTTTTGTGTGTTAGACTTGTGTGTTTTTCACTTGCTATTGACTCCCCACACTCCACTGAGTGTGGGGGTGCCTTTGTATTCCAAAAACTCCAAGAAACAAGCTTTAAAATCGTCCAAATCATTTTTATGTGATCAAGCAGTGGGACCAAGTTCCCACTGTTAGTGTAATTGTTCCCACTGTTGTGCAAGAAGACAAAAACCTTAACAAGTCACTATCAGATTTTGTGTTTTTTGTCTTTAGTGAGTAAATCTTAGCATTTTTCAGTTTTTTCATTTTCCCTTAATCTTTTATAATTTAAAGTTTTTTAGAAAAAGAAATTTTATTTTTTGATTATTTTATTATTTTTATCATTATTTTAAATTTAAATTAGGTTTTAATATTCTATTTTTCTCCTATTAGGCTTAAAATTACTCTTTTCAATTTTTTTCATTTTTCTAATGTTTAGATAAGTAAAATAGGATTTTTGAAAAAGTAAAATTATTTTTCTTATTATTTTATTACTTTTTATGATTATTTTCATTTAAAAAGTGTTTTTAGTAGTTTAAAAATAGATAAATAGTTTAAAAATTTTAGAATTTTTTTAGTAATTAATTGATATAAGTAAGATATTAGTTTGATAAAGTATAACTTTGGACTTTTTGTTAATTATATTTGATTTTAGGGCTTTAATTAGCATTTAAAATTAAATATTTAACTAATAATAAGTTTTAAAATTTATTTATTGAAATTTTATTCTTATTTATATTATTTTAGACTTAATTTTGAATTTTAATTAATTTTTAATTTAAAATTTTATTTTCGTCGCGTTTTACGTCATTACGTTTACGTTTTACGTTTTACGTCATAGTTTAATCGTAGTATAACTCGTCTTTTAATTTTCTCTCTTTCTAAACCCAAAAATGTCACTAATCCAAACATTGCTTTATACGTATTGGCACACATCACACACCTCCTTCGAGAACAAACTCGCACTTATTCGATTTGTCGGTTTTCCTAACCCGTCGAATTTAATACTTGCCACGGTTATTTGTTTTTCCTAAAACAAGTGACTAGAAATACCTACATCAAGTTTCCTTGTGTGTGTGTATAATATCAGGGTTGCTGTTTATTTATCAAGGTTTTTGCCAACATTCACGAGATGTATAATATCAAGGTTGTTGTTTATGGTATGTGTGGTTTATCATATTTCTATACAACGACGTTCTTAATTTTTATCTGATAGCTTAGAAATTAATTAGCAACATATCGATCAATATCGTACTTGAGATGTGGAAAATTAACTTAGTGCTACATTCACACAGGTCAGGACTTACGAGGTGTTTAGATATGCCCTTAAATAGGTTATACTTAATTATATAACCAACTTATTAGCTTAAGCTTGATCAAAACACAATTATCTTACTCAAAGTTCCTAAACACCGTAACCAAACATATTAAAAAAGTTTATCCACATAATTACAATGTGCTTCGTTTTTTCTCTTAAGATGATGCAAACAGTTTTTTTAATGATCCATATATTGATGTTAGGAGTCCTCATTTGCTATTATTTTTTGTAGGTACAAAGAAAGTCTTACTACGCAACCAATTCTTGATATCTAAAGGCAACGACATCAGGACTATGAAGTAGAAAAAACCAAGAACCGAGTTCGGTTATGTGACTTGTAGGAAGTAAACCTGGAAAACTATCATGTAATTAAGAAAAAATCCTTTTTCTACATGTTTACTTTATAATCAATACAATGGGCCGGTATAGGTTCAAGGTGAGCATATTAGATTGACTATATGAACTGCTTCGTATCTCATAATTACACCTATGTTGGTCATCCAAATACCCTCTTAGAAAAACGAACCAATATATCTTTTTTGATTATAATTTAGCTAATCCTTATCCTATTTTTCTTTTTTTTTTGCCTATCTACAACTCTAATGGTTTCTTATGTGTGGTTATAATCTAATCGTTACACAATACAACAAGCAAGGCAATGGAGATGACAACTCATGTTGTCACACGAGGGATGTAGTTCGACAACGAGTCAATATATTTGACTAACCTTGCGATAATGACGAAGGTATGTCCTTTCATGTTTATAATATTTGGTTTTCTGCATATATTTTTCACTGATGTTATTAACTTTATATACTACTACCTAGATTAGCGTTTTGCATTTTTTTTATTTTGATCAGAGCCCATGTTTTTTCTGTCTGACTTCTGATAGTGTTTAGATTTTTGTTTTCGTTAGGACTTAGTATCAATGTACAAAAATTATTGATACATATACAATTTCCTGTACTATATTGTATACGACGAGTTTGCATTGGTCATATAGTTTAGCTAGCGCCTAGCAGAAAAGTTGGAATATGAAGAAGCTTTGTGTTTCATTTTCATATCTCTTCCAGATTGATAATACAGATGACTGAATCTTTCTAACAACAAATAAAGTACTCGATATCAGTTAGGAACTACTTAAGATTCACAATGATAATATATTTGATCTATTAATAAATTTGGGTACATATAGTACACCGCACTTGATAAGATTTACGTGTATCCAACACTTTATGGGCTTTTAACTTTGAACATGCTCTCATGGTTCATTGAGTAGCCAACACATTCTAATTCATGCACCTTGCAAGTTGCAACTATTTTTCTACTTATTTCTTGATTATCTGATTTGTTTTTTGTTATTAAAAAGTTATCAAGTGGTACATAGATTTTTATTTAATATAATTATTTCTAGATGCAATTTGTTAATAATTCACAAAAAGTGTACTACAATTGTAAACCTGTACATGTATCGATTCAGATAACATTACTATACCTTAATTCTTTCAAAAATATATCAACATTATACTACCCGTTTTATAAGCCAATAATGATGTTTAGCATAAGCATGCGTACTTAAATTCATTTCATTCCATGATAGAATGAGATATTTAGTTGCAATTTGCTGCTAAAAACGTAATAGTTCTGTAGGTTACATCTCTTTGTCACAATCTTCTAAACCCAAAGCTTCTTCTTCTAAGCTTTCCAAGAAACCGAAAATCTCGGTTCGACCTATTTGGGTCAAGAAGAACAAGGATCATCATGATTCCTCTTCTTCCAACCTTGCAAGACTTCTTTCTCTCCCATTGCGTATTGGAATGAGACTTTCTCAATTGATCCAATTACCGGAGAAAAAGAAGTTCTTCCACCACCACCTAAACCTTGCAACATACCTTCTCTAAATGACCTATCTTCTTTCCCAAATCTCAATAGGCATTGTAAAAACATCTCTTGTCCATTATCTCCCTCTCCACCACCACCTTCTCATCTTGATGGTCCTCCCCAATCCAACGACATTGTTTTGCATCATGGAAGCTCGTGTGATTGTTTCCGATTTCAAAAAATTGAACTTTCTCATGTGTATGTGTAACACCCCACTTGGATAAGTGGACCGTTACATGTACTTATGGCGTGTCATCAAAGCATGCAAGGAAATCTCTTAAAAACATCAACTGATGATAACGAAAATACCAGAATCAAACATCGGTAGTCCAAACATAAGCTCAAATATAAAAGATTAAGTACTGAATAAAGGACTAGACAATGTCCAAACAAGAAAAGTAATGTATGAAGTACATAAAGTAAAGAAGTCTGGATAGCTTCCATCCAATGCACATACTCTCTCAGAATCCTAAGAGCGTCCCTGTGTACTTGCCGTTTGGAACATGAAAAGAAAACTACGGCTGAGCATAATGCCCAGTGAACGGATATAAAGCATGATAAGAATGTACTGGAATGAAACATATAACAAGTACTGAAGCTATAAACTGATAAGTAAAGAGTAGCGGAAAACTGTATATGTTTTGAAAAGTCTGATTTATAAATAGTAAAACTGAATTATTATCTGTTAAATCTGAAACATGCATTTACTGTATTTTAAGTGCCAAAAGCTTATAGAGGTCATGTGCTGTAACAAAGTCTGCATGAATACATAGAGGGGTGACCTCGTCATGCTGTAGAGGGGTGACCTCTAACTGTTATGCTGGGTGGAGGGATCAAATCCAATGTGAAGGATGTAGAGCACACACCACATTCACCTGATAAGCTGTAAACTGATAACCTAAGATGCACCCATACGCCCCACTGAGAATACTGATAAAATGGCCAAGCTAAAATAAAGGGACGCTACGAGAAATCACTCCCTCGTAGAGGAGTCATGACACCGGTGCCTCAAGTGCCGTGGTTACGGTACCTCCGTAACTAGTATATCTGGTCATGCATGTATATAAAGCTCAAACAATTCATATAGTTATCATGTAAAGTTTTTAAAACATATAACTGGGAAAAATAGATGGCTGCAGACGGGGAATCCTAATCAAGCATAGGAAAGGATGTCCATACTGAAGGACGGAAAATCCGTACCTTTTGTCCAGTAACTGACTACAAGGAAAACTGATGAGACTCCTACTCTGACTTCACAAAAACTACATGAATAACGGACGCGAATGAGTTGTTTGATATCTGTTATTTTTACTGATCATAACTGTTCTTAGTTTGATTTACTTTATTCTTGTATTACTGTTGTGTATAATCTGTAAATTCTGATTGTTCTATAATAGTACTGATTAATGTATTCTCTGTATTCTTGGTTACTGTATAATATGTATTCCAATATTATGATATTACTATAAATAGTACCCTACTATAAATAGAAAGTTTTCTAAATTAGAAAGGTTTCCAAATTAGTTTCTTGAAAATTAAATCATAAATAAATCACATGTTTTTAAGTAATTAAAAAGGATTTAACTAATACTAATTTAATTTTACTAATTAAATTAATAAAACAAAATCACTTGACTAATTTATTTATAAAACTAATTTTATAAAAATGATTTAATCATAATTAAAATGAACCCCGTATTTTATTATTATACGCGAGATCCCGAAAACCCGTGCTAAAACCTTCCCCTAGACACCCATGTCTCGGGTTAAACTAAACAGGGCCCATCACGACCCACGTCGTGGTCCCCCTGCTGACGTCACACCAACAGTAGCCACTGGCCTAGTGCCAGTTGCTACTGTCTTCATAGTGGTTCCCACTGTTTGTTATTAGTTCCCACTGTTTGGGTCGTGTTCCCACTGTTTGTTATTTGTTCCCACTGTTTTGTTATTGTTTCCCACTGTTTGTTATTGTTCTCACTGTTCTGAACCCTAAGACCCACCGAGAGTTATTAGGACTCTCGGTTGCCACTGCTATCAATCAAACACCCCTCGAACTAGGCTATTTACCCACTATTTATTAAACCAAACACCCCTATAGGCTCGTTTACCCCCTGTTTGGGGTTTGGCTCGCGACTGATCACAAGAAGGGCCACACCTAAAACCCACCTAGAGCTTTATATTCTCTCGGTTTTCGTGTATAACATCAACACCCGACTAATTCATGATTAATACATGTTTAATAATTATAGTTTCATCTGTTGTTGATCTTAAACGCATAACCTTATGATTTGTAAAAGATAAGAAAGAATGATTACCTTGATTTGTGATACGGGATTGACTATAAACACGTAATCGAACCAAATACAAAAATCAAAAACCGTTTTCCTCTTTTGTTTGTCTCCAACCGTCGCCACCCCAAGACATAGAAACCCTAGTTTTTTTATGTTTTGTTATAATGAAAAAGGGAATGTACATGTTTATGTGATAACTTAAATACGGGCTAGGCCTTAAAGCCCATTTCCTTTTCTTTTGTTTCTACAAACCGCCAGCCCACACACCAAAGTATGTATTTCATTTTCGTTTCGTTTGTTATTTTTGACGTTCGTGTTCGTGATTCGAGAATTTTGTAATATTTATTTTCTGAATAAATACTTACGTATACATACTTACGTAATATTTTCTGGCATTTATTAATTATTTTTCAGAAATAATTACTTACGTAACGTTTTAAATAAAGTCTGAGACCGCGTGCTATTAATGTTTAAGGATTTTATGGCGGGTTTTACAACTCTTCTCCTCTAAAAAAATAATTCGTCCTCGAATTAAGAATGCGATAATGTTGCGGTTTTACAATTCGCCCTCTCTAAAAGGAAATTTCGTCCTCGAATTAAAGGTAAATTAAGCTGGTGTAGTTATAATAGCTGAAAGGATACGTAGGCTAAAAGGACATGAAAGCTGAAGAGACATAAAAGCTGAAAGACATACCCGAATCATAACTGGAAGTGCGGATAAGAAGTCCGTATAGACTCCTTAGTTTCCCAAGTAGCCTCCCGCTCGGAATGGTTCCTCCACCGGATCTTGACAAAAGGAATAGTCTTCCTTCTAATAACTCGATCGTGGCGATCTAAGACTGCTTCGGGTTCTTCAATATAAGATAGGTCCTCCCGAATTTGATCGAATGGATAATTAACTTTGTGAAGCCCATGATAGTTATACCCTTTGAGTAGTGATACATGGAATACGTTATGAACATGGGAAAGCTGAGGCGGTAACGCCAATCGATATGATACTTCACCGACACGTTCGAGGATTTCGAACGGTCCGATGTAGCGAGGGCTGAGCTTTCCCTTGAGGCCAAAACGTCTGACCCCGCGTGCTAGAGATACTTTGAGGAACACTCGATCCCCAGTCTGAAATACTAGATCTCTGCGATGCTTGTCAGCATAACTCTTTTGGCGAGTACGCGCTTCTTGCAGCTTTGCCCTGGCAATTGCGACCTTTTCATTGGTCAGCTCTATTAATTCTGGTCCCTCAATCAAACTTTCTCTAACCTGATCCCAACATATCGAAGCACGACATTTCCTGCCGTATAACATCTCAAAAGGAGCACACTTGATACTAGCATGTGTAAAACCCGCATGCTTTTACCATGAACAGTACACTTAGTAAACGTACGCACATATTAAAACTTTCCTGTTATAGCATGAACATGTGTCAGGATTAGTAATTACAAAAGTTATGTACGTATTATTACACGATAAGTATTAAGTACGTGATAGTACACGATAATTATTAACAATAATAATTATAATCACGAACATGAAATCATGAACATAAGAATGACGAACACGTAATATCGTACTTAATTAATATTATACGATTAATATAGTTATGTACAAGTATTTAATTATAACACGAATATTTAAACACGAAAATACGAACATACGAACACGTAAAAATTAGAACACGGGAAAACTCCAGGTTTTCCCTTGTGGGCCTTACTAGTCGCGGCACCGAGGAGAGATAAAGGGGCCTAAAGCCTACTTTTGGTTTAATTAAGGGAAACTAAAAACACAAAGTTTTCACTTTATAGAATTTTCAAGAAATCAAAACCCCTACTCTCTCTCTTTTCTCTCTCTTGGTCGGCGGCAACAACCACCACCAAAGGGGTGTTGGTTTGATTTTTTGTTAATTGAATTCGAGATCGTGTTCATGTTATTATTCTCTAATCTTTACACGCATTCGGTAATTCGTAAACCCTTTATTTTTATTCTTTTTATTTAATTATTATCACATGAATTAAATAAAAACAAGGATTAAAAACATGTCACGTGATCATGGGGGTAAATTAAGGGTTTGTTCGGGTTTGGTTTGCTCGGTCAACACACAAACTGAGAGCCCTAGGCTCTCGGCGTGTTTTGATCACGCCACCAACTGAGATCTATGATCTCGGTGGTGTTTGGTTCGGTTTGCAGCAAGGAACAAGGAACCCCGACTCGCGTCAGGGTGTCCTTGTGGCTTGGTTGGGTCTCGGCAGCAAGCAGCCCCACCACCGGCACACAACCGATGGCAGGTTGGGTCAAGCAGGGGGAACGCAACGCAAGCAGGGGGACCACCGACACACAGCCGGTGGGAACCCACTGCTGTTTGCAGCGGCTAGCCGAGAGACAAGGGAACCACTGGCACAAGCCGGTGGCAGTTTAACAAAAAACAGTAGCAACCGGCCAAACCGGTTTGGCACTGTTAAGGGGTGTTTGGTTTGGACCGGTTCAAGGGGTTCCGGGTCCGGTTCACGACATGTCTAAATTAAATACATGAGTCCGGTTCATGACTAAAATATGTACAAGTATATTTTATTTTTACAAGTATTTATATTAACAAGATATTAAATTAATTAAAACATGACATGTAATTAATTTAATTAATCATGGAATTAGGTTAATTATTATTTAGTAAATAATACATGTTTTAACCTAAGTATTTATTTATTTAATTTAGACTATAGTATTAATTAATTATTAAGACATGAAATATAACTAATTAATAAACGTGACTTAGGTTATTATTAATATAATATTAATACATGTTTTAACCTAAGTATGTTATACACCTTAATTTAATTAAATCATGCTTATATTTAATTAAATCATATAACCTATAGCTTATTTAATTAACATGTTATTATTAATAAACTATACTATAATCACATGACTTATGATATTTAACTAGTAAACTTAAGCTTATCTAATCAGCTTTTTAATTCAGCTTAATTCTAAATATGGAAACTTTCTAATTCAAGAAACTTACTATTTTTGGAAACTTTCTATTTTTAGAAACTGATCTATTTTAAGAAGTTAATCTATTTTTGGAAACTTTCTATTTTAGGAAACCAGCTATTTTTAGAAAGTTACTTATTATTACACAACAAGTATAATAATACAAGGAATACAAGTAATACTTAATCAGAATTCGTAGAATACATGATAAACACAACATAACATTAAAATCAGTAAAACAAGACATGAACATATAAAACAAGCTAAGTCACGATATAAAATCAGTTAAGTACTCAGTAAACAGAATACTGATACATGTACCCTATTTATGTAACATTAGTGAGATCAGAGTAGGACTTCCTTTCATTCGTCTTTTCTGTTCACTAGACACAAGGTACGAATTTTCCGTCATTTCAGTATGGACATTCTTTCCTTATTAGGATTCCCTGTTTGTAGCCAACTGTTTTCCCAGTATTTGTTTTATATGTTTGATACTTATGTTAGAATAAGAGCCTAAGGCATATACATGCATGACTAGTGTCACCTAGTTATGGAGATACCATAACCATAACACTAGAGGCACCAGTGTTATGACTTCCCCACGGCGAAGTGATTGCTCGTGGCTTCCCTTTTCAGCTTTGGCTATTATATTATATTATATTAGGTGCATCCTAGTTACATGTTTACGAGTATTATCCGAGTGAATGCGATATGTGCCTTGCATCCTTCACTAGGAGTTGATCCCTCCTACCCAGACTATTTAATTAGAGGCAACCCCTCTAATTGCATGACGAGGTCTCCCCACCAAGTATTCATGCACGGTGGAACCTCATGACCTATATGGTCTATTTGGCTAATTGAAACAGATTTTCATAGAAATATAATTCTTTTCAAACTATAAAACCAGTTTTATGAACATGAATCCAGATTACTTAGAACTTACTATTAGTCTTATATGCTTATGCTATTCCATGTCATACTTGTATATCGTGCACTGAGCGTTATGCTCAGCCGTTTTCCTTTCATGTTCCCAAACGGTAGGTACTCAAGGGCGCTCATAGACTTTAAGCGTACGTGCATATGGATTGGAAGCTATCTAGCCTTCTCTACTTTATGCATTTCATCATACATTTTGCTACTTATTTCCTTGGACATTGTTTAGTCCTTTTCCTTTACAGTACTTATGTTTGTGTGTGATGAGCTTATACTTGGGATACCGATGTTTGTTTCCGGTATTTCCTTTCATGGTCATTTAATGTTTTAAGACATTTACCTTGTATGATTTGATGACACGCCATAATCACGCGTGACATTCCATTTACCAAAATAGGGTGTTACAATTATGGTATCAGAGACAAGGCTTCGACATGTAGGCTCTCAAAACACTACTTGTGATTAGTGGTTAGTCACTATGGTCTTCTTAGAACTAACAGTCGGTTTTCATGCATTCATCGTTTTCATGCATTCATGCTATATGTCATTGTCACAGGTTTATGACTAAGTAATGGTTGGTACAGGACTGGCCCTATTTAGTCGCATGTGCTTTTATCGAAACTTTTTACTTTGGGACCGACCCATTGGTGTCCCTTCACCAAGTCTTTTGTTTTGGGTGAACTGACCTTAGGTGTTTACCCTCGCGCATATAAAAGTTTTCATAAAACTGCATCATGCATTCATGCACTGTTTTCATGCATAATTTTTTTCTCATGATTTAATTGGCATAATTTTTTTTCATGTATATATTTTATGTTTAATCAGTTTAATCATGCATTTTTTTTTATATTGTCAAATGGTTCTCACACGCGAGCAGGAACACCTCAATGCAGCAGTCCAAGCTGCGATGCATGCTTTGCTTCCTCAGTTGAGGAACGAAATCCGGGTTGAGGTACAAGCTGCCAACAATTAGCAACAACACCGAGTTCCTCCTCCTCCTTCTCCAGCAACATTGGTCACATGGCTGGAGAGATTCAACAAGCAACGTCCTCGATCCTTCGAGAGAACTAATAGCTCCAGTGAAGCTGAAAGTTGTTTGGCTCATATCAAGAAGATATTCGATGCAATGGGATGCAACCCCGTCTTCAAGTCGAGGTTGGCCTGTTACAAGTTCGAAGGTGACGTACTGGGATGGTGTAAGGCAGTGAAGCAGTCTAAGGGTGGTGACAATTGGGTGGCTGGCTTGACTTGGGCTCAGTTCAGGGAGTTAGTGATGGGACAGTTCTTCCCCAAGGCTGAGCAAGACAAGTTGAAGAGGGAGTACCACGGAATTAGGCAGAGAGTTGGGGAGAACAGCAACCAGTTCATGCAGCGCTTTCTTCGTTTGGCTGGTTTCTTGGTGCAACAACAGGTACTGCCGAAGAGCAAGCATACCACTTCTGGTGGGCTCTTCGTACAGCGGTCGCCAACAACTTGGTGTGTGCTACCTTCAACATGGTGGCACAAGTAGCCGATGCAGCACGTAAACTGGAGATGCTGCAGGAGAGAGAGGAATTCGGGGAAGCATAGAGACCCGAGAAGAGGCAGAAGACTAGGGACCGGTCTCAACCGGCTACTCAGTAACAACCTACTCAGCCCAAGGGTAACGGTCAGACTCAAGAACGTTCTGCTATGGATAGGCGTGGCGGTAATAATAATTGCCGTAACAACGCTGGAAACTCCAACAACAACAGGTCCTTACACTTACTCATTTCTTATGTTACATGTTGATGATTTATAATTCTGACACATTAGCAATCTTCTACCAGGAATCATGGTAACGAGAGGGAGCCGGACCGAATAGGTTCACATCCTAACCGTCCAGCTATCAATGGTATTACATCTTACGATTTTCCGCATTGTCCTTTTGTACCTATAAACCATGTCTCATGTGTACTTTTCCGAACAGGCTCCCAGCCAGCAAAGGGAACCTGTTGGAGAGTATACTCACCCTCTCTGCACTACCTGCAACCGTAGGCACCCAGGGCCATGTCGTCGCGGCAGCGACGCTTGCTTCAAGTGTGGCCTTACTGGCCATCGCATGAAGGACTGCCGCAAGGGCGAGATGGAGGGAAAATCTGGACATGCTAATTCCAAGCCACCTCTTACTAGTGGACGGGTGTACACGACTTATCACGATCAGGCCAACAAGTCTACATGTACCATCATTGGAATCTTGTATATGTATGGCTAAGCTGCATGTGTTTTATTCGACACGGGTGCTACTCACTCGGTAATTTCTACTGCTTATGACAAGAATGTTAGGATATCCCCAATGTCATAAGAGAATGTATTGAACATTTACACACCTTTAAGAGACTCTGTACGCATAACCAATGAGTAAACGAGCCTTCCCCTAGAGTTTGACGACAAGATTCGTCCTGTTGACGCACTTCCATTGGATATGTGCGATTTTGACATGATATTGGCATGGACTGGCTATCCAAACATCTCGCCACCATTGACTGCCATACATATCGGGTCATCTTCGGTGATGTTAATGCACCAGAGTACATTCACAACGGTTTCATACCCGGAAGGTCTGTACAAATAATTTCGACCTTACAAGCACGTGCACTACTGTCACATGGTTGTGAGGGCTATCTTGTGACTGTTCATGATTTGGAGGCTGAATCCCCATCTATCTAGAATCAGCTGATCGTGTAAGAATTCCCAGACGTGTTTCCAGAAGAACTCCCAGGCATACCACCTGCTCGTGAAGTGGAGTTTAATATTGAGCTCGTCCCAGGAGCTGAGCCAATATCCAAGGCTCCTTATCGCATGGCTCCCATAGAGCTGAAGGAGTTAAAGGAACAACTGGAGGAATTATTGGAACACGGTTTCATTTGACCTAGTGCTTCTCCATGAGGCGCACCTGTTCTGTTCGTAAAGAAGAAGGACGGCATCATGCGTCTGTGCATAGATTATCGTGAGCTTAACAAGATCACCATCAGGAATAGATATCCGTTGCCACGCATCGATGACTTGTTTGACCAACTCCAAGGGGCCAAACATTTCTACAAGATTGATTTAAGGTCGGGCTATAATCAGTTACGGGTTAAAGAGCAGGACATCGCCAAGACTGCATTCCGTACACATTATGGGCACTACGAATTCATAGTCATGCCATTTGGCCTTACCAATGTTCCATCTGTTTTCATGGATCTGATGAACCGTATCTTCTATGAGTTCCTGGACAAGTTCGTCATTGTCTTCATTGACGACATTATGATTTTCTCTAAGTCAAAGGAGGAACACGAAGACCATCTTCATACGGTACTACAGATACTTTGCCAGAAGCAGCTGTATGCCAAATTCTCTAAGTGTGAGTTCTGGTTAGACAAGGTGGCGTTCCTAGGCTACATTGTATCAACAGAAGGAATCACCATGGATCCAGCAAAGGTTGAGGCTATTACCAAGTGGCCAAGACCGACATTAGCGACCGAAGTTCGCAGTTTCCTAGGCTTAGCTGGTTACTACTGTAGGTTTGTAGAGAACTTTTCCCGTTTAGCACTGCCATTGACCAAACTGATGCGGAAAGGGGAGCAATTCATCTGGACTGAAGAAAGAGAGAAGAGATTTGAATACCTAAAGCATAAGTTAGTATCTGCACCGATTCTTACTCTTCCATCTGGTACAGGTTGATTTCAAATCTACAGTGATGCTTCAGGAAAGGGACTTGGCTGTGTTCTCATGCAACATGGGAAAGTGATGGTGTACGCTTCACAACAGCTTAAGCCTTATGAGGAGAATTACCCTACGCATGACTTAGAACTTGCATAAGTCGTGTTTGTATTGAAGATATGGAGTCACTACTTGTATGGAGAATCATGTGATATCTTCCTAGATCACAAGAGCCTGAAGTACATCTTCACTCAATGTGAACTGAATATGAGACAGAGGAGATGGTTAGAGTTGTTGAAGGATTATGATATTAATCTGTTGTATCATCCCGATAAGGCGAATGTAGTGGCAGATGCACTTAGTAGAAAGTCCGATATGATAAACGGCATTAAAATTAAGCAAGAGATTATAAGAGACTGGGAGCGACTAGACATTGAGATCATGATACGTGGATAGCACGGTTACTGGGATAATCTTAGAGTGGAACCTGAGTTAGTCTCTAGGATCAAGGAAGCTCAGAAGGATGATGGTGAAATTTGGGCGATCATTCTGAACTTGGATCAGCAAACGGAGTTTCGGTTGGATGACGATGGTATCTTATGGCAGGGCACCAAACTTTGTGTTCCTGATGATCTTACTCTTAGGGAAGCGTTATTAGCTGAAGCTCATAGCTCCCCATTCTTCATTCATCCTGGTTCGACCAAGATGTACCACGACATCAAGCAATACTTTTGGTGGAGTGGTATGAAACAAGATGTTGCTACTTATGTCTCCAAATGTCTTACCTACCAGCAAGTTAAGGTCGAGCATCAACGGTCTAGTGGTCTACTACAACCGTTAGACATTCTAGAGTGGAAGTGGGACAAGATCACCATGTATTTTCCGCAGAAAAAGAGGAGGCATGATGCGATTTGGGTTATAGTTGATCGACTTACTAAGTCAGCTCATTTCTTACCGATCCGCAAGGATGATCCGGTCAACAAACTCGCCGATACTTACAAGAAGGAGATTATGAGACTTCATGGTGCTCCATCCAGTATCGTCTCAGACAGAGATCCTCGGTTCACTTCGTGATTTTGGAAGAGTCTGCAGAAAGCTTGGGGTACAAAACTTAAGTTTAGCACGGCTTTTCATCCTCAAATAGACGGACAATCGGAACGGACGATTCAGACATTGGAAGACATGCTCCGAGCATGTGCATTGGAGTGGACAGGAGACTATGATGATTACATTTGTTTAGTAGAGTTTGCATACAACAACAGTTGGCACGCCAGCGTCAAATGTGCACCATTCGAGATGTTGTATGGCAGGAAGTGTCGCGCCCCAATATGTTGGGATCAGGTTGGTGAGCGAACACTTGAAGGACCAGAAATGATAGAGTTGACCAACGAGAAGGTCGATGTAGCTAAGCAGAAATTACAGGAAGCTCGTACACGTCAGAAGAGTTATGCCGACAAGCATCATAGGGACTTACATTTTAACGTAGGAGATCACGTCTTTCTTAAGGTATCACCGGCACGTGGTGTTAGATGTTTTGGAATCAAAGGGAAACTCAGTCCTCGATTCATCGGACCGTTTGATATCATCGAGCGAGTCGGTGAAGTATCTTTTCGTTTAGCGTTACCTCCGCAACTTTCTCACATTCATGACGTTTTCCATGTGTCCTTACTCAGAGGGTACAATTACCATCCCCTTCACATGGTTCGGTATCCACTGGAACAGATTCGTGAAGATCTTACCTTCATAGAGGATCCGAACGAGTTCTTGACACACAAGAACGAGTCATGAGGAAGAAGATGATTCCATTCGTCAAAATCCCTTGGAGGGATCCTACCGAGCGGGAAGCCACTTGGGAAACAGAGGAGTCTATCCGGGCTTCTTAACCTCATTTCATATTTTAAATTCGGGTATGTTCCTCTTTCAGTTTATTTTATCTATAATTCGGGGACGAATTATTCTTTTTTGGGGGGAAGAGTTGTAAAACCCACATGATTTTACCATGAAAAGTACACTTAGTAAACGTACGTACATATTAAAACTTTCCTGTTATATCATGAACACGTGTCACGATTAGTAATTACAAAAGTTATGTACGTATTATTACATGATAAGTATTAAGTACGTGATAGTACATGATAATTATTAGCAATAATAAATATAATCACGAACATGAAATCATGAACGTAAGAATCACGAACACGTAATATCGTACTTAAGTAATATTATACGATTAATATCATTATGTACAAGTATTTAATTATAACACGAATATTTAAACACGAAAATACGAAAATACGAACACGTAAAAATTAGAACACGGGAAAACTCCGGGTTTTCTCTTGTGGGCCTTACTAGCCGCGACACCAAGGAGAGACAAGGGGCCCAAAGCCCACTTTTGGTTTAATTAAGGGAAACTAAAAATACAGAGTTTTCACTTTATAGAATTTTCAAGAAATAAAAAACCCTACTCTCTCTTTTCTCTCTCTTGGACGGCGGCAACAACCACCACCAAAGGGGTGTTAGTTTGATTTTTGGTTAATTGAATTCAAGATCGTGTTCGTGTTATTAATCTCTAATCTTTACACGCATTCGGTAATCCGTAAACCCTTTATTTTTATTCTTTTTATTTAATTATTATCACATGAACATGAATTAAATAAAAACAAGGATTAAAAACATGTCACGTGATCATGGGGGGTAAATTAAGGGTTTGTTCGGGTTTGGTTTGCTCGGCCGACACACAAACCGAGATCCCTAGGATCTCGACGTGTTTTGATCACGCCACCAACCGAGATCTATGATGTCGGTGGTGTTTGGTTCGGTTGGCAGCAAGGAACAAGGAACCCTGACTCGCGTCGGGGTGTCCTTGTGGTTGGGTTGGGTCTCGGCCGCAAGCAACCCCACCACCGGCACACTGCCGGTGACAAGTTGGGTCAAGCAGGGGGAACGCAACGCAAGCAGGGGTTCCACCGGCACACAGCCGGTGGGAACCCACTACCGTTGGCAGCGGCTAGCCGAGAGACAAGGGAACCACCGGCTTAAGCCGGTGGCAGTTTAACAAAAATAGTAGCAACCGGCCAAGCCGGTTTGCCACTGTTAAGGGGTGTTTGGTTTGGACCGGTTCAAAGGGTTCCGGGTCCGGTTCACGACATGTCTAAATTAAATACATTAGTCCGGTTCATGACTAAAATATGTAAAAGTATATTTTATTTTTACAAGTATTTATTTTAACAAGATATTAAATTAATTAAAACATGACATGCAATTAATTTAATTAATCATGGACTTAGGTTAATTATTATTTAGTAAATAATACATGTTTTAAACTAAGTATTTAGTTATTTAATTTAGACTATAGTATTAATTAATTATTAAGACATGAAATATAATTAATTAATAAACGTGATTTAGGTTATTATTAATATTATATTAATACATGTTTTAACATAAGTATGTTATACACCTTAATTTAATTAAATCATGCTTATATTTAATTAAATCATATAACCTATAGTTTATTTAATTAACATGTTATTATTAATAAACTATACTATAATCACATGACTTATGATATTTAACTAGTAAACTTAAGCTTATATTATTAGCTTATTAATTCTACTTAATTCTAAATATGGAAACTTTCTAATTCAGGAAACTTACTATTTTTAGAAACTTTCTATTTTTAGAAACTGATCTATTTTAAGAAGTTAATCTATTTATAGAAACTTTCTATTTTAGGAAACCTGCTATTTTTAGAAAGTTACTTATTATTACACAACAAGTATAATAATACAAGGAATACAAGTAATACATAATCACAATACGTAGAATACATGATAAACACAGCAAAACATTAAAATCAGTAAAACAAGACATGAACATATAAAACAAGCTAAGTCACGATATAAAATCAGTTAAGTACTCAGTAAACAGAATACTTATACATGTACCATATTTATGTAGCATTAGTGAGATCGGAGTAGGACTTCCTTTCGTTCGTCTTTTCGTTCACTGGACACAAGGTACGGATATTCCGTCCTTTCAGTAGGGACATTCTTTCCTTATTAGGATTCCCCGTTTGCAGCTAACTGTTTTCCCAGTATTTGTTTTATATGTTTGATACTAATGTTAGAATAAGACCCTAAGCCATATACATGCATGACCAGTGTCACCTAGTTATGGAGGTACCATAACCATAACACTGGAGGCACCAGTGTTATGACTTCCCCACGACGAAGTGATTGCTCGTGGCATCCCTTTTCAGCTTTGGCCATTATATTATATTATCATGTGGGGCATATGGGTGCATCCTAGTTACATGTTTACCAGTATTATCAGAGTGAATGCGATGTGTGCCTTGCATCCTTCACTAGGACTTGATCCCTCCTACCCAGACTATTTAATTAGAGGCAACCCCTCTAATTGCATGACAAGGTCTTCCCTCCAAGTATTCATGCACGGTGGAACCTCATAACCTATATGGGCTATTTGGCTAATAAAAATAGATTTTCATAGAAACATAAGTCTTTTCAAACTATAAAACCAGTTTTATGAACATGAATCCAGATTACTTAGAACTTAGAATATTCCGCTGCTATTAGTCTTATATGCTTATGCTATTCCATGTCATACTTATATATCCGTGCACTGAGCGTTATGCTCAACCGTTTTCCTTTCATGTTCCCAAATGGAAGGTACTCAAGGGCGCTCGTATACTTTAAGCATACATGCATATGGATTGGAAGCTATCTAGCCTTCTCTACTTTATGCAATTCATCATACATTTTGCTACTTATTTCCTTTGACTGTAACACCCCTAATTTCACAAGGCAGCGAAATATCAATATTGGGTGTTACTTCATAGCACATCACACATAGTCATAGAAAACGACCTCAAAAGAGACGTCTTATAAAATAAACCATTCGACAAAATCAGAGTTCAACAGTTTATACAAACCTTAATAAAAATATAAAAGTTTGTCAAATGTATCGAATGGAAATTGTTTGTTTTGCCTTTACATTATCCCGCGCGGATCCATGCTCCAGCTGCTCTTAAACCTATACACCTGAGAATACATGCTAAAATGTCAACACAACGGTTGAGTGAATTCATAGGTTTTTAATAAACAATAATGGGTTTTTAAATAAACCATAAAGCTTTTGAACACAAGAATATCATCCACTATCAATATTATAACACATACAATACTCAAAGTCCGCGCTATTCTACTAAGCCATGACACCGAAGCCTTAAGTATAAATAATGCCCTAGTCAGGTATCTTGCCGAAGACCCCCTTACTTCTAATACAACACACCTGGCTGAGCCTCCAACCCACAGGTGCGACCTGCCCAGGTGGGGGCCATCCCCGATGAATCCATCTGTCTGTACCAGCGCCTACCCATCATAGGTAGTTAATGGTTCATGGGTTTATAGGGACTTTTCAAATTTTGGCAATACATCACTTAGCAAATAGCAGTTCCCAATCAATACAATCAACGCTTGTGTTCATTTTTCAAAAGCATTTAATCAAACAATATTACATTCATTTACAATAACTTGTATTCGTTCAAAGCATTTAGTCAAACTTCACATGTTTATTCATAACCATGTATTCTCCTAAAATCATGTATATAAACAACGTATACCTTTATACCAAGAGCATGTATTCCCCTCGCGGGTTTATAAAAAAATATAAAGCAATAGAAGCGAGGCTATGAACTCACCTGATATAGCTATCAACGCTTATCGAGGAACAAACATCCAATAGTCGATACACGACTTCACGAGATATCAATCGCTCATTAATCAAGAATGAGATGCCCAGCGGTCGACATATGACCGAACGAGACCTATAATGACGAGACGCGTCTTAGGCTTGAGTCTATACGTAAGCCATACATATATGTAAATAGTTCACTTTAGTAAGTTTGGACATTGCATAAGTTTTATAAAACTTTTGATAACAATTTAGCATGTATTATCCCATTATGGTCATTAAGCTCATTAAGGCCCATTAGCGGCCCATTACACTTTTATATAACTTAAGGACATTTCAAAATGAGTATTAGACTCTAATTTGGTTATTAATCTCAGGCCCAATAATTGCCCAATTGAAATTACAAGTGTAAGTTGGGCTTTTGTGGCTGAAGTCCACTTTATATGGTTTTTCGGTTCTAAAACGCTTCCAAAAGATGTCCACTTAATATTTCACGTTGGTCGAGTCTCGGGTTTCATAAATCTCAGTATATAGATGAGTCTATATTTCTCGACAAATGGGTCCTACCACCTCGTGTTATATAAAAATGGTCAAGTTTTACGTTATATTAATATGGTTCAATTTTTATAAATTCTCGACATACCCCGTAAATTTGATCATTTCTCTTAAACTGTAAGTCTTCTAGGTGCGTTATTTATATCAAAATTAATCTCAAATCATGTAATCTACCAATATCAAGCATATATGACCTCAAGTTATGCTTTACATAGCTTAGATGTTCATTTTATAATTAGAAATATGGGTTGTGATTCGCGGCCAACTTCAGTTCTACCGTTTTGGCCGCCATTTCCAAACCGTTTATCCGTAGAAAACCATTCGATTCGTGTGTGTTCTACATAAGTTTATCTACAACCCATAGTTCTACCATTTTCAATGGTTCTGGGTTCTAAAATGAGTTCTCAGTCTATTCATTCAGCATGTTCAGAATCGACACTTTTTACAGTTTTGGCCATATCTAATTCATCGGGTATCGTCACGAGAAGAGCGACCCGGCCAAATCATCGTAAAACACAGGCCTATATCCCTATAGTTTTATCTTTTATCCAAAACCTACTGAGTTAACGCAAACACCACGTTTTCTGCTGATCTAAATATTAAACATCCATTCATCACTTTGGGCTTGTTTTAGCTTGCTTTTATGGTTACCAAAATATGTACAATGTCCAAAAATCCAACATAAGCTATTACAAATCTTAATCTCAGTATGTAAATGATAATTATATATTCATAAAAATTATATACAAATCAAATATGAGAAAAGGATAATCAAATGATCCTTGCGAAAAGATGAAGAAATCATCATAACAACAAGGCAATCTCAAAGCTCCTTGGCTCAAACCTATAATTTAACAAATATCATAATCTTTACTCAAGCTTAGAAACCCATGAAAGACTCCTTTAACTTTAGCTCCAAAACCATAATTTATGTTGATGAATATTGTTTGTTGATAGAACAAAGCAAGATTAAGACCAGGTATTAAAACCTCCAATGACCACCACTAAAAACTAGCAAATTCATATGTGAATGAGGGCATTTGTGGCCTAGTTATACACGGCAAGAAGAGAGGAAAGAAATAAAAGTGAAATATCTATTGGATAAACTATGAGAATAGTTGAAAATCTTGTTTGGACTATGATTTATTAGTGATGAACACGTGTCTAAAACACATGTAAACTCAAAACATTTTAGGACACCTATGTCCGTAGTTTTGTCCGCCCATTATAGGTAAAATGGGATGTAATTTTTATCAAAATGTTATCCCGAGTTTGTTAAAGCGGGTATTATCGAATATCGAAAGTTTAAAAGTTACGTGATTTGAAAGATACGCGTTAAATACGAAAATTAAACGCTCAATATAAAATAAAAACATTGACATTCGGATAACATTTATATTTCGATGTATAAATGATGGCTTATGATTTAAAATACGATAACAAGTTATATAAACAAATGTCGCCTAAAGGTTTGGCGTAAATTACGAAGAATGCTCGTAAAAAGACAATAAAGAACGACGACAGTATAAAAATATTTTTATGTCATAATGAGGATATTCACGGTCTATGACATATATAAACTTTGTCGATAAATAATAAATGACACGCATATGATACGTTAAAACCCTAACCTTGCCGGTTAGTCAAGAATTGAATATTATTCATAGAACGAACATGACAAATAAAAGTCGATTAATATATATTGATCCAAATATTAGAAATAGTGTTAGAACTCAGTCTAAATGTTGATTTTAAAGTTTGGTTTACTACATTAGCTACCCCTTTAGGAAGCAACGTCCCGACGCTTAATTCGTCTCAATAGTCACCGGTATAATGGCAAAGAGGTGAGGAATAGACATGTCATCACCGAGGTTCCTAACGAAGGTTGGGTGAACAAAAGTCAAAGCAACTAATATACATAACGGGCACAAATGAATGGATTGAATGTAGCTTCAATCCTTATAAGGAAATAATAATACATAACTTGAAGGATAAGCCATTGGAAGCAAAAAAATAATAATAATAAAAAAAATAATAAAAAATAAGAAAATTAACGAATCGTCAATTATTGAAACGCTTCAAGGTACATTACTACTAGTTTACCAAAAATGCGACGATCGATATAAGTTTCAAAAATTCCACATGACAAGTGAAGAGTCGAAATAAGTGGGTGTATTTGAAATATTTTTAATGCGACAATCAATTCAAAGCCATCGGTGATCACATCGATCAACTCGAAACATAAATCGTCCACGAGTTTAAGTAAAATGGATCACGTTATAAAAATAAAACCGCATGGATAGTACATAATTCTATCGAAAATTTGACAGAATTAATCGAAACAATATTACCCAGTTGCATGATCTCGAACATGCAAACTTATTTCGTCAAAAGCGAATTCATCGACACGAAAATCGTTTGGAGTATACATTACTGGATCGGAGGAACTATGATCCAATTCAAATATAAAAGCCATCATTAGGCACATATAATCACATTAAGACATGCTTGCAAAATAGCCAAGCCATGCCAAACAAAATAAGTTCAATCAAGTTAAATCATGCTTGCTAAGTAGCCAAGCCATGATAAATTAGAATATTTGATAGGATTTTCAGATAAGTCCAGTCAAAGAAAAGTTTGCAAGTTAAAGGATGTTCACGATCTTGATTGCATAGATGCATATAGAACAATATTTTCGTCATCAGAGGGTGCTCACACACGGATCCATACCCACATGACATAGCAGGGTGCTCACAAACGGATCCATACCCAAAAGATATTACAGGGTGCTCACAAACGGATCCATACCCAAAATATTTTCTCGTTACGTTTGAAAATTTCTTCGATGAATCATCCATAATAACAAGAAAGAATATCAAGATCTTTTCATTCACGATGAGTTGCGTTGATGACTTAATTCTCAGTCAATCCACAACTACACAACTAGTGTCTTTTAAACAAGTCATTTGTTCTCGGAACAGGTAATGGTTTTTAACGATTAGCTTATAATGCTCGCGATAGTTAGGACACATTAGAAATTGTCCATAGAAATAAATCATAACTCGAGAGAAGTCTATCAGGTTACTCGTACATAGGCGATAAATAAACCATAATGACGACGGTAATGAACGATTCATAAAAACGAAACACACGTCAAAGGAAATACGTCTGTGTACAAAATAATCACAAACCAAGTCAAGCATACTTTGAATCCACTTATTTATAATTTGTTATTTGCATACAAAGGCGTCCCAATCTATGTAAATAAGAACTATAAATTTATGGTTCGGGAACTTATAACTTTCTTGTTCAAATAAAAAGGCGTCCCGATTTATTTCAACAAGACGATTATAAATCATCCTACTCAGTAATACCGTCACAAAACACGATATCATAACCAATTTAAATGCCAAGAAAAGTACATGGTGTCAAACTTACTCCATGATTTCTGTATTTAAACGTCTCATTCCATCTGAATAAAGAAACCATCGACAATCTATGGTCCAGTGGTTTAAAACTTTCTTATTCAAATGTCCCAATCCATTTCAATAAGAGAACCTTAAACGACACATAGTTGTGCAATTTAAAATCATTATATTTAAATGTCCCATTCCATTCAAATACAAAGTATTAAATTTCTCAACTAATGACTACTATGATCATATCTTTTTGTACCCAAATTATATATAGTTGATTTGGGTATATATATATTTTAGGTTCAACATTGGCATCCTCCTTTTCGCCACAAAACGTAATCAAACACAATTAAATTAAACGTTATATTACGTAGAAGACGTCTCCTTGAAGAAATGATTCTTCAAATTCATAAGGAGTGTAGAAATATAATAATACACTTATCAATTAGGTTTCAAAAGGAGATGTCCTAAAATGGCACATCACGATGCGATGACCAAAATCGAGCTTAAATTAGTCGACATGTGATAGATTATGAAACAATACATATGTACCCAAAATATCAAACGAGTTCCATACTCGTATTCGGATAATAAATTAATTATCGATAAAAGTGATTGGCGGCGAGGCCAAACTCTCTATAAAACCGTATCATAAAATGTACGATAATCACACAAGGACCATTGTTTCATGCACAATGCCCTTAAATACCATAGTATATACATTCATATACATGCAAGCATTTCTACATACACACGGGATCACATTATCACAACCAAGCATTGGTTTCTAGGAGCAATGAGCGCGCGGATACTATGTAAGGCAACAAAACAATTTTATGAAAGAGCAGTTAGTCTAGGTTTTGAAAAATGACCTAGTTCTCTATAACTAGTGCTCTGATACCAATCTGTAACACCCCCAATTTCACAAGGCAACGGAATATCAACATTGGGTGTTACTTCATAGCACACCACACATAGTCATAGAAAACGACCTCAAAAGAGACGTTTTATAAAATAAACTATTCGACAAAATCAGAGTTCAATAAAAAGAGGTCCCAACAGTTTATACAAACCTTAATAAAAATATAAAAGTTTGTCAAACGTATCGAATGGAAATTGTTTGTTTTGCCTTTACATTATCCCGCGCGGCTCCATGCTCCAGTTGCTCTTAAACCTATACACCTGAGAATACATGCTAAAATGTCAACACAACGGTTGAGTGAATTCATAGGTTTTTAATAAAAAATAATTGGTTTTTAAATCAACCATAATGCTTTTGAACACAAGAATATCATCCACTGTCAATATTGTAACACATACAATACTCAAAGTCTGCGCTATTCTACTAAGCCATGACACCGAAGCCTTAAGTATAAATAATGCCCTATTCAGGTATCTTGCCGAATACCCCCTTACTTATAATACAACACACCTGGCTGAGCCTCCAACCCACAGGTGCGACCTAACTAGGTAGGGGCCATCCCCGATGGATCCATCCGTCTGTACCAGCGCCTACCCATCATAGGTAGTTAACAGTTCATGGGTTTATAGGGACTTTTCAAATTTTGGCAATACATCACTTAGCAAATAGCAGTTCCCAATCAATACAATCAACGCTTGTGTTCATCTTTCAAAAACATTTAATCAAACATATTACATTCATTTACAACAACTTGTATTCGTTCAAAGCATTTAGTCAAACCTCACATGTTTATTCATAACCATGTATTCGTCTAAAATCATGTATATAAAGAACGTATACCTTTATACCAAGAGCATGTATTCTCCCTCGGAGGTTTATAAAAACATATAAAGCAATAGAAGCGAGGCTATGAACTCACCTGATATAGCTGTCAACGTTTATCGAGGAACAAACATCCAATAGTCGATACACGACTTCACGAGATATCAATCGCTCATTGACCAAGAATGAGATGCCCAACGGTCGACATATGACCGAAGGAGACCTATAATGACGAGACGCGTCTTAGGCTCGAGTCTATACGTAAGCCATACATATATTTAAATAGATCACTTTAGTAAGTTTGGACATTGCATAAGTTTTATAAAACTTTTGATAACAATTTACCATGTATTATCCCATTATGGCCATTAAGCTCATTAAGGCCCATTAGTGGCTCATTACACTTTTATATAACTTAAGTCCATTTCAAAATGAGTATTAGACTCTAATTTGGTTATTAATCTTAGGCCCAATAATTGCCCAATTGAAATTACAAGTGTAAGTTGGGCTTTTGTGGCCCAAGTCCACTTTATATATGGTTTTTCGGTTCTAAAACGCCTCCAAAAGATGTCCACTTAATATTTCACGTTGGTCGAGTCTCGGGTTTCATAAATCTCAGTATATAGATGAGTCTATATTTCTCAACAAATGGGTCCTACCACCTCGTGTTATATAAAAATGGTCAAGTTTTACGTTATATTAATATGGTTCAATTTTTACAAATTCTCAACATACCCGTAAATTTGATCGTTTCTCTTAAACCGTAAGTCTTCTAGGTGAGTTATTTATATCCAAATTAATCTCAAATCATGTACTTTACTGATCTCAAGCATATATGACCTTAAGTTATGCTTTACATAGCTTAGATGTTCATTTTATAATTAGAAATATGGGTTGTGATTCGCAGCCAACTTCATTCTACCGTTTTGGCCGCCATTTCCAAACTGTTTATCCGTAGAAAACCATTCGATTCGTGTGTGTTCTACATAAGTTTATATACAACCCATAGCTCTACCTTTTTCAATGGTTCTGGGTTCTAAAATGAGTTCTCATTCTGTTCATTCAGCATGTTCAGAATCGACACTTTTTACAGTTTTGGCCATATCTAATTCATCGGGTATCGTCACGAGACGAGCGACCCGGCCAAATCATCGTAAAACACAGGCCTATATCCCTATGTTTTTATCTTGTATCCAAAACCTACTGAGTAAACGCAAACACCACGTTTTCTGCTGATCTAAATATTAAACATCCATTCATCACTTTGGGCTTGTTTTAGCTTGCTTTTATGGTTACCAAAATATGTACAATGTCCAAAAATCCAACATAAGCTATTACAAATATTAATCTCAGTATGTAAATGATAATTATTTATTCATAAAAATTATATACAAATCAAATATGAGAAAAGGATAATAAAATGATCCTTACGAAAAAGATGAAGAAATCATCATAACAACAAGGCAATCTCAAAGCTCCTTGGCTCAAACCTATAATTTAACCAATATCATAATATTTACTCAAGCTTAGAAACCCATGAAAGACTCCTTTAACTTCAGCTCTAAAACCATAATTTATGTTGATGAATATTATTTGTTGATAGAACAAAGCAAGTTTAAGACTAGGTATTAAAACCTCCAATGACCACCACTAAAAACTAGCAAATTCATATAATGTGGGCATTTGTGGCCTGGTTATACACGGTATGAAGAGAGGAAAGAAATAAAAGTGAAATGTCTATTGGATAAACTATGAGAATAGTTGAAAATCTTGTTTGGACTATGATTTATTAGTGATGAACACGTGTCTAAAACACATGTAAACTCAACATATTTTAGGACACCTATGTCTGTAGTTTTGTCCGCCCATTATATGTAAAATCAGTGTTTTAAAAACCGGTTCGACCCGGCCGGTTCAACCGGTTGGACCGGAAACCGGAGTTACGACCGGGCCGTTGTGAGCCGGGTTTTCTTTAAAAACCGAATCGGATTAAACCGGCGGGTTTCATCAACCCGGATCGAACCGTAGGACCGGGTGCAACCGGTTCAGCACATATCAATGAAAAAAAAGAGAACGATTCACATTAGTTGATGTATATATGGGCAAACTTCATGTGTAGTTGAATCATACAGTACATTTCCTAATGTTGTTAAAGACTGATTGATTAGAGCTTCATTTTCTTGTATGTTGCCACGATGAAGATCGGTTTTTGTCGTAGATGAAAACAAATTTCAGTCTGTAGGAGTTGACTAGCAATGGAAGAGAGGTTAAGTCTATTTGATCTTCGTATCGTTAAACTAAAAGAAATGGAAAAAATGAAAGCTAATCGATGGTTGTTTTGGAATGTTTGTAGATATGTTTTGGAAAAAATGAAAGCTAATGGATGGTTGTTTTGAAATGTTTTGGATATGAAAAAAATGAAAGCTAGTCGATGAAAACAATGTGTGATTTCAAGGAGTCAAAGTGTGAACAGGGTAGTCAATAAGTAGGTCATGTGAATTCTACAGTATTTTGCATATTTATTGTCAGTGGTTGTAGATATGAATTATATTTTCATATATAACATTTTCTATATTAATGTAAAACCGGTTCAACCCGGCGGTTAAACCGGTTGAACCGGTGACCCGTAAAACCAGTCACTAAATCAGGTCAATTTAAAAACCAGGTTTTAAAATATTGGGTAAAATGGGATGTAGTTTTTATCAAAATGTTATCCCGAGTTTGTTAAAGCGGGTATTATCGAAGATCGAAAGTTTAAGAGTTACGTGATTTGAAAGATACGCGTTAAATACGAAAATTAAACGCTCAATATAAAATAAAAACATTGACATTCGGATAACATTTATATATTGATATATAAATGAGGGCTTATGATTTAAAATACGATAACACGTTATATAAACAAATGTCGCCTAAAGGTTTGGCGTAAATTACGAAGAATGCTCGTAAAAAGACAATAAAGAACGACGACAGTATAAAAATATTTTTATGTCATAATGAGGATATTCACGGTCTATGACATATATAAACTGTCGATAAATAATAAATGATACGTATATGATACGTTAAAACCCTAACCTTGCCGGTTAGTCGAGAATTGAATATTATTCATAGAACGAACATTACAAATAAAAGTCGATTAATATATATTGATCCAAATATTAAAAATAGTATTAGAACGCAGTCTAAATGTTGATTTTAAAGTTCGGTTTACTACATCCTTGGACATTGTTTAGTCCTTTTCCTTTACAGTACTTATGTTTGTGTGTGATGAGCTTATGCTTGGGATACCGATGTTTGTTTCTGGTATTTCCTTTTGGTCATTTAACGTTTTAAGACGTTTACCCTGTATGCTTTGATGACACGCCATAATCACACGTGACATTCCATTTACCAAAATGGAGTGTTAAAGCATGCCAACTGTTGTTGTAGGCAAACTCGACCAAGCATATATAGTCATCCTAATTACCTATCCATTCCAATGCACAGGCGCGTAGCATGTCCTCCAAGGTCTGGATGGTACACTTTGACTGACCGTCCGTCTTCAGATGAAAGGTTGTGCTGAGCTTGAGCTTGGTTCTCTAAGCTTTATGCAGACCTCCCCAGAAATGTTAAGTGAAATGTGGATCCCTGTCTGATATAATATCTGAAGGTGTACCGTGTAATCGTGCGATCTCCTTCGTAAATAGTTTTTCTAGTTTACTGACTGAGAAATCTTTACGGATAGGGATGAAGTGTGCTGACTTGGTCAAGCGGTCGACAATGGCCCAAATTGCATCATGTTTCCTCTGAGTCTGCGGTAATATGGTGACAAAATCCATAGAGACCTTGTCCTATTTCCACATTGGAATTTCTAATCGCCGAAGTAGGCCACTAGTACGCTGATGCTCTATCTTAACCTACTGGCAGGTTAGACATTTGGAAACAAAAGTGGAGACATCCTGCTTCATGCCACTCTACCAGAAATGCTGCTTAAGGTCGTGATACATCTTAGTGAAACCTGGATGGATAGAAAACGGAGAGCTGTGAGCCTCAGACAATAAGGCTTCTCTGAGAGTAGGGTCTTCTGGAACGTAGAGTTTGGTACCCTGCCATACAATACCATCATCATCGATACGAAACTCAGTCTGTTGGTCAATATTCTAGACAATCGCCCAAATTTCACCATCATCCTTCTGTGCAGCTTTAATCCGAGAGACTAAATCTGGTTCCACTCCCAGACTAGCCTAGTACCCTGTATGTCCGCGTACTAAGAGCTCAATATCATACCGCTCCAAGTCTCGTATAATCTCTTCCTTAACCTTGATGCCATTTATCATTCCTGACTTTCTGCTGAGGGCATCTGCCACTACATTCGCTTTACCTGGGTGGTACTGAATGTTAGTGTCATAGTCTTTTAGTAGCTCTAACCAACACCTCTGTCTCATGTTCAGCTCTCGCTGTGTAAATATATACTTGAGACTTTTGTGATCGGTGAAGATATCACACGACTCACCATATAAATAATGTCTCTAGATTTTGAGAGCAAAGACGACTGCTGCGAGCTCAAGATCATGTGTGTTATAATTCTTCTCATACGGCTTTAGCTGTCATGAAGCATAGGCAATGACTTTCCCATGCTACATAAGTACACAGCCCAAACCTTTCCCTGAAGCGTCACTGTATATCTGATATCCACCTGTGCCAGATGGCTGAGTAAGGATCGGTGCAAAAATTAAACGTTGTTTGAGTTCCTCAAAACTCTTTTCTCTCTCCTTTGTCCATATAAACTTCTCCTCCGTGCGCATAAGTTTGGTCAACGGTAATACCAAACGTGAGAAGTTCTCTACAAACATGCGGTAATATCCTGCTAACCCAAGAAAGTTGTAGACTTCTATGGCAGATTTCGGTCTCGGCCATTTAGTGATAGCCTCCACCTTTGCAGGATCCATGGTGATCCCCTCTGTAGAAACAATATGGCCTAGAAACACCACCTTATTCAGCCGGAACTCACACTTAAAAAATTTAGCATAAAGCTTCTCTCGTCGGAGAATCTGCAAAACTGTACGAAGATGATCCTCATGCTCTTTTTTAGACTTAGAGAAAATACGGATATCGTCGATGAATACAGTCAAAAACTTTTCTAATAATTCGTGGAAGACTCGATTCATTAGGTCCATGAATATTGCTGGCGCATTCGTGAGGCCGAATGGCATCACAACAAACTTGTAGTGACCATACCTCGTGCGAAAAGCAGTCTTGGATATATCCTTCTCTTTTACACGCAGCTGGCGGTAACCTGATCGTAAATCAATTTTTGAGAAGTGCTTGGCACCCTAAACCTGATCGAATAAATCATTGATTCGAGGAAGTGGATAACAATTACGAATGATGAGCTTATTCAGCTCGCTGTAGTCAATACACAACCACATACTACCATCTTTCTTCTTGACAAACAATATTGGCGCGCCCCATGGTGACACGCTCGGATGGATGAAACCTCTTTCAAGAAGTTCCTGAAGCCGATCCTTCAGTTTCTTAAGCTCAACGGGGGCCATACGGTAAGGAGCTTTGGATACTGGTTCTGCTCCTGGAATAAGATCGATACCAAACTCTACCTCTCGCATGGGAGGTATACCTGGAAGTTCTTCTGGGAAGACATCAGGAAACTCTGACACGATTGGTTGATCATAGAGTGAAGGTGTCTCAGAAGCAGTGTCATGAACGGTAGCTAGGCAACCCTCAAAGCTATGGTATAATAGAGTAAGGGCCTGTAAAGCTGAGATAATCTGAACATGTTTTCCTGGCAGAATACCACGGTGAACAAACTCTGGTGTCTGAACATCACCGAAGATGACTCGGTATGCATGACAATCTATAGTGGCACGATGCGCTGACAACCAATCCATACCCAGAATTACATCAAAGTCACACATGTCTAGAGGAAGGGCACTGACTAGACGGATTTTATCTTCGAACTCAAGAGGAAGATCTCTGTACACCTGAGTAATGCGTACAGAGTCTCGCATGGGTGTAGATATACTTAGCACACTATCAAGTGGTGTAGGGGTCATGTCTATACTTGCAGCAAATGAAGTAGATATAACTGAATGTGTAGCTCCTTTATCGAAAAGAACACAGGCAACCTGTCCGTTTATAAACAAAATGTTAGTGATGGTACTTGTGGTCTTCTTTACCTGCTCTCGGGTAGTAGTATAAACGCAACCAGTGATTGGTGGTAGTGGTGGTGGTAACATCTGAGGAGTGTGGCCTGAGGTACCGGCAGTATCCCCCTTCTTGCAATCCCTCATCATGTGACCCTGCTGTCCATACTTGAAACAACCACTAGAACCACGACGACACGATCCAGGGTGTTTCTTTCTACATGTGATACAAGTGGGATTAGTATACCCCGTAGAAACTGTCCTGGTTTGCTGCGAACCTGATTCAAGAAAATGTACGAGTTTCACAATCATGGTGACATAACTGGAATAAGGCTGTTTAGTTGTAAATTTAATTACTAGAATTTGCTGGTCGGGCAGACTGCTGACCTCTGTAATTTTGGTCACGCCCCTGTCCAGCATCTCTGTAGGTATGCTGAAAGTTAGAATTTGTTTTACATAATAGTTTGGTATTGTGAAGCTTAAAGAATCACATGTGGTTGCCAAATAAGTTTGAGCTACCACGGTAGTTGTCACCACCGCCTCTCTTATCTGATCGGTTACGGTCATAAGACTGACCGTGATTTCTGTAGCTCTGCTGTTGAGTAGCCGATTGGGATCGGTCTCCTCCTCTATGTCTGAAATATTATAATTGGATAGTGCATGATATATATTGTCAAGTAAGTACAAGAGTTAAATTGTTTAAGTCTGTTGAATGTAATATACCTCTTCTCGGGTCACTCAACATTCTCGAGCTCATCTCTTTCATAAAGCATCTCTACATCACGAGCCTCATTAGCTACCTGCGACACGTTAGTATACGTGGCACTAATTAGTCTATCCATAGTCCCAGAGTGAAGAGCCCAGCGAAAGTGTATCGCCTGCTCCTCCGCAGTACCTGTAGCCGTTCCTAAGAATCCAGCCTACCTGAGATATCACTGCATGAACTCCATACTGTTCTCTCCAACCTTTTGACGGATGGAGTGAAAGTCTCTTTTCAGTTTTTCTTGCTCAACTTGAGGGAAAAACTGGTCATAAAATATTGCCTTAAAGTGTGTCCAAGTCAATGTGAGAACCCAATCATCTCCCCCATTCGTCAGCTTATAAGCCTTCCACCAATGTAGGGCGTCACCCTCCAACTTGTAAACATCTAGCCTGACCTTGAAAGCATCCCCGCAACCCATGGCCTCAAAAATTTCTCCATATGAGAAATCCAGTTTTCTACGTCCGTTGGAATTACTGTATGCTCAAAGGATCAGGGTTTCTGTTTATTAAACCTTTCTAACTAGATAGCTAAAGTGGCAGATGGTGGGGGAGGAGGGTTGCTATTGATCTGAGGTCCATTTTGGTACTTAACCCTAATCTCCTCCCGAATCAGGGGTAGCATGGCTTGCACAGCTGTAACATCATTCTCATTATTGCGTCTGGGTGGCATCTAATTAAAGAGGATAAATGATTAACTTGTTAGAAACCTGAAATAATAAATCTGAAATATGCATGAGGTAGTTCATGAAGTCATAGCCAACGAAATATGACATGGATACTGGTGAACGCCTATGGTTGGTTCACAAAATGACATTCGACTAAAAACATGAATATGACATGAGTAAGGATGAACGCCTATGGGTCGGTTCACCAATACAAAATATGAACGGGCAAGGGTGAACGCCTATGGGTCGGTCCACCAAAACGAAAATTCGTAAAAAAGCACATGCGACTAAATATGGCCAGTCCCGTACCAATCTTTTACTTAGTCAAAATTAAGAAAAGTGACTGATGAAATGCATGAGAAACATGAAAGATAACAACGCCAAAATATAGGAAGTTCCTGGTGACCACCCACTAGTCACAAGTCAAGTTTTAGAGCCTACAGGTCGAACCTTGCGCTCTAATACCATAATTGTAACACTCCACTTGGATAAGTAGACCGTTACGTGTACTTATGGCGTGTCATCAAAGCATGCAAGGCAATGTCTTAAAAACATCAACTGACCATAACGGAAATACTAGAATCAAACATCAGTAGTACAAGATAAGCTCAAATATAAAAGATTAAGTACTGAAAGAAAGGACTAAACAATGTCCAAACAAGAAAAGTAATGTATGAAGTGCATAAAGTAAAGAATTCTGGATATCTTCCATCCAATGCACATACTCTCATAGAATCCTAAGAGCGTCCCTGTGTACCTGCCGTTTCGAACATGAAAGGAAAACTACGGCTGAGCATAACGCCCAATGAACAGATATAAAGCATGAAAAGAATGTACTGGAATGAAACAGATAACAAGTACTGAAGCTATAAACTGATAAGTAAAGAGCAGCAGAAAACTGTATATGTTCTGAAAAGTCTAATTTATAAATAGTAAAGGTGAAATATTATCTGTCAAATCTGAAAACATGCATTTACTGAATTTTAAGTGCCAAGAGCTTATATAGGTTGTAACACCCCACTTTGATAAGTGGACCGCTACGCGTATTTATGGCGTGTCATCAAAGCATGCATGGTAAAATGTACTAAAACATACATGACCATAAGGAAAACCGGATTCACACATCAGTTCCCAAACATAAGCCTAAAACATAAATAAAGTAAACAAACTAGGAGGACAAAACAAGTGTCCAAACAAGTATAAGTATATGAAGGCAAAAAGGAGAAAAAGTCTAAGGCAGATTGCATCCTATGCACGTCCTCCAAATGCTCGAGTCAGTCCATGGGTACCTGCCGTTTTGGGACATGGAAAGGAAATAACGGCTGAGCAATACGCTTAGTGAACGGATATATGACATAGTACGAATGGTTGAAACATAAATAAGACTAGTAGCAGCGGAAAAATATAAGTCCTGGACAACCTGGAACATGTTCATAAAACTAGTTTTATAGTTTGAAAAGACTTATGTTTTTATATGAAAATTGTATTAATTAGGCAATAACCTATATAGGTCATGAGGCTCCATTGTGTACGAATACTTGGAAGGGAGAACTCGTCATGCAATTAGAGGGGTTGCCTCTAACTAAATAGTTTGGGTAGGAGGGATCAACTCCTTGTGAAGGATGCAAGGCACACATCGCATTTACCATGAAAATCCTGTAAAACATATAACTAGGATGCACCCATACGCCCACATGATAAAAAAAGGACAAAACTGAAAAGGGACGCCACGAGAAATCACTCCGCCGTGGGGAAGTCATAACACTGGTGCCTCCAGTGTTATGGTTATGGTACTTCCATAACTAGGTGACACTGGTCATGCATGTATATGGCTTAGGCAATTATTCTAACACAAGTAATCAAACATATAAAACAATAATGGGAAAACGGTTGGCTGCAAACAGGGAATCCTAATAAGGAAAGAATGTCCATACTAAAGGACGGGAAATCCGTACCTTGTGTCCAATGAACGAGGAAAGACGAAAGGATGAAAGTCCTACTTCATCCTCACTAATGCTTCATAAATAGGGGACATGTATAAGTATTTTGTTACTGCGTACATAATTGATTATATCATGTCTTAGCTTGTTTTATATGTTCTAGTCGTGTTTTACTGATTTAAATGTTATACTGTGTTTATCATGTATTCATGTATTCTAATTAAGTATTAACTTGTATTCTTGTATTATTATACTTGTTGTGTAATAATAAGGAACTTTCTAAATATAGCTTAACTTCTAAAAATAGATTAGTTTCTACAAATAGAAAGATTCCAAAAATAGTAAGTTTCCTGAAATAGAAAGTTTCCACATTTAGAATTAAGCTGGATTAATAAGCTAATAATATAAGGTTAAGTTTACTGGTTAAATATCATAAGTCATGTAATTATTAGTATAGTTTGTTAATAATATCATGTTAATTAACTAGAGGTTATACGATTTAATTAAATATAAACATATAAATACTTAGGTTAAACATGTATTAATATTTTATTAATTATAACCTAAGTCATGTTTATTAATTAATTATAGTCCATGTTTTAAATATTAATTAATACTATAGTCTAAATTAAATGATACAAATACTTAGGTTAAAGCATGTATTATTTCTAAAATAATTATAACCTAAGTCCATGTTAAATTAATTTAATTACTAACCATGATTTTAATTAATTTAATTTTTCTTGTAAAAATATATATATATAACTTGTAAAAATTTAACTTGTAAAAATTAGTCATGAACCAAACCCGTGTTTTTAATTTACACCGCACGTGAACCGGACAGGATCCCCTTGAACCGGACCGAACCAAACACATCCTAGCAGTGGCTACCCGGCCTAGCCAGTTGCCACTGCTCGTACAAAATCACCAGCGGCTTAAGCCGGTGGTTCCCCCTGCCCTGCTTTGTGTTCCCACCGAGAGACCAACAACAGCCACCGGTCTAAGACTGGTGGTGCTGCTGTGCTGCCGAGACCTACACATGCCCCAAACACACCCCGATGTGAGTCGGGGTTCCCTATTTTCTTGCGGCGGAGACACCAAAACCCCACCGAGACCTTGAGGTCTCGGTTGGTGGTGATACAAGGACCACCGAGAGCCATGGGCTCTCGGTTCATGCGTCGGCCAAACAAACCCAACCCAAACCAATTACTTTTTGATGATTCTTGATTAGTTTTACTTGTTTATTCATGTTTCTAATATTTAAATAATCATATGTTCATGATCTCCATAAAATAATAAAAAGAAAAGATTTAAAAGATTACCGAATGCGTGAATCAAATGAGGATTAATAACACGAACCCGTAACCCGAATATCAATAATCAAAATCAACCAACACCACCTTTGGTGTTCTTGGTAGCCGGCGGAAAAGGGAGAGGCAAACGAGGCTAGGGTTTCTTGTTTGTAAAAAAAATGAATGTTATGTTTTTCCTGTGTTTACCATTTACCCAGTTAGTTAAAATGACATGGGCTTGGCCCTTTTCCCTTCCTTGTCCGCGGCTATAAGGGGACCACAAGGGAAACCCGTACAATTTTCATGTTTAAACAATTACGTGTTCATCGTTAGTGTTTTCGTGTTAGTTCGTAATTTATTATTCGTGTTATAATAAATACTTGTACGTAACGATATTACCGTCCAATAATAAATATATACGTAGTTACATGTTCGTGATTTAATGTTCATGGTTTCATGTTCGTGATTATAATTATTATGACTAATAATTATCGTGTAATACCACGTACTTAATAATTATCGTGCACTAACACGTACATAGTTTCTGTAATTAATGTTCGTGACACGTGTTCATGCTAATAAAAGGAAAGTTTAAATTGGTTCGTATGTTTACTAAGTGTACTGTTCATGGTAAAAGTATACGGGTTTTACAACTCTTCCCCCTAAAAAGAATAATTCGTCCCCGAATTATGGATAAAGTAAACTGAAAGAACATGGACGTGACACGACTGACAAGGGCATGGAACGTGACGTGCCTGAAAGAACATAACTGAATTATAGAAGGATGAGAGGATAAAATCCGGATGGAATCCTCCGTTTCCAAGTGGCTTCCCTCTCGGAACGGTTCTTCCATAAGATCTTGACGTAAAAGATTAATTTTTGGTTTTCATGACCTTGACTTGACAATCCGTAAAAGTTCCTGGTTATCAATGTAAAATAGATCCTCCTTAAATTGATCGAGTGGATAAAAGTTTGCGTGCGAGGTTAAATGCAACGTTACGATGCAAAATAATTTAGCATAGCTGACGTTAATAGCATCTTAGCAATGATGCGTGAGACATACTGAAACGTAGTACGTGAACAATTGTGAATGTGATACGTGGAGATATGGTCAGTGTAATATATGAAACATGTGGTGGATAATGCTATGAGCAACTTACCGTGAACGCGATATGAGGGACGTGGAATGAACATCACATGTGAAACATATCATGAACATGAAATAACTGAAGAGGTAACACTACTGATACGAGATGATGAAAAGTTTATTAGACTTGAGTCTGGTCTCCCGAGCTTCTACAAAACTTCCCTAAATGAAAAATGAAACGTAAATCGTAATCCATGATATGATCATGAACATGAACAGTGTCATGAACGTGAGTGCGAAAGCAAGTCGTAAAATTGGACAAGGACATGAACGTGACAATTTGTCTGGTCCGATAGCTGAAGGAGTGCCAAGTGATCGGTCGATCCTTGGCTGGAAATGTCTGATAATCTGCTGATTGTGAAATCATTGCGGATGTAAGGATTCTGCAGACTTGGCCAGACCGTTGACAACAACCCATATAGCATCATGCTTCTTCTGAGTTTGTGTAATCTGGTAACCAAAATCCATGGAGATCTTGTCCCATTTCTGATCACAATTTCTGATGGTGGAAATAACTCCTAGTCTGTTGGTGTCCTATCTTAGCCTGTTGGTATGTCAGGTACTTAGATATGAACGTAACTGTATCTTGCTTCATAAAACTGGATACAATGGAGTTTGCAAAACTACGAGTCTCTGAAATTAGACTTCTTTTAGCGTAGGATTTTCTGGAACACCTAAATGTAGTGTAGGGTTCTCACTTTTACGCATAAGCCTAGTCATGGCAAGAGTAACTGTGAGATCCAATGTGATTCAGCGTGTCACTGTAATCAACCAGAATTTACATCAGAAAATTTCGGGGTAAAATGTCTCCTGTCATAGAATTTGCAACTTAGTTAGAACAATAACGAATTTGATCATGAGTTCGGGAAAAACTCCACGTCCATAAATGTTGTTGGTGCACTCGTGAGACTAAAACAAAATCATGAATTTAGCATGACCAAATCGTGTACGAGTAGTAACATGGAAATGTTCTGCTCTATCACTCGCCACTGTTGGCAGCATGATCATAATCCGATCTTGGAAAAGTGCTTAACACCCTAAAGTCGATTGGACATGTAGTCAATACGTGGAGGAGAATAACCGTTATGACTGGTGATTTGTTTAGATCAACGGTAGTCGACACAAAATATCATGTTACCGTCCTCCTCCTTGAAGGTTCTTCTGGAATTTATATCGGATATTTCTAAAATAATCGGCTGGTTATGAATAAGAGGAACTTCAAAGGTCGTGTCATCAATAATAGCTGAAAATCTTCGCAGCCATGCAATAACAAACACGTGCTTGTAAAGCGTAAATAATTTGTACATATTCTCATGATGGAAAACCATTCTGAGTGTATTCAGGAGCCTGAACATCACTATACATAATCTGATATAAATGGACCAGTCATAGCATGGTGTGCTGTTTCATAGTCTAAAATTATAATCATATTTGACTCGGATCTGTCCTAGGGAAGTACTTTAGCTGATTGGATCTTATCGTAACACTGAAGGAAAACCTTCTTATCAATGGGTTATACGAATGATGTCCTTTATGGTCATGGGTATATGAAATATGAACTTAAGAATTGAAAGCGTCATGAAGTAAGCGTGACAGATCTTACTGACTGTGTTTTGCCTGACCCATGCAGAATGAGTCATGCGTGTCCAAACGCGTATAATACGCCAGCGATGGTACTGAAATCCTTGTGGCCAGATTAGTACATGGCACAACAGAATGGATATACCCCTTGGAGGGTACCTTGGATTTCTTAGGGATGTTCCAGAAATGGACGTGAGTCATGTGTCCTGACTCGTGTCTTGGAAAATATACATATGACATGTGTCTTGACTGGTATCTTGACATGTGTCTTGACTGGTGTCTTAACATATGTCTTCAGAAAATATACATGAGACATGTGTCTCGAGGTGTGAAACAAATGAAACTGCAAATCTTAGGTTATTATGCCAGAATTGGCGGATCGGTTGGACTGCTGACCTTTGTATTTCTGATCACGTCCGTGGTCGGAGCTTCTGTTGCGATTGCTAGGATAGTTACTGTCACAGTAGTGGTTACTATCGTATTGTTTGTCAGTTCCATGACGGTCATTCTCATGACTGTGATTCATGTAACCATTCAACTGAGTGGCCGGCTGGTACCGGTTCTTACTCATATGACTGAAACGACAACTGAATGACGTGTGACATGTAACTAAGAATTAGGGACATGGTTTGTGATGGAAATCGTCTGGTGGTGAAGCATCTCCTAGTCCGATCGCTTTGATCTAACGCCTTTGTCTTCGTATTGTAGGATCTCTAGGTTGTGAACAGTATCAGCATCTCGTAGCGTCTCAGATAGTCAGCAACATCAACAGTTAGTAACCTCTCCCAGTTATGAGCGGCATCAGCATCTTGTAACATATCAACAAGTAGAATACGCCTGAGATGATTTAGAATCGACTAGCGAATACTCGTGGAATATTGCAAGTGAAATACACATGGATTAAGGTACGTGTAATACACATGGGATACGGTACATGGAGTATACATGGAATGCACATGAAATAATCGGTATGTGTCGATCATCTGACATGATTTTAAAGGGAAAAATAATTGGTTCGACGGTTAGAAAACCGAACTGGAATAAAAATCATGATAGTCTGGCAATTCCAGCATAGACATCATTTTGGTTGCATAGAGAAACGCTAAAAATGTGGTTAAACGAAATTCAACGACGATTTGCCTGAAATCATGATTAATGAAAACCATCAATGTCTTGCATGAAAGCATAAACATAATAAAAGACGTAAGACATAACCAGCATGAAGATGAAATCGTCATGAAGGAACATGGGATAATATTAACATGAAAGAGCATAACACATAATCAGCATGAAAACGAAGTTAACCATGATAGTATGAAAACATAATTTACATAAAGACATAACAATTTATAAGGGGATATGAAATTTCTTTTTATGACTGTAATGTCATGAAATTCGAAAAATCGCTGGTGTGAACGACCTTTGGTCGGTTCACAAAATAAATTTGACATGATTAATCTGATTAGAACCTAAGATGAACATAAGAAAATGATGCATGCAATAGTTTATAAAACATGGTCTATTAAAAGTTTTTGTATGGGCGAAGGTGAACGCTTATGGGTCGGTTAACCAGAATTGACATAACGAGGGTGGACGCTTATGGGTCGGTCCACCAAAACAAAATAGTTCGAATAAAATCACATGCGATTAAATATGACCAGTCCTGTACCAACCATTACTTAATCAAAATACCTGCAACAATGATACATGGAATAAATGAGTGAAAATCAACTATCAAAACTTAACAGAAAAAATTTTATGTGACCAATTTTGAACTACTGGGGTTTAGTCCACATTAGCCATAGTTCACTAGGAATATCATGCATGAAACAATGACACATAACTAAGTATGGATGACGGTTGTTCATCCATATTAATAAAACAATACCGATGAAAACATCATGGTTAAAACAACGAGGTGCTGAAAACATCGATACGTGGAATAACAAGTGTTGCCTTAGGAAGGTTCCGGTGACTACCCACTAGTCACATGTCGAGTTTTAAAGCCTATAGGTATAAACCTTGGCTCTGATACCATAATTGTAACACCCCATTTTGATAAGTGGACCGTTACGCGTATTTATGGCGTGTCATCAAAGCATGCAAGGTAAAATGTACTAAAACATACATGACCATAGGGAAAACAAGAATCAAACGTCGATTCCCAAACATAAGCCCAAAACATAAATAAAGTAAATGAACTAGGAGGAAAAAACAAGTGTCCAAACAAGTATAAGTATATGAAGGCAAAAAAGAGAAGAAGTATAAGGCATCTTTCATCCTATGCACGTCCTCCAAATGCTTGAGTTTGTCCATGGGTACTGCCATTTTGGGACATGGAAAGGAAAGTAACGGCTGAGCAACACGCTCAGTGAACGAATATATGACATAGTACGAATGGCTGAAACATAAATAAGACTAGTAGCAGCGAAAAAATATAAGTCATGGACAACCTGTAACATGTTCATAAAACTCGTTTTATAGTTTAAAAAGACTTATGTTTTTATATGAAAATTGTATTAATTAGCCAATAGCTTATATAGGTCATGAGGTTCCACCGTGCATGAATACTTGGAGGAGAGACCTCGTCATGCAGTTAGAAGGGTTGCCTCTAATTAAATATTCTGGATAGGAGGGATCAACTCCTGGTGAAGGATGCAAGGCACACATCGCATTCACCATGAAAATCCTATAAAACATGTAACTAGGATACACCCATACGCCCTACATGATAATAAATATAGTCCAAAACTGAAAAGGGACGCCACGAGCAATAACTCCGCCGTGGGGAAGTCATAACACTGGTGCCTCCAGTGTTATGGTTATGCTACCTCCATAACTAGGTGACACTGGTCATGAATGTATATGGCTTAGGCAATTATTTTAACATAAGTAATCAAACATATAAAACAATACTGGGAAAACAGTTGGCTGCAAACGAGGAATTCTAATAAGGAAAGAATGTCCATACTGAAGGACGGGAAATCCGTACCTTGTGTCCAGTAAACGAGGAAAGACGAAAGGATGAAAGTCCAACTCCGTCCTCACTAATGCTACATAAATAGGGGACATGTATAAGTATTCTGATTAATGCGTACGTAACTGATTATATCATGTCTTAGCTTGTTTTATATGTTTTAAGTCTTGTTTTACTGATTTAAATGTTATATTGTGTTTATCATGTATTTCATGTATTCTGATTAAGTATTAACTTGTATTGTTGTATTATTATACTTGTTGTGTACTAATAAGTAACTTTCTAAAAATAGCAGGTTTCCTAAAATAGAAAGTTTCCAAAAATAGAAAGTTTCAAAAAATAGATTAGCTTCTAAAAATAGATTACTTTCTAAAAATAGAAAGTTTCCAAAAATAGTAAGTTTCCTGAAATAGGAAGTTTTCATATTTAGAATTAAGCTGGATTAATAAGCTAATAATATAAGCTTAAGTTTACTGGTTAAATATCATAAGTCATGTAATTATTAGTATAGTTTATTAATAATATCATGTTAATTAAATAAACTATAGGTTATACGATTTAATTAAATATAAGCATATAAATACTTAGGTTAAACATGTATTAACATTTTATTAATTATAAACTAAGTCATGTTTATTAATTAATTATTGTCCATGTTTTAAGTAATTAATTAATACTATAATCTAAATTAAATGATACAAATACTTAGGTTAAAACATGTATTATTTCTAAAATAATTATAACCAAAGTCCATGTTAAATTAAATTAATTACTAGCCATGATTTCAATTAATTTAATCTTGTAAAAATATATATATATATAACTTGTAAAAATGTAACTTGTAAAAAATAGTCATGAACCGAACTCGTGTTTTTAATTTTGAACGTGAATCGGACCGGATCCCCTTAAACCGGACCGAACCAAACACACCCTAGCAGTGGCTACCTGGCCTAGCCGGTTGCCACTGCTCGTACAAAATCACCACCGACTTAAGCCGATGGTTCCCCTACACTGCTTCGTGTTCCCACCGAGAGACCAACAACAGCTACCGGTCTAAGACCGGTGGTGTTGTTATGCTGCCGAGACCCACACATGCCCCAAACATACCCCGACGTGAGTCAGGGTTCCTTGTTTTCTTGCGGCCGAGACACCAAAACCCCACCGAGACCTTGAGGTCTCGGTTGGTGGTGATACAAGGACCACCGTATGGGCTCTCGGTTCATGCGTCAACCAAACAAACCCAACCCAAACCAATTCCTTTATGATGATTCTTGATTAGTTTTACTTGTTTATTCATGTTTCTAAGATTTAAATAATCATATGTTCATGATCCTCATAAAATAATAAAAAGAAAAGATTTAAAAGATTACCGAATGCGTGAATCAAATGAGGATTAATAACACGAACCCGTAACCCGAATATCAATAATCAAAATCAACCAACACCACCTTTGGTGTTCTTGGTAGCCGGTGACAAAGGGAGAGGCAAGGGAGGCTAGGGTTTCTTGTTTGAAAAAAAAGGAATGTTATGTTTTTCTTGTGTTTACCATTTACCCAATTTAGTTAAAACAACATGGGCTTGGCTCTTTTCCCTTCCTTGTCCGCGGCTATAAGGGGCCCACAAGGGAAACCCGTACAATTTTCATGTTTAAACAATTACGTGTTCATCGTTAGTGTTTTCGTGTTAGTTCGTAATTTATTATTCGTGTTATAATAAATATTTGTACGTAACGATATTACCGTCTAATAACAAATATATACGTAGTTACATGTTCGTGATTTAATGTTCATGATTTCATGTTCGTGATTATAATTATTATGATTAATAATTATCGTGTAATACCATGTACTTAATAATTATCGTGCACTAACACGTACATAGTTTTTGTAATTAATGTTCGTGACACGTGTTCATGCTAAAAAAGGAAAGTTTAAATTGGTTCGTATGTTTACTAAGTGTACTGTTCATTGTAACAGTATGCAGGTTTTACATAGGTCATGTGGTGTAACAATGTCTACATGAATACATAAAGGGATGACCTCGTCATGCTGTAGAGGGGTGACCTCTGAAGGATCGTGTTTTTCTAAGGATTAGGCATTGTTGTGGATTAACCTATTGAGATGGATGGAGAATGGAGAAACTTAGAGAGAGAAAGAAGAGAGAGAAAAGAGAGAATAAAGGAAAATGGAATGTTGGAAAGAATGAATGTGTTCAACAAAAACCCCTCCTAACATGCTAGGAGGGGGGTTTATATAGCCCACCCTACATGTGGGCTATATGGGCTATATTGGATCACGAGCCCAATATCATTGGAGTGACCGATCCTTTCTAAATACGTAAAAACGTATTTCCAACAATCTCCCCCTAAGGGAGGTCACTCCAAGTTACAATGTCCTAAATAGTCTATTGCTCGTGATCTATGCTAACAATGATGTGACCGAGACTTTCATAGGGAAAAACGTATTTCCAACAATCTCCCCCTAAGGGAGGTCACACCATTTTACAAAATCTTAAACCTAGCATACTATGCTTGAGTCTTCGATCTTGTTCTTGTGAATATGCTTGTTGTGATCTTTGACTATAGTCTTGAGCATGTTTCCTTGCCTTGACCTTGTGCATTCATCACTTGTGAAATTTGCCTCCTCGTGACTTCATGTTCCACATACTTATACCTTTATAAATTCTTGAAAGCTTCAGAGTTTGATACAGCGGAAGACTTGACCTTCAGACTTTCTTGAGTTCGTTGAAGTACTAAGTGTATGTAGTATAAGCATGTGGTGACGACTTCTTCTGGATTATACACCGCAATGCCACCTTCTTGTTACGCTGCATAAGACAGTTAGCAACAAACAATATACACGGATGAAATGGCCTTGAACATTTCATTCTAATTCGGTAGCATTTTACCTCCGGTCGGTGAAGACCGTTGGACGATATAAAATATCGTACTTGTGGCAGGTAGTTTCAATTAAGAACCTCCTTGACAAGATTTCGCGGGTAAACCCGTTCTCTTTATTCGACCGTCCAAAGCTGACTGCGAACATAAAGAGTGAATCATTTGGATAATAATATCCGCATGATTTGAAGCCGTCAATTCATGTTCCTGGAACAAGTGAAATTCAATTAAGAACCGCACCATCGTTGCTTTCCAGTTGTCACGAGCTTGATTCGTATAGAATCTTGCAAGTTACCTACCAAGTGTTGTTTGAGGTTAACACTAGAAGGATTTCCACTCATCACTGTGAACACTAAGGTATCACTCTGAGTGTTCTGGAAAGATCACTAAGATATTGCGTAGAGGCCTAGAACGTGTTTAAATTCATTTAAGAATTAAACCACTGTTGCTTTCCAGTTATCACAAGTTTGATTCATAAAGAATCACACAAGTCACCTACCATGAGCTTTTTGATGTTCGCTCAAGAAGGATTTCCATCTTCATTGTAAATACTTTCGTATTACTCGGATGTTCAGGCAAGATCATGAAGATTTTGCGTAGGACTCTTAAGATCTTTCTTACTTTTCACAGTGTGTGAAGAAGTAAGGAAATATGAAAGTGTGTCCTAATGAGATATTTGATGATCTCAAATGGCTCTAGACTCGATCGTGCATTTTGGATTTTTAGTGATCAGAGGCTGGAGAGGAGTGCCACCATTTCAATACCAATTTATTCGGAGTGAATAAATCAATAGATAACGTGTTGTCTCCGTGTGATTAAAACAAATATCTTTTAAGAGATATCTGAGTTAGCTGGGATGGGTTGTGCTTTGCATCACTGGGTCCATGATGTCTGTCTTCAATATCAAGAATCATTAAAAAATGATCTTAATAGCATATGTATTGACCCGGTTTCTGCCTAAGTTGTAAGGAGGGCTTCTTTCTTTACACCCTTTATCCTTACAATTCTTTTTCATTCTTCAACCCCTTCAATGCTTACCAATACGTCATCACTAGCACCTTGTTGTGATTGTTCCAGTGCTAACTTAAGTACTTGGTCGACATTCAGCTACGTTCATAATCTTTCTCCATCTTTCCTAAGGACTACTATTTCTAGCTATGGAATGTCCTTGAGAAGATTCCTCCGGTTCTAGAGGAATCATTGGACTTTAACCTATCCTACCATCCTTATGTCACCACAATCTTCACCGTCATGAATAGAGATGTTTTTGGTAAGTGTATGTCACCATGAAATCCATTTTGATAGTGCAAATCCATTTTGCTCCCCCTTAACATATGCCACGATATCCGAAAACATTTCGCACATGTCGGGATGAGCTAACACGTTAAGTCAAACCATTTGTGATTAATCATTTCCCATATTAAATCACATTTTCTCCCCTATATTAAAAATATTAACCCAATCGATGTTTTTAATATCAATTGATTTAATAGCATTTTAAGAAAATTTTGGGAAGAAAAATGCAAAGCCAATTATCTTCATGAATAACACAAGCTCCCCCTCAAATTAATGAGGGTGTACTTGAAACGTAAATTAAATACCTTTTAAACACAAGTGTAAGGTATTTATCACGTGCAAAGATCATATATGATAATGTATTCACAAGATTAGCAATTTATGAGGTTGGACCTGAATGATGGAGAACATCATATGAAATAAGCACATGGTTCTTGTTCACGAATGTTGGTCGCCTCATCATGTCTGAAGTTATCTCTTTACTCCATGTGTACGATTGATATCTTTGTCTTGACACCAACATGTGAACTTGGCACTTTTAGCGTCAAAGATTCTGATTGCTGGACAATTGCTCCCCCTCAATTGCTGACTCGTGTTCTATTGAAAGAGCTGTAGTCGCCGTTTGAGTAGTCGCATCGTTGAGTATGTAGATATCAATTGTAAATTGCTACGGTTGGTGGAGATGATAACTTCATAAAAACAAGATTTCTCTTGTTTTAACAAATAAATGCACTGACACGTACATATATCCGTGTTAGATTATGTTATAAAGTAAACACAATCCCTTACATGGTTGTAAAGTAAACCATGCCCGAGAAAATGAATTCCCGTTGTTGAGTCAAAGCTTTCCGGTGAAATGCTTGACTTGATTATGAAAAGCGGGTTACAATAGCAAACCATTTTGAGCATGTTTTAAAACATTTGAACTTCTGGTCGAACTTTATTTACAACCCCGTGTCATTATTGAATGACATTTCTAGTATCGTAAATATTATCGATTCCAGAAGACATGCTCTTTTTATCAAAACATTTTTTGAACACACAATTTTGAAAGATTTAGAAAACCTTTTTGAGAAATTCTCGAAAAATTGTGTTCAACGTTTTGAAAACCAATTACTTGAGCTTAAGATGTTGAATATCTTACAAAACGAGCTCAAGTCTGAGAAGTTGTAAACTTCCCGTTGTTAAGGATAAGTTACCATCGGCGATAAACTTTCCTTTTAAATGAAGAACGAGTCCTAAGTTTACATTTACTTAGAAGTCGTTTTCATGAGCTTGAAAACTTTGACTGTTTTAACGGAAAGCTCATGACCGAGAAAGGTTAATTTCTCGTTATGAGGAAAAGTTCTCTTATTTAAAAGATACACTTTCCTTTCTGAGCTTAAAACTTCGAATGGTTTAAGACAGGCTCATGACCGAGAAATGTTAATTTCTCGTTATGAGGATAAGTTATCATTAATGATAAACTTTCCTTTATTTGAAATTCGAGTTACAGTCTGACATTTAACTGTAAGTCATTGCGCATAAGCTTAAAAACTTCGAATGTTTTTATTATTAGCTCATGCCCGAGAAATAATTAATTTCTCGTTGTAAGGATTAGTTATCATCGGCGATAACCTTTCCTTTATTTGAAGAACGGGTCAATGTCTGACATTTAACAATGAACCATTTTACATGAGCTTAAAACCGTTGAATAGTTTTTAAGTAAGCTCGTGTCCGAGAAAATTTAATTTCTCGTTTTTGAGGATAAGTTTATCATCGGCGATAAATTTCCTTTATTTGAAGATCGGGTCATCATCTGGTATTTAATGAAGAGCCTTATACATGAGCTTAAAACCTTTGAATGGTTTTAGGATAAGCTCGTGTCCGAGAAAACTTAATTTCTCATTTTGAGGGTAAGTTATCGTTGCGTAGATAAACTTCCCTGTCTCTGAAGTCCGGGTCATCATCTGTCATTTAACGAGGAGCCATAGTGCATGAGCTTAAAAACTTGGAATGTTTTTGATATAAGCTCATGCCCGAGAAAAATTAATTTCTCGTTGTTAGGATAAGTTTATCATCGGTGATAAACTTTCCTTTCTTTGATGAACGAGTTAGAGTCTGTGATGTGACTATAAGTCCTTTACACGAGCTTAAAACCCTTGAATAGTTTTAAATGTAAGCTCGTGTCTGAGAAAATTTAATTTCTTGTTTTGAGGATAAGTCATCATCGGGATGAACTTTCCTGTCTTTTGAGAGCGAGTTACAGTCTGTTATGTGACTGTAAGTCCTTGTATAAGCTTAACCATGAATCCCCTGAGACACTTGTTTCTCCGATATCTGCTTCTTCAGCAACCAAACTCTTAGAGTGTCCTTAGTTGAACGGTATACAACGATTAGACCGCTTCGTTCTTTTGGAACATCAACTGTGGTACCTACATTCTCATTAGGAATTTGCATGCTTTGATATGGGTTAGCGATATCTATCTTAGAAGCAAGTGGGGGTTCACAGTTGTCATTTCTTGTGCAAGAGGTGACCTGAGGAGATGAATCACTTGTCTTAGTTGGCAAACGTTTCCTTTTATAGAAAACCTTAAGTTCAGGCTTAAGTGATGTATCATCCTTTGAAATTTCCTCCCTAGTAGTCTTAGTAGAATCAGAGACAATCCTAGTTAAAGGGAACTCGTTTCCTACAAGAGTGAAAGTTCTACCAGTGGGGCGCCACATTTTACCAATGGGTTTGATTTTAGCAACCCACTGGGATTTAAGTCTAGCACGGGAGTTGGCCTCATTAAGCAATTTTTTGATACAGGAATCATGATTGGCTCTAAAGACACATTTCCTACATGTTTTACAAGTAACATATTTAATGTCCGATTAATTCCTAGACGATTGATCGATGCTCCTAGGAGACGTCATGCTACGGTTAGCAGTGTTGGGTAATCTAGAAGGCATCTGACTAGGTTGGACATTGCTATCTCTTACATGTGTCTTTTGAATAGTTTCCCTTTGACCAAAATCCTGGCGCACATCAGTTGAACTAGTTCTAGACGTGTTCATTGAACTATTCTTAGAGAAACTAGAGGCAATCATGTGATGAGGTCTTGCTAAAACTGATTTAGTCACATTAGGCCTAGTTGGTGGAGTGACTGTTCTAGAAATATGACCCAAATCAACTTGGGAGGCAAACCGCGGTCTCGAGGATTATGGTCGCTCGGATCTAAATGCAGTAGGTTGTCTGACAGTCGGTTGTCTGACGAACTGATTTGAAGGCGGTTTCCCCAAGATTGATGGTTTTTCAAGCTTAGTGTCCACACTAGGTCCTCTATTTTTCCTTAATTCGTTTTTCAACGCAGCTATAGCAAAAACCTTTTCCTGAACTTAAGCTTTTAAGGTCTCATTTTCTTTGAGCAATTCTTCTTGAGATGCCAATTTAGACTCTAGTAACTGAATTTGTTTCAAAAGATTATCCTTTTCGGCTTTAGAATCTAAAACTTTTTGATCCAATTTTCTTTCAAGAACAACGTTAGACTTTCCAAGTTTTTCAAAGTATGCTTAAAATTTGTCCGTTTTCTTAGAAAATTCAAGTTTGGCATCCTCAAGATCTTTTGATTGTTGAGCTACAATCGTTTCGAGCTCTCTAATCTTGGAATCAGAAGCAGTCAATGAAGCGGTTATAAGACAATTATCATGATGTTTAGCATTTTGAACACTTTCTCCCCCATTATGACTCACATCGGATGAATCAGAAGTGATATTTCTATCACTCTTTTCCATCTCATGTTTGTCATAATTAGGTTCAGAATGCTCAATATGCGGCATGGCATCAGCATATACATCATAAACAACATTACATTGTACCATGTTTGCAGGCTCTTCGTCATAAACAGGTAAGGTGTCATCAAGAAGGATCTCGTGAACATTCCCTGACGTGCCACTGGTATCATGTGGTGCTCCTGATTCCTTGCTCTTGCCATCGTTAGGCTCCAAGTTGTCAACCGTATGACCATTCTCCTCTTGCATCTGCATCATTGATTCTTGCACTCCATTATCATACGCTTGCTGAAGTCGTGATCTTTCATAAATCAAAGACGAGACCGATGACATGAGTTTCAATATTGTACCACGGAAATCTCGAAGCTCGGTATGTGTATCTCGAAGAAATGATTGGCAAATCACTGAACTTTCAAGCTTGACGATATTAAATTGGAGGAAAGGCGTCAGCTGTGTCACAAGAGCCTTATAAGCAAGTGCTGATGCAGAGTGATTAAAGTGTTCATGGTTGAGTTGCTCGGCGAGTTGGGTCAAAGTGGTGAATATTGAGTCTATGAATATATGACGTTCTTGACCAAAGATTGTCACAAATTCGCTCCCTCCTTGAATCCATGAAAGAGTCACAAGATGAGACTGAAGTAGTTGAAATGAAGTGATGCCATTATCACTAACTTTGTCTTGCATTTTATGCGCTTTTCCTTTTTGACATGTCGAATCTAACGAATCCATTGAAAATCGAGGAAATATGATGTGGATGTTGTTGTTTTCGGGATTTCACAATTCGTGAAGAAACGTAGAAACAGAAAGTCACGGAATATGACAAAACCAACGACACAATCCTTAAATAAATTTGAAAAATCCTCGATTGTAGATAGAAACCTTCTTCACGTACAAATAAGAATATCCGATTAAAAATCCGTAGCCACGAAAAATAAAGCTCGTCACTTTGACTCGTCACTTTTGTTTTCAAATTACGGCCGCACAAACTTTTAACCCGTCAAATATTTTACGACTTTGGTGCTTTCGAAATACCCGCCTCAACACGATGTACCAAAAAGTAATAAACAAAAATTAACTTTAAGAAATAAAAATATAAACAGTGAACTTAAAACAATAACTTAACTAAAAAAAAACTAAGATAGAAAAATATGATACATTGTTAAACTATTTGATATTAAAAAATAGAAAAACTGTTCCAAAAATCGTGGTGAAGAGAGTGATACGTGGCCTGAGGTATTATCTAACAAGTCAAAACGTGGCTTTCAACACACCAGTCCTAGTTTCCTCCGCCCTTTAATATCTTTATCTCTCTCTCTCTCCCAAAATAAGCACCACACTCCTCCTTCTTCTTATAATCCTATCACCCACAAGATAAATTCTGGTCTCATCTCTTTCAATTTATATCGAAGAAAGATCATCCATCAATTAAGTTAATACGAAAAATCTAAACCCACTCTTATATATTGGCAGCCACCCAAGTATCTTGTTTTCTCCGTCTCAATAATACTCCCATCAAAAGGATGAATCTCTGTATCCCCACATACACCCGAAGCAGCGAAATAAGACCAACACAGCAGTTTGGGACACGAACCCACGAAGAACAAGCAATAAGTTTTTTGGATTCGAGATCTATTAAAGGTCTCAGTTAGATAATAAAATGATTGCTTGCTAGTCGATTCGATTAACCAAGGTCTCAAGGGAAAGGCGTCAAGATCTTTGATCAAACAAGATCTCGGGTAAGTACAGTTATTTGAGAAGATCAGTGAAGGATATTCTTTCGGGTTGCTTGATCTATAAAGGACTACAAAGCAATTGTAAACCCGAATGAATTTGACTGAGGTCTTACTATATTTTCTTTTATGGTCGAGTCCTGTGTGGGTTTTTCGAGTCTGTTGAGTTTGTTTGAGGGGTGTGGGTGGTTTGTGGTTTGAGTCTGGATGTGCGAGTCTTGTAGGAGTCGATTGAGGTTTTTGATTCGAGGTGGGTTTGTGTTTGTGGGTCAAGTGTGAAAGGTTGAGGGTGTTGTGTGGGGAGAGTTTGGGGGAGAAAAGTTGAGTGTGAGTGTGTGTGGGTCTGTTTTGAGTGGTTGGAGTCGTGAGTGAAAATAAGTGTGTCGAGAGATTGTTAAGATGTGGAGTTGAGAGTTGGGTTGGTTTGACAGTAGTAAGAAATATGTGTTCGAGGGTCTTGTTGTGAGGTCAGTGAGGTCTTGAGTCCTTGTGTTTGAGTTTGGTCTGTTTTGTCTAGTCAAAAACATTGGTTGTATCGCAATAAAGAATCAGGTCATCGCGATATTGAGTCAAACTAAACAAAAAATCATCGCAATAACAGTAGTCATCGCAATATAGAGTCCATTCATCGCAATGTTTAAAATATTTTCCATCGCAATATAGTGCAACCCATTACAATATACTCAAACTTCCATCGCAATGCATCAAAACACTTCCATCGGAATGTCCTGATAAAAAATTCGACAGAGTTTCGTTACAATGTCCCTTAAAAACCGTCGCAATCCACGATCGTACAGTACGATCGGAATCCACGTCAGAATAAGGTATCGGAATCCTTGATCGCAAAGTAGAACCCGAGGGTTATTGCGATCGATAATGTGCAAAACTCATACTTTTCGATGGATGTGAAAGACGTAAATTACAAATCTGGAAACTTTACGATCGAAAAATGGATCGGAATAAGGAACCTTCTATCGGAATATATTAAAATATTATGCATGCATCGGACAAATCAAACCAGAATGGATAAAACAAGAAAGAAAGAAAAATATAAAAACGTAAAACCTTTTCTGACTAAAAAAAAATTTTGATAAGGAACTTTTCAGAATATAACAAAACACTATGTAAAAAATTGATAATTTCCGTGACCAAAAAAAAAATAAAATAAGAAATAAGATGAACTTTAAAAGATAAATAGAAAATAAAATTAAACTTTACCAAGACAATAGATTAAAAACGTGCTAATCCGAAGAATCAACCATGCTCTTGATACCAATTGAAGAATATTGATAATCTTGTGAATCAATGAAGTGGGTTGAAGATTTCTAGAGAGAGAAACTAGTGAGAGAAATATGTGTTTTTCATTCAGAATGGTAAAAGGAAACAATCAACAACCAACCCCTTTCCATGGTGGAAAGGGGTATTTATATCCAAGCCACTAATGGGCTTGGGCCGACCCATGACAAGCCCATGGGTCGGTTTCTTACTTAACTTAATAAGCACACATTAACTACGAGCTATACAACATTAATAATATTGTGGAGTGACCGATCCTTTCTAAATACGTAAAAACGTATTTCCAACAATCTCCCCCTAAAGGAGGTCACTCCAAGTTACAATGTCCTAAATAGTCTATTGCTCGTGATCTATGCTAACAATGATGTGACCGAGACTTTCCTAGGGAAAAACGTATTTCCAACAACCTCTAACTGTTATGCTGGGTGGAGGGATCAACTCCAATGTGAAGGATGTAGAGCACACACCACATTCACCTGATAAGCTGTAAACTGATAACCTAGGATGCATCCATACGCCCCGCTGATAATACTGATAAAATGTCCAAGCTGAAATAAAGGGACGCTGCGAGAAATCACTCCCTGGTAGAGGAGTCATGACACCCGGTGCCTCAAGTGCCATGGTTACGGTACCTCCGTAACTAGTATAACTGGTCATGCATGTATATAAAGCTCATGCAATTAATATAGTTATCATGGCATTCATGTAAAGTTTTCAAAACATATAACTGGGAAAAACAGATGGCTGCAGACAGGGAATCCTAATCAAGCATAGGAAAGGAAGTCCATACTGAAGGACGGGAAATCCGTACCTTTTGTCCAGTAACTGACTGCAAGGAAAACTGATGACACTCCTACTCTCAAAAACTACATGAATTACGGATGCGAATAAGTTGTCTAATATCTGTTTATTTTTACTGATCTTAACTGTTCTTAGTTTGATTTATTTTATTCTTGTATTACTGTTGTGTATAATTTGGTAAATTCTGACTGTTCTATAATAGTACTAATTAATGTATTCTCTGTATTCCTGGTTACTATATAATATGTATTCCAATATTATGATATTACTATAAATAGTACCTTGTTATAAATAGAAAGTTTCCTAAATTAGAAAGGTTTCTAAACTGGTTTCTTGAAAATTAAATCATAAATAAATCAATCACATGTTTTTAAGTAATTAAAAAGGATTTAACTAATATAAATTTAATTTTACTAATTAAATTAATAAAAAAAATCACTTGATTAATTTGTTTATAAAACTAATTTTATAAAATGATTTAATCATAATTAAAATGAATCCCGTATTTTATTATTAAACGCGAGATCCCGAAAACCCGTGCTAAAACCTTCCCCGAGACACCCATGTCTCAGGTTAAACCAAACCAGGATTACCAAGACCCACGTCGTGGTCCCCCTGCTGACGGCACACCAACAGTAGCCACTGGCCTAGTGCCAGTTGCTACTGTCTTCGTAGTGGTTCCCACTGTTTGTTATTAGTTCCCACTGTTTAGGTCGTGTTCCCACTATTTGTTATTTGTTCCCACTGTTTTGTTATTGTTTCCCACTGTTTGTTATTGTTCCCACTGTTCTGAACCCTAAGACCCACCGAGAGTCATTAGGAATCTCGGTTGCCACTACTGTCAAACAAACACCCCTCGAACTAGGCTATTTACCCACTGTTTATTAAACCAAACACCCTTATAGGCCCATTTACCCCCTGTTTGAGGTTATGGGTTTGGGGTTGGGCTGTGCACACCCAAAACCCACCGAGAGTTTTATATGCTCTCGGTTTTCGTGTATAACATCAACACCTGCCTAATTCATGATTAATACATGTTTAATATTTATAGTTCCATGTGTTCTTGATCTTAAACCCATAACCTTATGATTTGTAAAAGATAAGAAAGAATGATTACCTTGATTTGTAATACGGGATTGACTATAAACACGTAATCGAACCAAATACAAAAATCAAAAACCGTTTTCCTCTTTTTTTTGTCTCCAGCCGTCGGCCACCCCAAGACATAGAAACCCTAGTTTTTTGTATGTTTTGTTATAATGAAAAAGGGAATGTACATGTTTCTGTGATAAGTTAAATACGGGTTGGGCCTTAAAGCCCATTTCCTTTTCTTTTTTTTCTACAAACCGCCAGCCCACAAACCAAAGTATGTATTTCATTTTCGTTTCGTTTGTTATTTTTGATGTTCGTGTTTGTGATTCGAGAATTTTGTAATATTTATTTTCTAAATAAATACTTACGTATACATACTTACGTAATATTTTCTGACATTTTTTAATTATTTTTATAAAATAATTACTTACGTAATGTTTTAAATAAAGTCTGAGACTGCATGCTATTAATGTTTAAGGATTTTAAGGCGGGTTTTACAGTATGACAAGCTAAATTTTCTTGAATTTCTTCTCACTCGACCTCCTCTCAAAGTATTTTTTCTGATGAACAAATCTTTGAATGATGCCTCATCGTCTTATTTTTCCAATTAAAGCACACTTTGTGTTTTAATTGTTTGAGTCAACTTAAGCAACTTGGAGGATTATCACTACTTGAGTAGTTTATGCATTTGTTGTTTATTTTCCTTATTTCTTGTGTTGAATATTCATATTGTGTGTATGAATATTTCCCTTGTTTGTTCTTTCATATAATTGTGTAATGAATGTTATGTGTGTTACTCCCTTTCCCATCAATTCGTTTTCACACATTGTTTAGAGTAGATCATGGTTAAAACATACAATTACTTTTGGGTGATTCCACCAATTCTAAGTTTCTAACCCTTTGACATGCTATCAATTCAATTGGTTTGGATGTTTCTTTTCTACCTCTATTCCACCAATTGAACTTTGATTTTGTCAAAACACCCTCCTTGGACATTCTTAGCAAATACTTACTTCTAATTTGAGATTTTTTTCTTTCTCCCTCTCAAGTTACTTAGTAGGTAGTGACTATATATACATTGGTGTTTATTTTCTCTCTACTAACCTTTGTGTAGCATGTCACCTAAGCTCATTCTCTTGGTGCCCCGAGCAAGGGGAGTAAGCACCAAAGGGGAGCTTCTTGCAAAGTCCGATTCTTTTCTTCCTCAAAGACTTTTGCATCGTTTTTGCTTCGACAAAGGGGGACAAATAATAGTGATAAACTCGTTAATAATTCGAACTATTTTGGAGTTTACATAAATGAGTTTATAGTTTGTCGTAATCAAAAAGGGGGAGATTGTTAATGCAAAGCAATGCCTAATACATTATTAGTGTTAACTAATCTTTCTTAGTTTTAATCACGACAAATTAAAAAGACATTGATCATCAAATACAATCACAAGACGAATTATTTAACAAACACTATCATCAAGGTAATAATAATTTAAGTATTGTGCTAACATATCTTAATCATGATTAGTGATCATAAAAGTGATTAATCCTAAACTTACATTTTGTCAAATGTGACAAAAGATTTTTTAATAAACTTTCTTTTTAAGAAAATGTTTTATTAAAATGGAAAATGTAATTTTGAATATGGCATATTCCAAATGCCATAGGAATATCCTTTGAAGGTAAAAACTTACCTCAGATATTACTTCCCCACTAAAAGACAAAAAGGAGTGGAGTCTATGAGCACGGTTACTTAAAGGCCTATGCGGATCTGTAGTGATAAGGAACCACATGCACAGTTAAGGAACCGCTCTCAGAGAGCCGTTGGCCTTTGTCTCCTATAAATAGTGGATCAAACCTGCATTTTCCACAACCCTTTTTGGAAACTCTTTCTGCTATCCTTTTCCTTTCTAATTCCTAATCATTTGTAAATGATCACTTAATGTGTTAAGTATTTTTACTTATGATTATCTCCTTGATCTCCTTCTTTATCTTGTCCAAAGAGAAGATCACTCACACACTTGTGATGTGATTAAAGATGAAGCCTTGATGAAGATCCTCTCCTAAAGATCTAGTCATGTTCATCATTTGTTTTATTTGAGTCTTGTGTAGATCCAATGTATTTGTGAATACATGGATCTAATCTTGTGTAAATCCATTGTATATGCGTATACTTGGATTTGTGTTGTGTAGATCCAAGTTACATATGTATACTTGGATATGTGTTTTTATTGAGTTGTAATAGGTAAGAGTTGTGAGTTCTCACTAAACTCTAAAGTGATGTAGTTGTGTCTTGTGAAGTTATCACTTAGCTTCAAAGTGAAGAGTTGTGAGTTCTTACTAAACTATAAAGTGATGTGGTTGTGTCTTGTGAGTTCTCACTAAACTATAAAGTGATGTGGTTGTGTCTTGTGAGTTCTCACTAAACTCTAAAGTGATGTAGGTGTGTCTAGTTAAGTTCTCACTTAGCTACAAAGTGAAGAGTTGTGAAGATTGGTTCTACCTTTCGATTAGAACTCGACATCTAGCCTTGTGTCGTTAAATAGTAAACGTTGTGAAGATTGGTTCTACCTTTCGATTAGAACTCGACATCTAGCCTTGTGTCGTTAAATGGTGAAATATGCAACATTGTGAAGATTGGTTCTATATTTTGATTAGAACTCGACATCTAGCCTTGTGTCGTAAAATGGTGAAGTGGGCGACGTTGTGTAGATTAGTCCTAGCTAAGATTAGGTCTCGACATTTAGCTTAGTGTCGGAAAATAATGTAAGCGACATTGTAAGGTTTTCTCCGCCAAGAAGGGAGCTTGTGGATATAATAGAAATCTCGAGTAAGGTGTACTCGAGGAGTGGAGTAGGAACAAAGATAGAGCTTCATTGCCGAACCACTATAAATCTTGGTGTTTTCCTATTAGGTTGTTTCTTTCCTTACTCTTTACTTATTCTTATTATTCACATCTATTACTTGTCATTGTTAATGCATTAGATTTGAACCTAATCATTATGCAACTAGCTTTCAAGTAAAAGGTAGTTTTGAGACAAACCTAATTGAAAGGAATTTTAATTAGGACATAAATAAAAAAGAAACTATTCAACCCACCCTTCTAGTTTCTACACTTTTTATACATCGGCTCATCATCACTGCTGCTATCTTTCTCATCAGACTCTTCTTCCATTTTCTCCTTTCCCTTATAACTTGTTCCTTCACATGGCTTAACCAACGAATGAGTCTCTACACGACTTGGCACAACACGAGTCCTCACACCTTGACTTGGGTAAGATCTCATTGGCACATCCCACACATTCACCCTAGCAATCCTTTCTTGCTCCTCTCGGAACCTCTCAAATTGAGCACTCAGATTCATCACCATCGATCGAAGACTAGCAACCTCATCCATCTCTCTAGCTCTAACAAACTCTGACCTCCTCACACCAGATAAAAAACTGTCAAACTGCTTCTCATTCTTCTCAAACCTTTTGATCACACGAGTCTCGGCTACATACCTTTCAAACAAAGATCTATCAAACTTCTTAAGAAACCAATAAATATCATCATAAGATCTAGGTCCAGGACAATACACCTTAGCTATGTTCTCATGGATAGATCAGGCACTAGCAGCATTGCTTGACTCAGTAGGGAAATCATCTCTAGTACGGGCAATCCTAGGCAAACTACTCATATAAGCATCACAAGTAGGCATAGAAGAACGAACAACATGTCGCTGATAATTCTGAACAGTCGGTGGCACAACATTGGCTCTCGGCACATAACTACCTTGAATAACATCAAGCTCAGTCTGTTCTACAGCATCAGGAGCAATCCCATCATCAATATACTCATAAGTCTCCTCATCATTACTAGCACCAAAATTATATACTTCCCCATCTCCTATTATATCGCTCATCTCTATCCAATCATCATCATGCGGTAAATCAACCATTTTCTACAATTATAGGAAATTAGAGAATACTTAAGGTCATTGTTTAAAACTATAAATGCAATCTCATGCATGGTAACTGTTAGAAATACGTTTTTACGTATATTAGAAGTGTCGGTCACTCCACAATATTATTAATGTTGTAATAGCTCGTAGTTAGTGTTACTTATTAAGTTAAGTAAGAAACCGACCCATGGGCTTGTCATGGGTCGGCCCAAGCCCAAATGAGGCCTTGGATATAAATACCCCTTTCCACCATGGAAAGGGGTTGGTTGTTGATTTTCACTTTTCTCATTTGAATAAAATATCACATAGTTCTCTCTCACTTTCTCTCTCTAGTTTCTCTCTCTAGAAATCTTCAACCCACTTCATAGATTCATAGGTTATCAATATTCTACATTTGGTATCAAGAGCCATGGGGTGATTTAAGGTAAAGATTAGTGTTGTTTTTTAGTTCTTAAGGGTATTAGTGATTTTTTAGAAAAATCAACATTGAATCTTGAAATTTTTGGTGTTTTTGTTGTTGGGATTAGTAGATAAGTGTTGGGCTTAGCTTATTTTGGTAGAAATCATAAAACTTTTTGTGGTTTTTGATCAAAAATCGGGTTTAAAATCGTTCGAAAGTTGCTTTTTTGGTCTCGAAGTGTTTTTGTTTCCAGGATTATTCCGAACAGCCACAAAATTCCGAACAACCAATTATTCAGAATTGCCAAACATTCCGAATAGCCAACATATTCCGAATAGCCAAAATATTCCGAACAACCAAACATTCCGAATAGCATCTTATTTCGGATAGTGTATTATTCCGCATAGAGCTATATTCCGCATAGAGCTATATTCCGGATAGGGGTATATTCCGAATAGGGGTAGTATTCCGAATAGGGTTGGATTCCGAATAGGGTTATATTCCGAATAGGGGTAGTATTCCGAATAGGGTTGGATTCCGAATAGGGGTAGTATTCCGAATAGGGTTGGATTCCGAATAGGGTATTATTCCGGATAGAGTATTATTCCGAATAGGGTTTTTTCGACGATTTTTAGTGGATTTAATCTTGGCTTCTTAGACTCTTTACTTCAACAACACAACACAATTCATAACCTTACTTCACTGCTCGATCAACCGATAATCTTTGTCTCTTTGAAGTGAACAAAATGAATCCGAATTCATTAATGCCTCAGATGACGTCACTTACGAACATTTCCGTCATTACGGGAACGGATAATCGCCCTCCAATGCTCATTAAAGAAGTCTTTGAAGCATGGCAAGGCCGTATGATGTCATACCTTAAGGGAAAACCGGTATATGGGAGGCTTATGGTCAAGTCAATTCTTAATGGTCCACTTGATTATGGTACCATCGTGGTTAACAATGTGACTCGACCAAGGGAGTTTGAAGAACTTACACCAGCTCAACAACTTGTTGCCGATGCAGACGAAAAGGCATTTCAAACCATTCTCCAAGCTCTTTCACATGACATCTATCGAATGGTAAGTCAGTATACGGTGGCAAAGGATTTATGGGAACGTCTAAAGGTGTTGCTACAAGGTACGTCTCTTACCAAACAGGAAAGGGAATGTCAGTTGTAAGATCTGTTTGATAGATTCACGTATAACCCAGGGGAAACGCTTCACGACTATTACTTCAGATTCACTACTCTCATGAATGATCTGAATGTATACAATCTCGTGATTGCTCCATTCCAGGTTAACACCAAATTTTTGAATACTTTACCTCAAGCTGAATGGGGTGAGTATATTACCGATGTTAAGTTAACCAGGGATTTGCATAAGTGCAATTTGGATCAACTCTAAGCTTTTCTTCAGCAGCATGAGAAACATGTGATCATGCACCGTTCGCCTCGAGGTATGTACCCTGATTCCTTAGCTTTGATGGCGAATCAACCAAGCTTGTCGCACAACAACACTCCTTATATTTTAGGACACCAAGCCTATCATCCATCACCTTACATGACACCAACCTTCCCCCAATACTCGATTCTACCGCAACCACCCACCTCACATCAGCAACAATATCGGTTTAATGCACCTTCATCACATTATGTTTCACAACCTCACCCAGCAAGTATTGCACCTTATGCTCAATCTTCATATTCTTCTTATCAAGAGAATGCAGCATATCCATCAAGCTACTCTGACCACATGAGTGTTCCTTCTAGTGCTTATGCAGCTCAACAAGACCAAGCACTGTATTGTGATGATGATGAAGTCCCCATTCCTGAATTCAAACAAGGAACTGACCCATTTGAAGTGTTAGCCACTATGTCTGCTTATCTCACAAGGACTTTAAGCAAACGAGGATTTAGGGGATCAGCTCCTACTAACAATCAGTTGAGGAATTCATCCAATTCTCGCCAACAAGCTACTATTGAGAATGGCAGGGTAATGGTTCAACCTATTCAACCATATCAGGGGAGACCTACTACATCAACCACCAACGCACGCACGGTCAATCCTGCTCCAATGGTCAACACTCCTCCACGGGCTAATTCCACAGGCAACCTGAGAATGATTACATGCTACAACTGCAAGGAAGAAGGTCACATGTCCAGGGATTGCAAGAACCCAAGAGGAGAAGGGATGGTCAATGGTTTGCAGAGAAGATTTATCTGGTGAATGCTCAGGCACAAGGAAGGGAACTTGATGAAGAGGAGCTTGCATTTCTTGCTGATCCAGGGATTGCTGAACAAGACGTTGTCACCACACAGAATGCAGCATACCAAGCAGATGATCTTGATGCGTATGACTCAGACTGTGATGAACTTCAATCTGCACAGGCAGCTCTTATGGCAACTATCTCCAGCTTAGGGCCTGAAAAGAGATCTGAGGTACTTATTAATACCACTGATAATACCACTGATGCTAGTATTCAACCACATCAAGTTGTGAAAGAGAGTGCTGATTCAAATGAGTCTTCGGTGGTGAGTCTTTCAAATGAGGAGACAATCAATGATAGTAATATCAATGTGAGTCCCTAGACTTTGAGTGAATCACAACCGGGAGCCATTTCGCATACGCATACTCCTGCTCAACAAGATTTGGTCATGGTTCCTGCTACATTACTTAGCCAAATGAATGCTGCACTCTTAGAAACCCTAGCTAAGAATAAGAATTTGTCTGATGAGCTTGCCTTAAGCAACGAGAAAGTTCAAACTTTGGAATTAGTGCCTTCGTCTAGTGTTCTAACAAATCCCGAATATGATCACTTTCGAAACAAACAAATGGGTCACTTGCAAGAAATTGAAACCTTAAGAGCAGATCTTTCTAATGAACTTAAAGAAAAAGAGTTAGTGGTCACTAATTTTCAAAAACTTCAAACGGATTTTGAATTACTCGAATCTAAGAAGAATGAAATGGAAATTAATGCAGCTAATAAGATTAGAAGTCTAGATTATTTGCTTTTAAGACAATACGCTGCCTCTCAACTAGTGCACTTATTTGATGCTTCGTTTAGAGAATTTAACTTATCACGTCAAAAAGGCCTTCCCCCTAACCCACGGTATGCAAAACAAGCTTTTAACCATAGTCCAAGACTTTATAATGCAACCCAATTAGGATTGGTCTTAGACCCGATTGTTATTTTCGATGATCGCACCAATAAGGATCTAGTTGTTGCGAATCGGTCATATAATTTTTCAAAATATCCCGATTGTGATTATTTTAAAATGAATCAGGAGCTTGCTAAAACGGATTTTAGAATTCGCTTCCATGTGGACAAAGATCTCATTACAGCACCAACCTACATGTTGAATGAAGAAAACCCTAGTACACTTCCTACACTTGTCAAAATGGAAGGTCCTAAGGAAATTACAAAGGATCTTCCACCTGTTAGCACTGTATGGTTAAACTTGCAAGAGATTAATCAATACTTTACTAATTTTGACAAGGTCATTTTGGAATGTACGACTTCAAATGGCCTAAACGCCGGAGAATGGGCTTTCGAACACATGAACGAGGTGTTTAAGAATGAGATCAATCCATTTGTCGAAAGTCTAAAAGAAAGTTTTGCATCTCTTAAAGAAAATCTTGAGTTTGAAATTGGAGAAGTTCAAAAAGTGTTTTATGAAATGGACACCGCTTACGAACTACAACTAATTGAAAAGGAAAAGATTTTATCCGAATATGACCGATTCTTGTCCCAAGTAATTTCGTGTGATGTGCTTACTACTGTGAATGTTAATTATTCGAATGAGCTTACATCCGCTATGATTAACTGTGATGCTGTGAATATATGTGATGATGTGTGTGATCTCTCTGTAAATGTTGCTGATACTGTAAATGAGGTAGATAATCATTCTTGTCACGAATCTAACGCTGAAATTTTAAAGCTACAAGATTCTTACAATTTACTTTCAAAACGCTTAAATCAACTCGAACAACATTGTATATCTTTAGAATTAAAACAAAAAACTCAAAATGAGGATCTTTTGATATCAAATGGTTGTGAAAACGGTGTTGAGACGAGTGACAAGATGATTGCAATAGTTAAGGCATTAGAGGAAGAGATTATGAGATTGAAGAGAGATGTGTCATCAAATGAAACACTAAAATTGGAACTAGAGGCTGCAGAGTCTAAAAACCAGGACTTAGAAATTAGACTTTCGTCTATTCTAGGGGAGATGGATCGTGCAAGACAGGGAATGTCCAAACTTTATGGTTCACTAGAAGAACGCTTCGCTTTTAATGCGGCACAGCAACAATCTTATGTTGAACAATTGAACCAAAAATGTGAGGAAATCTCTGACTTAAACATCCTGCTCATTGACAAAAACATGGTTTTGGCCGAGTTAAAGGAGACACTTCATCTCACCCGACAAGAAGCTGTTAATAACTTAGCTACCAACTCTGCACCGTCCTCTAGTGCTCCAACAACCAAGTCAGTAGTGCTCTATAAGAACCCGCTCCATAAGAAAAACCCGGTTACCTACGATGATTATACGAGGAATGCAATTAAGCATGTAGATCTTGTTAGGGATATCTTAGACGATCTTTATGCCTTAGATCCCTCAAGTAGCTATTATTATTCAGCCCATGAATATATTAAGCGTTTTCAATATTGCTTAGCCTACTTGCAATACATAGGTAAACCAGGTTCTGCACTACTCACTAATCGTCCCATTGCTGTAACTCCATTCAATAAGACCCCAGGAGCAAAACCGTCATTGGCACCATCAAGTAAGGCACCTTTAAAATCTGTTGCTAATGTTCCCACTTTGCCTTCTACAGGAGTAAAAGAGTCTACTAAGGATAAAGGATCGCCACTCAAGAAAGATAAGATCAAGCCCTCCACTAGTAGTACCAACAAGAAGAAAGTAGAAGCTCACCATAGGAATGTTAGTTCAGTTTTAAATAAAAAGAATCATGTTAAGACTAAAAGCTCTGCGCCTGTGCAGAAGCCTAAACCATTCGTAAATTCTAATTTGAATTGTTGGAATTGTAATGAATGTATGTTTTCCCAACGTCATGATTTGTGTCTTATTGATCATGTGAATGAAATGAATGCCATTAGGAATAATCTTGAATGGAAGCCAACTGGTAGAACTCGTGCCCAAGTTGGATGGCAATGGCGTCCCACTGGTAGGACCTTTACATTAGATGGAACAATGTGCCCTTTAACTAGGAATGCATCCATTGAGGCTAGGTCTGAGCGTCCTTTAGTTAGGCACACTAGCACTCAAGTATGGAAACAGCGCCCTTTAATTAGGTCAGCCCCCACTATAGTGCCTATCAGTGAAGAAATACCTCAGGATTTAAGCCAACTAGAATCTACACCACCAACTAGGAAGAAGAAGGCTAGGAAATCTAAGAAACCTAAAGTTAGCAAATCTAAGATTATTAAATCTGTACCTGCTAATAACAAGGAACATTCAGATTCCGATACCTCTACATTTTCCTCGTCTGGTGATATTTTCAGGTGGTCCAAATCATCCTCTGGTATTTGGACTCTGGTTGTTCAAAGCATATGACCGGAGATCGCTCGATGCTCCGAAATTTCGTCAGCAAGTTTCTTGGAACGGTTAAATTCGGTAATGATCATATAGCAAAGATAATGGGGTATGGTGAATATCAGATTGGAAACGTTACGATTTCAAGGGTATACTATGTAGAAGGTCTTGGTCATAACTTATTTTCAGTAGGACAGTTTTGTGATTCCAACCTAGAGGTTGCTTTTCGACAACATACTTGTTTCATCCACAACTTGGAAGGAAAAGACTTGTTGAAGGGATCTCGTGGTGCAAATCTTTATACGTTGTCCCTACAAGACATGATGGCCGCCTCTCCAGTATGTCTTCTCTCTAAAGCATCTAAGACCAAGTCCTGGTTATGGCATCGCAGATTATCTCATCTTAACTTTGATGCTATTAATCATCTGGCTAAAAACAAATTAGTTCGTGGTCTTCCAAAGCTCAAATTTCACAAGGATCATTTATGCTCCGCGTGTTCAAGGGGGAAAAGTACCAAGAAATCATACAAGCCCAAAGCTGAAGACACCAATCAAGAAAAACTTCATCTTTTGCATATGGATCTTTGTGGGCCAATGAGAACTGAAAGTGTGAGCGGTAAGAAATTCATTCTTGTCATTGTGGATGATTTCTCTAGGTTTACATGGGTTAGATTTCTACGTACAAAGGATGAAGCACCGAAGGCTATCATCACTTTTCTGAAATTCATTCAGGTGCGTTTGAATACTACTGTCCGCCGTATTCGTACAAACAATGGAACAGAGTTCGTCAACCAGACTCTTCGTGATTACTATGAAGAAGTTGGTATCTCACATGAAACATCCGCTGCACGTACTCCACAACAAAACGGTGTCGTTGAAAGACGGAATCGTACGCTTATGGAAGCTGCTAGGACTATGGTGATTTATGCGAACGCTCCATTGTTCTTGTGGGCAGAAGCTATATCTACTGCATGTTTCACCCAAAACCGTTCTATCATTCGGAAACGCCATGGAAAAACACCTTACGAGCTTCTACATGACCGTAAACCCGATGTTTCATTCTTTCATGTGTTTGGTGCTCTTTGTTATCCAAACATTAATAGTGAGAACTTCGGCAAGCTTCAACCGAAAGCCGATATAGGTATTTTCATTGGTTACTCTCCCTCCAAGAAAGCATACCGAATTTACAACCGTCGTCTTGGTAAGATAGTAGAAACTATGGTCGCAGATTTCGATGAGCTGACAGTGATGGCTTCTGAGCAACGCAACTCTGAACCCGCGCTTCATGAGATGGGAACCGGTGCTATTAGTTCCGGATTAGTTCCCAATAATCCTACTTCTACATCATTTTTACCACCTACAAGGCCCGAGTGGGATAAACTGTTTCAACCGTTGTTTGATGAATTCTTTGATCCCCCAAATGATGAAGTTCCAGCACCCATAGTAATAGCTCCAATCCCTGAAGTTATTGCTCCTGCTAATGAAGCTTTATCAAATGCATCTTCAATTAACATTGAACCGGATGCACCTTTACCAAGTGATTCTCAAACTACACCTGAATCGTCACCCTTACTTGTGCCTAATGATGTGGAAGAGGATTCTATTGATCACGATTTGGAATATGCTCACCTACAAGAGCTTCCTTTCTTTGGTGTAGCGATACCTGAAAACCCTTCAGCCGCGTCTACCTCAGAAGAAGCTCCTTCTATTGTTCACTCCAGACCACCTAGGATTGAAAATCATAGCACCAAATGGACAAAAGATCACCCAATTAGGAATGTCATTGGAGATCTAGATCGACCAGTCTCTACACGCCATCAATTACAAGAGAGTGCACTCTATTGCTACTTTGATGCATTTCTCTCCGAAGTTGAACCTAAAAATTGGCAACAGGCTATGACTCAATCATCTTGGATTGAAGCCATGCAGGAGGAACTAAATGAATTCCAAAGACTTGAAGTATGGGAATTAGTTCCTCTCCCTGACAAGGTTAACATCCTTACTTTGTTATGGGTTTATAAGGTTAAACTTGATGAGATGGGTGCAGTATTCAAGAATAAGGCTAGATTGGTTGCTAGAGGATATAAACAAGCCTTGGGTATAGACTTTGAAGAATCTTTTGCTCCTGTTGCAAGATTGGAGGCTATTAGACTATTCCTTGCGTATGCTGCTCATATGAACATGATCGTCTATCAAATGGATGTGAAGACGGCATTTCTGAATGGTGAACTTAGGGAAGAAGTCTATGTTAGTCAGCCGGATGGGTTCGTTAGCACGGAGTTTCCTAATCATGTGTACAAGCTTAAGAAGGCTCTCTATGGGTTGAAACAAGCTCCACACGCGTGGTATGATCTCCTTTCAACATATCTCATCTCGGAAGGCTTCTCCAAAGGCAAAGTGGACCCCACTCTATTCACTCTCAAGGAGAACAACGACATGCTTCTGGTACAAATTTATGCTGATGATATAATATTTGCTGCCTCTAACATAGAATTGTCAAAACGCTTTGAGAAGATAATGTCCACACGCTTTCAGATGTCAATGATGGGAAAAATTTCATTTTTCTTAGGATTACAAATTTCTCAGAATCCCAGAGGCATCTTTATTAATCAATCCAAATATGCTCTAGAATCTTTAAAGAAATATAACTTTGATAATTGTGACCCCGTGGACACTCCAATGGTGGAGAAATCCAAGTTAGATGAAGATAGGAATGGGACAATTGTCGATCCAAAACTTTACCGTGGGATGATCGGCACCCTTCTCTATCTGACTTCTAGCAGGCCTGATTTGCAATTTGCCGTATGCATGTGTGCCCGGTATCAGGCTCGACCTACCGAAAAGCACCTACATGTTGTTAAAAGGATCTTTCGGTATCTCAAAGGAACACTTCATCGTGGTCTATGGTATCCGAAAGATTCCTCTATTGCTTTAATATCATACGCAGATGCCGATCATGCTGGATGTCAAGACACGAGGCATAGCACTTCTGGATCTTTGCAACTCCTTGGAGACAGATTGATTAGTTGGTCTTCAAAAAGGCAGAAAAGCGCTGCAATTTCTAGCACGGAGGCTGAATACATCGCCATGTCCGGTTGTTGTGCTCAAGTCCTTTGGATGAGATCACAACTAACTGACTACGGTTTGGGATTCAACAAAATCCCGATGTATTGTGACAACAAGAGCGCCATTGCCCTTTGCTGCAACTATGTTCAACACTCCCGGGCCAAGCACATAGACATTCGCTACCATTTCATTAAAGAGCAGGTGGAGAACGGAGTGATCGAGCTGTATTTTATCACTATTGAGTATCAGCTGGCAGATATGTTCACCAAAGCCTTAGATCGAGGACGAATCGAGTTTTTGATCGACAAGCTTGGCATGAAATCATTCACTCCAGCGACTCTCAAAGAATTGGCAGAAGAATCAGCTGAATAGTAGTGGTAAACTATTCAGGCGTATCCTTTGTTCGTGATCATGTATATTATCGTATATATATAAACCACAAAAAGAAAAATACAAAAATATAAAACCTAGAAAAACCATAAAAAATATAAAACCAAGAAAAACCATAAAAAATATAAAACCAAGAAAACCCAAAAATATTTTTCATTTTTAAATCGGGCATGTCTTTTAGTACGGTAATATTTACGGCCTTAGAAATGTCGATCAATATTGACACGGTGCCATAAATAGAGTCCGTATAAAAGTTGTACATTTTTAAAACATGCCCATTATGGCTTGTAGTTATTTCAGACTGCAACCCGGTTTTCATATTAAAGTCACGTATTTCCTTGGAAAACGTTGGCTCACAACGGGAATTAATTTTCTCGGGCATGATTTACAAGCCAAATCATGCAAAGGGATCAAGTTTACTTTACAACTTGGTCTAACACGAATTAGTGTACGTCTCAGTGCATTAACTTGTCAAAATAAGAGAAATATTATTGCCACCACGAATCAAATCTTTTTCAAGACATTAATTGGAAATGTTTTCATCAATATTTGACTCTTTAAACAATGACTACAGCTCTTTAAATAGAAAACGGGTCATCGTTTAAGGGGGAGAAAATATTAAATCATCTTCGTCATCAAAAAGATTTCAAAAGTGTTTGTGGAAAATTAATTGGCTAAATGGTTTATGAGTGGTCTTGCTTTAGAATACAACTTGTGCTCGTTCAATGTGATAGGAATTGCTTTAAGATCTTGAGATTTGCTAATAGGTTGCGATGCTTAATGGTTAATGCTTAATGGTTAATGCTTAATGGTTGAACTACTTTAGCTTCGTCTTGTAGTTGTTTGTAAGCTTGTCATGAATAGTTAAGCTTTGTGTTTGTTAAATAGGTTAAAGAAACTAAGATTCGGGAATTTAACAACTTGAAACAAAAAGAAAAGCAAAGAATCATGATTAAAAAGAAAAGGAAAAGATGAGGGGTGAAAAATGACAATGAGTCAAACTTGTTAAAATTTGACCCAAGTCAAATAGCCCCCCCCCCCCCCCCCCCCCCCGTTTCACTTTCTTTCTTCCGTCTGTTTTCTTCCCCGCCATTAACAAACTCACAAACACATACTTGAAGCTATCAAACATCTCTGTTTCACTCAAGATAATCCTTCTCATTCACTCTTAAGGTATAATCGTCAGTTAATTTGTGGAAATTTCCCTTTAAATCAAATCAATTAACTCATTTTAATTAAGATAAATCAAACGAGGGTTTCTGCTTAATTAGGGTTATGTGATTTGGGGGTTTTGCCTGGGTTTCACTCGGAATTGAACAAAACTAAGATAGATGGCCTTTAGAACGCTTAAAACAAACACTCGCGCTTAATTGAAAGATCTTTAAGTGTTTTTAAGTCATTCCGAATAAACAACCAAAAACATTCCGCATAAGTTGTTCATTCCGCATAGAAGAAGTTATTCCGGGTAGATGTTTTATTCCGCATAGAATAATTATTCCGGGTAGACATTTATTCCGCGTAGATGTTTTATTCCGGGTAGACATTTATTCCGCATAAAAGATTTATTCCGGGTAGACATTTATTCCGCATAGAAGAATTATTCCGGGTAGATGTTTTATTCCGGGTAAAGGTTTATTCTGGGTAGACATTTATTCCGCGTAGATGTTTTATTCTGGGTAGACATTTATTCCGCATAGAAGATTTATTCCGGGTAGACATTTATTCGGCGTAGATGTTTTATTCCGGGTAGACATTTATTCCGCATAGAAGAATTATTCCGGGTAGACATTTATTCCGCATAGGATACTTATTCCGGATAGGCATGCTATTCCGCATAGGAAGATTATTCCGGGTAAGAGTGTTTATTCCGCATAGGATAATTATTCCGGGTAGACGGAATATTCCGCATAGAATGATTATTCCGGGTAGGCCGAATATTCCGCATAGGAAGTTTATTCTGGGTAAGAGTAATTATTCCGCATAGGATAATTATTCCGGGTAGACGGAATATTCCGCATAGAATGAATATTCCGGGCAGGCATGTTTATTCCGCTTAGGCTGTTTTTTTCCGCATAGGGTGATTATTCCGCATAGAATAATCATTCCGGGTAGGCATGTTATTCCACATAGGATAATTATTCCGGGTACGCATGTTGTTTCTTCCGGATTGAGGTTTATTCAGAATTAAATGTTTATTCTAATGAAGGTTGTTTGAGTGTCTTAACAGTCTAAGGGATTATGTCTTTTGTATAATGCTTAGGTATAAACTCATCATGATATCCATATCTGTATGTATCAACTTTTCTGTTTTATTCTTAAGCAGAAACAACGACTAACCCAACCGTGTAACAAATCTAAGAATCTAGAGCAGCAGCCATTGCCGAGGCTAAAACCCTCAAGTTTATTCCAAACAACTACCGGTTGAAGGAGGTCTCTCATTCTACTCACAATGGATTCAAGGTAGGTTCAGCCATTCTTGACAATTCTCGCTTCAAGAATGCGCTAAGGAAAAGTGCTTCGGTACCCTTCGACTACATGTACGAATTTTGGGCAACCAAGGAGAAGACGTCCAATAAGATCACATTCCTCTTGGACAACAAGCAACAAACTCTCACAGTGTCAGACTTTCGCAAGATCTTTGGTTTTCGGGAGGCACCCAAAGGATTATCATACTTAGCGAACCCTACCAAGAACCAGCTCATGGAGATGTTCACTGACATTGGATGTGCAGACATACGAATAGTGTCCGAGTTTACCACAACCAAAGTGGGTCAACCTTGGAGAGCAATTTTTGGTATTCTCAGCCGATGTCTCACACCCAAAACAACTGGGTTTGATGCTGTTCGTCCGCCAATCATCAAGATGTTTTATGGTATGTTCAAAGGTATGGGTATTGATTATGAATCATTGATGTGGGAAGAGTTTACTTTTCAACTCTTCACAAACATGAAGGGTAAGGTTAAAGGTTACCAGTACCCTAGGTTCATTAAGCTGATCATACATTACTTTATGGAAAACGATGCATCTATTGATAAGCGTGCAGGTAGCCGTCACCACACAATGGATGCTGATGATTTGGTGGACTTAAGGCAAGAAACTCATTCCAATATTATTATCCCTGGTCCCATTCCCAGTTATCTCCTGACAGATGAGATTATCGCATCTGCTGATTACAAGAACTTGCTACAAGAAATTGAGAATCAACGAGCAAGCATTCAAGCAGGTGAAGACTCATCTACCACGGTTAAGAGCAAAGGTAAACGCAAGCAAACAGCTTTACCTGAACCCAAAGCCAAAAAGACAACGACCGTAGCTAAGAAGGGAAAGGGTACGGTTGATGAGTTAGTTCTCCGCGACGAAGAAAATGTTGATGATCCTACTCTTGACAAGGCTGAGAGAAAATTAATGAAGATAGCTATTGAAAGGAGTAGGAGAGATACGGGCGGTAGTGGTTCTGGTGCACAGATAAATATTGAAGAAGAGTACGAGGAGCCAGAGGACATTGATGAGTTTGGATCACCTGAACGGTATTCTACTTCGAATGAGACATCAATCCCTATTTCAGCAAGTGTTGAAAAGGAGTCCGTTGCTCCTACAATCATGGCACCTACTCAACCTTTAGTAACTCAACCTACACCAATACAACCCTTACCAACCCGACCGGTTTCAACACCATTCCTTACACCACCAATAACTCCCATCCTTAGTACTGTAGTAACAACCGAGCCTCTTCAACCAACCCAGAGTAGCTCTGCATCATCTTCAATGGCTGTATTTGTAATGGCAGAAATGTTGGATAAACATACGGATAATCAAAAAAGAGAGATGGATGAACTTTGCCAAGAGCTACATAGACGAATTCAAAGTGAAGAAGCATCCAAGAAAGCCCAAGAAGAGATGCTAGCCAAGTTCACTGCAGAGATGGAGTTGACACGTAAAGCTCATGCAGCAGAACTTGCTCAGGTCAAAAAGGCTGAAGCTGATAGGTATGAAGCACGACTTACGAGACTTCGAGCTATTAAGGATAACTACAAGGAGCAGAAAGAAACTCTTGAAGCTTCTATCGAGGAGAGAGTGAAAGAATCCGTTGAATCCCTTATGCTAAAACTGCGTGATGAGTTGAAGACACTCGCGGCTGATAACTTGATGATCAAGTCATCCAATACTTCTCAATCCGCCTACAAAATTGCATATGACTTGACGGATTTTGAATTAAAGAAGATCCTTAAAGCTCGTATGAGGGAAGTTGGATCTTTTGATAAGTCTAAAGTTCAACGGGCACTCTACAAGTCACTAAACGATGCTATTATGGAGGATGATCGGCTGTTCAAAATGTTTGGAAGTGTGGTACCTTACCACATTTTGCCTGAGGAGGAAAAAGATGATAGTGAACAGGAAGAGGGTACTGGTGAAGAAGAAGAGGAAGAAGAAAAAGAAGGAGAAGAAGAAGAAGAAGAAGAGGATGATGATGGTGATGATGATGAGGATGATGTTGATGATGATGATGATGGTGATGATGGTGGTGATGGGAATGAGGAGAGTGCTAAGGGAAGCAACGAAGATAGCGATAAGGATGATGGTGGTAAACAGCCGGAAACAGGGGATAAGGCTGCCAGCACAAAGAAACCTTCTAAGTCTGGAACCAAGTCTAAGAAAGATGCTGCGCAGAAGGAACAATCCACCTCAACGGAATCAAGACGATCCAAGTAGCGCCACGATGTGAATGCTACTACAGCGTCATCGATTCCCGGTACATCTATTCCTGTGTCTATACCTGTTACCACTAACCCTGTTAGTTCTGTTGTTGCTCCTGTGATTGTAGAGTCGGTAACTGAACCTGAAGCTGCACAACACTCGCCTGTTCATGACACTGCCGAGATGCCTGAATCAGAACCAGCAAGTGTTCATGTCTCTACTCCTCTACAACAAGAACCAGAATCTACTGTTCCAGAGTCAAGCACACGGGAATGGGCGGACACGTTGGAGATTGACGAGACTGCACCGCCACAAGCTTGGATCACGGCAGCGGCTCAATATGATCCAATCACAGAGGCTGACAGAGATGTTCTATATCTCCGTATCCGTAGTCCGATAGACTTGTGTGCATTTCTGGCTCATGAGTATAAGCCTTCGGTTACTCCGTCTTTGGTGAAGAGAGCGCTAAAGGATAAGAGAATTCGCGCCAAAACCAGGTTAACCCGAATGGAGTTCGAGTATTATGCTGACGAGGTCCTGAAAGCTCTTAACACCGTTCAAAGGCCAGGCCTCCATGAATCAGAAAGAGCTCCACCTCCACTTGATCCTTCTCAAGATAATCAAATTGCTCTCGACTTCTTCGTCACCTATGATCTTGAGTATCTTCTGAAGGGTTCATCAAAGTACGCAACCTCCCTGACCTTGCTGAAAGCTGCCAACTAGGGGACAATACCCTGGATCGAGGAAAAGGTAAACCGAATCTGGGTCCCAAGGGTAACTCGTAATTATGATATGTATGCTGTTATAGGTGCATCTCATTGGGACTAACGAGTCCGAAGGGCGTACAGGGTTGCTGCTTAGCCAATTCAGGAAGTCACGTTAGATCCGATATCCACATCTCCAGTATTTTAGGGCTGAAAACTGAAGCCAAGAATGGCTATTATCATGTGACGGAGATTCGTCTAAAAAGGGAGGATGACAGAGAATACAAAATCCAGCAGGGAGATTTTTCTATCATTCGCCTTGAGGATATCGAAGACATGTTACTTATGATGACCCGTGATCAACTCACCCATATTGATCGTGAAGACATCATTGCTTTGAATACAGCACTTCGTATGTTTACACGAAGCGTTGTTATCAAGAAACGAGTTGAAGATCTTCAATTGGGAGTCGAAAGCTACCAAAGGAAGCTTAACCTCACCCGTCCAATGAATCAAGTTCTTCCTCAACATGTAGATAGATGTCCCTATACCGGCATTTCTGTTCCGAATTACGGCATTTTCTACTTGAACAGTCGAGGGTTAATGAAGTTTATGAGGGTAGGTGAACTTTATAAGTACGGTGATGGGACTCTTCTATACGTCAGAGGAAAGTTGGAGCATCTTAACTCGGGTGGGACTTTACCAGAGATGACTGAGGATTGGCATCAGGGTTATCACAAATGGCGAAGTATGTGATCAAGAAGACTGATCAAAAGCTCCGTGAACGTAGATTGATGAGGAGCTTGGAAAGATTCGTTGGTGGTAGACCATATTTAGTACACCACAAGTTACTGCAACGATCCATCTAATGGGTCGTACATTTCAGGTCCACTTTATATTGGTTTTTAATTATGAATATGTAAATTTGTGAATATTGTGCTTTTATGGCTTGATGTAGTGTTAAGGTATGATAATTTTTCAAGAATTTCTCACGAGATTCTAAATCTTTCAAAATATATCATACTAAAGCACTACAACTATCCCTTATTAATTTAAGGGGGAGCATTAACATGTTCTATGGCCAAACATTGATTTCATTTTTTACCCAAAGACCGGTTAATCCATTCAATATCCCAAATATTAATGGTTAACATTTTGGATAAGGGGAGAAAATGGGATTAAGGAGACTTAAATGATACTTGGCTAAAAGATGAAAAAGACTTAACGATTATCCAACTTAATATGTGTAAAGCACGTGTTAAGGGGGAGCGTTTTTGACGAACAAAACACCTAAGGTACAAAACTTTTGATTTCAATATCACAAGTACCTTAGGTGATTTTCAATGATTTTTCATGGTGGCTATACTTTCCCAAAACACGCTTAACTCACGACGAATGTGGTGACAAAAGGGTGGTAGGAATAGGTTTAGTCCAATGATTCATCAGAGCCGATGGAATCTTCCCAAGGACAATTCCCGAGATAGAATTAGAAGTCCTAGGAAAGTTGGAGAAAGATTATGAACGTAGCTGAATGCCGACCAAGTACTTAAGCTAGCACTGGAACAATCACAACAACGTGCTAGTTATGACGTATTGGTAAGCATTGAAGGGGTTGAAGAATGAAAAAGAATTGTAAAGATAAAGGGTGTAAAGAAAGAAGCCCTCCTTACAACTTTAGGCAGAAACCGGGTCAATACATATGATATTGAGATCATTTTTGTTAATGATTCTCGATATTGAAGAAAGACGTCATGGACCCAGTGATGCAATGCACAACCCTTCCCAGCTAACTCAAATATCTCTCAAAAGGTATTTGTTTTAAGCACACGGAGATCAACACGTTATCTATTGGTTTATTCACTCCGAATAGACTGATATTGAAAAGGTGGCACTCCTCTCCAGCCATCGCTCACTAAATCAAAACGCACTATCGAGTCTAGAGCCAAGAGATCATCAAAAGTCTCATTAGGACACTTTCCATTTATGCCTTGCTTTCTCACACACTGTGAAAAGTAAGAGATTTTCATGAGTCCTACGCGGTATTCCTGTAATATTGCCAGAACATCCGAGTAATACGTAAGTATTACAATGAAGATGGAAATCCTGCTTGAGCCAACATCAAACAAGCTCATGGTAGGTTACACGTGCGGTTCTTTTAGAACCAATCTTGTGAAAAACTGGAAAGAAACAGCGGTTTAATTCTTAATTGAACTTAAACTCGTTCCAGGCCTCTACGCATTATCATATGATCTTGCCAGAACAATCAGAGTGACTCTTTATTGATCACTGTGACGAGTGGAAATCCTTCTAGTGTTAACATCAAACAGCACTTGGTAGGTGACGTGCAAGATTCTTTATGAATTGAGCTCGTGATAACTGGAAAGCAACGATGGTGAAAATCTTAATTGAAATTCACTTGTTCCAGGTTTCATGAATTGACGGCTTCAAATCACAAGGATAATTTATCCAAGTGATTCACTCTTTATGTTCGCAGTCAGCTTTAGACGGTCGAATAAAGAGAACGGGTTTACCCGCGAAATCCTGTCAGGAAGTTACTTAATTGAAACTATCCGTCACGGGTACGATATCCAATATCGTCCAACGGTCTTCACCGACCGGAGGTAAAATGCTACCGAATTAGAATAAAATGTCAAAGCCATTTTATTCGTGTCGTTGCTGTGTACCTGTTAAAGACGGTGGCGTTGCTGTGTACCTGTTGAAGACGGTGACGTTGTTGTGTACCAGTTGAAGACGGTGGCGTTGCGGTGTACCTGTAGAAGTCGTTCCCACATGCTTATGTTTTTCTGCATCAAAGTTCAGCAAAATTCAAGAAAGTGCAAAATGAAGTCTTCCGCTGTACCAAACTCTGAAGCTTTCGAGAATTCAACAAAAAGACATAAGTATGTGGAACATGGAGTCACGAGGAGGCAAGTTTCACAAGAAGGCAAAGATCGCACGTGAAAGGCCAAAAGAACAATGCTCTCAAGCCAAAGCCTAAAATATCAAATCAAAATATTCACAACAAAAAGAAAGAAGAAAAGACTACGAGCTGAAGAACGAAGACTTAGTATAGTATGCTAGGTTTAGAACTTTGTAACGTGGAGTGACCTCCCTTAGGGGGAGATTGTTAGAAATACGTTTTTACGTATATTAGAAGTGTCGGTCACTCCACAATATTATTAATGTTGTAATAGCTCGTAGTTAGTGTTACTTATTAAGTTAAGTAAGAAACCGACCCATGGGCTTGTCATGGGTCGGCCCAAGCCCAAATGAGGCCTTGGATATAAATACCCCTTTCTACCATGGAAAGGGGTTGGTTGTTGATTTTCACTTTTCTCATTTGAATAAAATATCACATAGTTCTCTCTCACTTTCTCTCTCTAGTTTCTCTCTCTAGAAATCTTCAACCCACTTCATAGATTCATAGGTTATCAATATTCTAAAGTAACTACTCAAGGATGGCCTAGTGGCAAAAAGATTTGTGTCTATCACTCCAACGTGTGTGAGGTCTCAAGTTCAATTCCCACTAGGTACAAACAACCTTGAAGTAGCAACGCCAACCTCCTGAAAAGGGAGGGCTTTACCTGGTTTGAGTCTGTGTGATGGTGGGCTCAAACCCCGTGGATTAGTCGGCCAATGAGTCGGAAAGCATGGTTACCAAAAAAATATCACATGCATGGCAATTATTATACATATATCATGATATGCAATGCAATGCAAATGATGATTATGAAATGCTCGCAAAAAGAAATTATAATGACAAGTACTCAGCGCACATTCAATAACATCAACACACTATCATAGTATTTACATAATAAATACTTGGGAATTTATTTCAGTTCTGAGGGATACATCTAAAATACAAAACAAAACTAAAAGTGATTTTACCGAAGTGTTGCAGAGAAGTTGTGTGCTTTTGAAAGATACTTTCGACACCAAAGTTATAGTTTAGGACATTTTCAAAATCGACCTAGTTCTCTAAAACTTGTAGCTCTGATACCAATCTTTAACACCCCTAATTTACATTGCGCAGTGGAAATACACAATTGGGTGCTAAACACAAGTATCATCACACAAGGTATATTGAACGACTCAAAATGAGACGTTTACACATAAAAGATAAATAAGATATTACCACATTGTCTAAAACATACTTTTCATCCCATAATATACTAAAACAATATCAGAGTAAAGTGTTTAGTCCCCCATGGATCTCGACCATCAAACCATAAAGTTTTAGTACAATACACATGACATTAGACAAATTGTTCAAAAGTAAAAGGGAAAGAAAATGTTTTAGACCACAACACTTCAAAAGCAAACCCACAACATCCACAGCAATGCTCCGCCATCGTTCACCTTTGATTACCTGAAACACATGCTTAAACGAGTCAACAATAATGTTGAGCAAGTCCATAGGTTTAATAAATCACATTTGAACACAAGAGGAAAAATCAATCATAATCATTTTATAGCATTGTCGTGCACACAAACTATATATAGGCAACTCATCTTATAGCTGAAGCTATACAATTGCATTTAAGCTCATGACACCGACCCCTTAACCAATTAGTCACCCACGCTAAATGCCAGCATGACTAGATAAAACCATTTCCCCTCTAGGGTATTAGTTGCTAGATATATACCCACATCTCATTCATCATAATTACCCCTCCAAGAGATTACTCAACGTAAAACTCTTGACCGAGATAGGGTGGTTAACCCCGTAATACTACCATTTGAATAAGCGGCTATTCCCAACTCACATCATCAAGTCAGAACATAGTTAACGGTTCATGAAATTAGGGTCTTTAGCAACAAGGTACTCAATACAATTCAAGGCAACATTCAGGTCCAAACAACCAATCATGACTTGTGTTAATTTTATTTCAAATAGCATGTATCCCCCTCGCGGGGTTAAAATCATTTAATAACTAGTATGAAGCAAGGATACAGACTCACCTTACTATAAGAGACCTAGCAAGAGGATCGTCGATGATAAGTGATGCCCGTAAAAAACGAGAACCACAACCTATCAAATAAGACGCGTTCATTAATAATAGACTCAAGTATAAACCATACATAATAACATAAAACTCAAAATCATAAAATTACAAAAAACCCAAAAGAAAACAATAGAAGTGATACTATTATACTCTTCTACATGTTTGCTTTATCAATCTATAATCTTGATAAAAATCTGCCAGCACATACCAAATGTACAAGCTCATTTACCTCACTTAGACACGTCAAAAGTTTATGAAACGACTCGAGGAACTCACTTACTATCTATAGAAAGTCCTCCAAAAAGTTCGTTACAAGTTTTTACTTCTAAGACTCCCTGCCCGACACATCTTTGAACTACAAAAACCGGACAGTTTTATAACATCGACTCATACAACTATTTTGACTTCTCTAATCAACTTCATTTACAAAACCGACACTTAGGTTTGAAAATAGACTCACAAACCTAGGTTTACATACTTAAAACATCCCTTGACTCATTTTAAAACTCATTTTATAGTCCCCGAGATTCGATCTAAATATCGACAACAACTTCATATTGTGCCGATACTCGTCTCTCGGTACACGAATAATCAAACTATCATAACTTCTTCCTCGTTTTGAGTTAGAAGCTCTAATTTATACTAAAACAAAGATAATAAAAATCTCTATAACACTATCTAAATAGTTTAACAATAATCAAAACATAAGACATCCAAAAACAGCCTCAAACCCACTGCCCTAATTTACCCTTCCAAATCTCACATAAAATCACACTTTCAATCAATTCTAACCATTTTTCTACTAATCATAATCCCCTAATATCAACCTCTTTTAATTCTAACACTCGTATGATTCATAAAAACAAAAACCAAGATAAAAAATCAAACTTTCAACACGAAACAACATGATCATAACTAGATCATTACATGCATGATCATCTACCATTCTCACCAACCCTAGTTCATAACCAAAAATAAAAACCTCATGCATGTTGGAAAATTTAGTATCAATAGAACCACCTTTTGATTTTATGATGTGGTCTTGTTTTAGTTTTATTGGATTCAAGATCAAAATCAAGAATTTTGATGATAAAGGGGTGGTGTTTATCTCACGGTAGAGAGAAAGAAAAGGGGTGAGGGGTTTTTATTTTTATTACAAGTATACTATGTGTTTTAGTGTTAGGTAGAAGTTTATATATGGTAGGTGAAGAGCTAGTTTTGTCAAACTTGCATTTCTTTGGACTAAAATGTAAATAGTTAGTTAAAGAGCGGGAAATGACTATTAGTCAATTTTGAAAATATTCACGGGACTCGGGCTTCATAAAAATAATTTTCAAAAGTTAAAACGTATCATAAATATAATAATATCGTCTCCCGACTTGACTTAACACGTCATTAAAAAGAAAACATCAAAAACGTCAAACATCGAACAATCAACAATAAAACGTAAAATATTGGGCATCCGTCGATATCACGCTTACTAATAATCTTCATACTAGTTAAAAAGTAAAAATAAGTCTCCTATAATTGGTTTCAACTTAAACCATCAAAACAAAAATCATTCAAGCTCATCAAAAAATTTCAAAAATATTCGTAAAATAAGATTAGGCAATGACCTCGGTTTCATGTTATCATAGCTAATATGAGAAATATAGATCATAAAGTGTTTTCCATGACTCCCCCCGGTTCATACTCCCCCAAATTTGGAGAACCGGGGGTCTATGGATTATGAAAATCATGCGAGAAAAAGTTAGTCATACACATTTTGGGGTACATGTACACGAATAAGCCTATTTATGAGCCCAACAATGAGTCCAACAATGGACTAGGGAGTTACACATTTTTAGATGAATAAAAAAATTAAAGAAATTGATTATTATTGTCGATCATATAATAAATCTCCCCCTTGTTTCATGCTCAAATGTGGAGAAATTCTGAAAATAATGGGTTAGTGTTCTCGAGAAAGGTCGAGACATAAGTCATACATCATAAGCACAAGTACACACATATATCATATGTGAAAAATTTCACAAATTGAAGTAGCTAGGGTTCATTCATCTTGCCCCAAAAGTAAAATTACATCTTACAAGCATGTGAAACATTTTAGGTAAATAAATGAGTTATACAAATTAAAAATAAAAAGTGAATAGAATGACAGTCAGATACATGGACCCATGTTGAGGTGACAGACCCAAAGGGGAAAGGGTCTGTCGGGATCCGTGGATACCGGGGACAGAAAGAAACATAGAAGAAAACTAGGTAGTCAGTGGTAGTGTTGGAAGTTTTATTGAGAAGGTGGGTGTAGAAGTGCATTGACACTTTGGAGAATGTTGTTGAGAACAAACCTCATTTCATCGTGGAATTCCGTGATAGTAGTTTTGAAGCGGCTTCGGCCCAAAATAATAAAGGTAGTTTTGAAGCGGATAACAACGTTCGAGCAACCTCAACCAAAGTACGGTTTCGTCTTTCAACAACTCCGTTTTGTTTAGGTGTTCGAGCAATAGATGTTTCATGTTCAATCCCTTCGTCTTCAAAATATTTCTTCAGAGTTGAATTCAAGAATCCTGTGCCTCTGTCGGTACGAACTACTCTTACTTGAGCTTGAAGACCACGTTGTATCTGCTTTAGTAAGTTAATGAGAACCTCAGGTGTTTCATCCTTGGACCTCAAGAAGTATGTCCACGTGTACCTTGAGTATTCATCAATAATTACCAAAATGTATTTCCTCCCATTGATACTTTGAACATGCATGGGACCACACAAATCCATATGAAGAAGATCTAACCGTCTTTTAGAACTTGGTGTAGTTTTTGTCTTCAAACTACTTCGTTTAGCTTTACAAAGCTCACAAGAAGAACAAAGATGATCTTTGATGAATTTCAAGCTTGGAAGGCCTCGCACAATATCTTTCTTGGAAAGCAAGTTGATGGTATCAAAGTTGAGATGAGATAGACGTTGATGCCATAACCATGCTTGAGTTGTTGAAGCTTTTGCCTTGAAGTAAATTGGAGTTGTGGAAGTTGTGTCTTGACGTGAAATTGTGTAAAGATCTGTGCCCTGTGAACCGGTGAGTAAATCATTTCCATCATAATCATGAACAAAACATGTCTTCTTTCGAAAAGCAACCTCCAAATCCACATCACAGAATTTACCAATTGAGAAAAGATTGTGATTGAGCCCTTAGACGTAGTATACCCTTTTTATCGTGATATTCCCCTGAACCAAATCTCCATATCCTAGGATCGGTGAAAATTGATCATTTCCAAATCAGACCGTGCCCAGGAACTTCTCCACAAAGTTAATTAGAAGCTGGTATCATAGTAAGTAGAGAGGAAAAGGCGAAATGGTCTCCAAGGGAGTTGGAATACTATCTTGAGAAGTGGAAGGGTTTGGCTGCGAGTAATGTTGGTCCTGAAACTGATCTTATGAGTAGGATTGCTGATCTAGGAGTAAGAATTGAGGCTGAGGGTAGCGAAATTGATGTTAAAGCTACTAAGATTGCCAATAAAAGAATTGTTAATGAATGTGGGGGTAAAAAGAGTCAAAATGCCTTTAAGAAGTTTTATGATCAAGCGTTTAAGAAGGAGTCTGATTTGATCAATGGTTTGAAATGGGAAAAGACTCAGTTAGAGGTTGAATTGTTTATTAAGCAGGGTAAACCGTTAACTAATGAGGTTAAGAAGAGTTGGAGTGTTGATATAGTTAAGTGTTATGAAGATGAAATAGAAGGAATAAAGAGTGATAGGATTAATGGGCACTATAATGAGGTTGTAGATGATGGAACAACAACATTTATGGTCCAAGATGATGCAGTTAATGTTCCTGATGTGTCTATGGCTGATGTGCAAGGAGGTATTACTTCACACCCATCAAATATCCAATGATAGGTAAGATTGCTGCTTGGAATGTCAAGGGTCTTAATTCAACCCTTAGACAAACGAAAGTTAAGAATTTAATTAAGAGTGAAAAAATTAGTATGATTGCTACTATTGAATCTCAGTTGCGTACGAAGTCTATAGTTCCTGTTTGTAATGAGTTTTTTGGTGGATGGCTGTGGGAGGATAATATGGTGGATAGCAGAAAAGGATGTCGTTTATTTTTGGATGGGACCCTTTTGTGTTTAAAGCTAGAGTAATTACTCACATCGATCAGGTTATGCATCTTGAGGTTAATGTCTTATATAACCAGCAGAAGTTCTTTGTCTCTTTTGTATATGGAGATAATGTTGTAAGGGAAGGAGAGCTTTATGAAATAACTTATTAGATCATAAAAATTTCATTGACGATTTTCCTTGGGCTTTGCTTGGTGATTTTAATGTTTCATTTAGTTTTGATGAAAGTTCTAATTGTTTTGAGGTAAGGGATAAAGGTATGGAGGATTTTAGAGAATGCGTCCATAGTTGTGAAATTGAGGATATTCACAGCTTTGGTTGTTTCTATACTTGGATTGAGAAGAGACGTAACCCGGAGCTTGGTATTCTTAAGAAACTTGATAGGGTGATGGTTAATGAAGGCTTTGGTCGTATATTCTACAATTGTTATGCTAATTTTCTTCCCAATGTAACCTCGGATCATTGTCCTACGCTGCTTGTTTTCCCAGAGTTAAGGATTTATAAACCAAAGCATTCATTAACCATCACCCTATCAAGTTTCTTAAGAATACCAAGCTCAAATCTTTTAGGTTTATGAATTTTTTGGCGGATAAGGATGAGTTTTTGCCTTTGGTGGAGAAGAATTGGAGGATTGATGTAAAGGGATTTGAAGGCCTACGAATTCTAAGGATTTGGTAAATGATGGATTAGATCTATTGATTAATGGTGGAAATGGGGAAGGAGGAAGATTAGGTGTAGAGAGAGAAAGGAGAGGGAAGAAAAGTAGAGAGAGAAAGTGATTAGATTAATGAAAAGTGTTAAATGAATGAACTAACCAACCCCCTCCTAACATGCTAGGAGGGGTATATATATAGCCCACCCTACATGTGGGCTATATGGACTATACACTTACAAAGTGGATCACGAGCCCATTACATAATTATCATTGAAGCGACCGATCCTTCATAAATACGTAAAACGTATTTCCAACAATCTCCCCCTAAGGGAGGTCGCTCCAAGTTACAAAGTTCTAAATATTCTATAGCTCGTGATCTATGCTAATAATGATGTGACCGAGACTTTCTTTGGGAAAACACATTTCCAACAATCTCCCCCTAAGGGAGGTCACACCATTTTACAAAATCTTAAACCTAGCATACTATGCTTGAGTCTTCGATCTTGTTCTTGTGAATATGCTTGATGTGATCTTTGACTTTAGTCTTGAGCATGTTTCCTTGCCTTGACCTTATGCATTCATCACTTGTGAAATTTGCCTCTTCGTGACTTCATGTTCCACATACTTATACCTTTAAATTCTTGAAAGCTTCAGAGTTTGATACAGCGGAAGACTTGACCTTCAGACTTTCTTGAATTTGTTGAAGTACTAAATGTATGTAGTATAAGCATGTGGTGACGACTTCTTCGGGATTGTACACCGCAATGCCACCTTCTTGTTACGCTGCATAAGACAGTTAGCAACAAACAGTATACACGGATGAAATGGCCTTGAACATTTCATTCTAATTCGGTAGCATTTTACCTCCGGTCGGTGAAGACCGTTGGACGATATTAAATATCGTACTTGTGGCAGGTAGTTTCAATTAAGAACCTCCTTGACAAGATTTCGCGGGTAAACCCGTTCTCTTTACTCGACCGTCCAAAGCTGACTGCGAACGTAAAGAGTGAATCATTTGGATAATATTATCCGTATGATTTGAAGCCGTCAATTCATGTTCCTGGAACAAGTGAAGTTCAATTAAGAACCGCACCATCGTTGCTTTCCAGTTGTCACGAGCGTGATTCATAAAGAATCTTGCAAGTTACCTACCAAGTGCTGTTTGATGTTAACACTAGAAGGATTTCCACTCGTCACTGTGATCAATAAAGAGTCACTCTGAGTGTTCTGGCAAGATCATATGATAATGCGTAGAGGCCTGGAACGTGTTTAAATTCATTTAAGAATTAAACCACTGTTGCTTCCCAGTTATCACAAGTTTGATTCATAAAGAATCGCACAAGTCACCTACCATGAGCTTTTTGATATTCGCTCAAGAAGGATTTCCATCTTCATTGTAAATACTTTCGTATTACTCGGATGTTCAGGCAAGATCATGAAGATTTTGCGTAGGACTCTTAAGAACTTTCTTACTTTTCACAGTGTGTGAAGAAGCAAGTAAATATGAAAGTGTGTCCTAATGAGATATTTGATGATCTCAAATGGCTCTAGACTCGATCGTGCATTTTGGATTTTTAGTGATCGGAGGCTGGAGAGGAGTGCCACCTTTTCAATACCAATTTATTCGGAGTGAATAAACCAGTAGATAATGTGTTGATCTCCGTGTGATTAAAACAAATACCTTTTGAGAGATATTTGAGTTAGCTGGGAAGGGTTGTGCATTGCATCACTGGGTCCATGATGTCTTTCTTCAATATCAAGAATCATTAAAAATGATCTCAATAGCATATGAATGGACCCGGTTTCTGCCTAAGGTTGTAAGGAGGGCTTCTTTCTTTACACCCTTTATCTTTACAATTCTTTTTCATTCTTCAACCCCTTCAATGCTTACCAATACGTCATAACTAGCACCTTGTTGTGATTGTTCCAGTGCTAACTTAAGTACTTGGTCGGCATTCAGCTACGTTCACAATCTTTCTCCATCTTTCCTAAGGACTACTATTTCTAGCTATGGAATGTCCTTGGGTAGATTCCTCCGGTTCTAGAGAAATCATTGGACTTTAACCTATCCTACCATCCTTATGTCACCACAATCTTCATCGTCGTGAAAAGAGATGTTTTGGGTAAGTGTATGTCACCATGAAATCCATTTTGAAGTGCAAATCCATTTTGCTCCCCCTTAACATATGCTACGATATTCGAAAACATTTCGCACATGTCGGGATGAGCTAACACGTTAAGTCAAACCATTTATGATTGATCATATCCCATATTAAATCACATTTTCTCCCCCATATTAAAAATATTAACCCAATCGATGTTTTTAATATCAATTGATTTAATAGCCTTTTAAGAAAATTTGGGAAGAAAAATGCAAATCCAATTATCTTCGTGATTTTAACAAGCTCCCCCTCAAATTAATGAGGGTGTACTTAAAACGTAAATTAAATACCTTTTAAACACAAGTGTAAGGTATTTAACACGTGCAAAGATCAATATATGATAATGAATTCACAATAATAGCAATGTACGAGGTTGGACCTGAATAATGGAGAACAGCATATGAAAGAAGCACATGGTTCTTGTTCACGAATGTTGGTCACCTCGTCACGTCCCCGAGAAAATGAATTCCCGTTGTTGAGTCAAAGCTTTCCGGTGAAATGCTTGACTTGATTATGAAAAGCGGGTTGCTATCTGAAATAATAGCAAACCATATGGAGCATGTTTTAAATCTTTTAAACTTCTGCTCGAACTTTATTTACAACCCCGTGTCATTATTGAATGACATTTCTAGGGTCGTAAATATTATCGATTCCAGAAGACATGCTCGTTTTATCAAAACGTTTTTGAACACACAATTTTGAAAGATTTAGAAAAACCTTTTGAGAAATTCTCGAAAAATTGTGTTCAAAGTTTTGAAAAACAATTACTTGAGCTTAAGATGTTGAATATCTTAAAGGCGAGCTCAAGTCCGAGAAGTTGTGAACTTCCCGTTGTTAAGGATAAGTTACCATCGGCGATAAACTTTCCTTTTATCTGAAGAACGAGTCCTAAGCTGACATTTACTTAGAAGTCGTTTTCATGAGCTTGAAAACTTTGACTGTTTTAACGGAAAGCTCATGACCGAGAAAGGTTAATTTCTCGTTATGAGGAAAAGTTCTCTTATTTAAAAGATACACTTTCCTTTCTGAGCTTAAAACTTCGAATGTTTTAATACAAGCTCATGACCGAGAAAATTGAATTTCTCGTTATGAGGATAAGTTTATCATTAATGATAAACTTTCCTTTATTTGAAGTTCGAGTTACAGTCTGACATTTAACTGTAAGTCATGTACACGAGCTTAAAACCTTTGAATGGTTTAAATGTAAGCTCGTGTCCGAGAAATTTTAATTTCTCGTTGGAAGGATAAGTTTATCATCGGCGATAAACTTTCCTTTATTTGAAGCACGGGTCATCGTCTGACATTTAACGATGAGCCATAATGCATGAGCTTAAAAACTTGGAATGTTTTTGATATAAGCTCATGCCCGAGAAAAATGAATTTCTCGTTTTTAGGATAAGTTTATCATCGGCGATAAACTTTCCTTTCTTTGAAGAGCGAGTTATAGTCTGTGATGTGACTATAAGTCCTTGTGCATGAGCTTAACCATGAATCCCCTGAGACATTTGTTTCTCTGATATCTGCTTCTTCAGCAACCAAACTCTAAGAGTGTCCTTAGTTGAACGGTACACAACGATTGGACCGCTTCGTTCTTTTGGAGCATCAACTTTGGTACCTGCAATCTCATTAGGAGTTTGTATACTTTTGCATGGGTTAGAGATATCTAGTTTTGAAGCACGTGGGGGTTCACAGTTGGCTTTACTTGTGTCAGAGGTGGCCTGAGGAGATGATTCACTTGTCTTAGTTGGCAAACGTTTCCTTTTATAGAAAATCTTAAGTTCAGGCTTAAGTGATGTATCATCCTTTGCAAGTTCCTCCCTAGTAGACTTAGTAGAATCGGAGACTATCCTAGTTAAAGGGCACTCGTTTCCTACAAGAGTGAAATTTCTACCAGTGGGGCGCCAAACTTTACCAAAGGGTTTGATTTTAGCTATCCACTGGTACTTAATTCGAGCACGGGAGTTCACCTCATCAAGTAATTTTTTGACACAAGCATCATGATTTGCCGTAAAGACACATTTTCTACATGTTTTACAAGTAGCATATTTAATGTCTGAATAATTCCTAGATGATTGATCGATGCTCCTAGAAGATGGCATGCTACGGTTAGCAGTGTTGGGTAATCTAGAAGGCATCTGACTAGGTTGGACATTGCTATCTCTTACATGTGTCTTTTCAATAGCTTCCCTTTGACCAGATTTGTGGCAAACGTCATTTGAACTAGTTCTAGACGTGGTCTTGATATTTTTAGGGAAACTAGAGGCAATCATATGATTTGGTCTTGCTAAAGCTGGAGTGATCACATTGGGCCTAGTTGCTGGAGTGACAGTTCTAGAAATATGACCCAAATCAACTTGGGAGGCAAACCGCGGTCTCGAGGATTGTGATCGCTCGGATCCAAATGCAGTAGGTTGTCTGACAGTCGGTTGTCTGACGAACTGATTTGTAGGCGGTTTCCCCAAGATTGATGGTTTTTCAAGCTTAGTGTCCACACTAGGTCCTTTACTTTTCCTTAACTCGTTTTTCAACGCAGCTATAGCAAAAACCTTTTCCTGTACTTGGGCCTTTAAAGTCTCATTTTCTTTGAGCACGATATCTTGGGATGCCAACTTAGATTCAAGCAGTTGAATTTGTTTCAAAAGATTATCCTTTTCAGCTTTAGAATCTAGAACAGTTTGATCCAATTTTCTTTCAAGAACAACGTTTGATTTTTCAAGTTTTTCAAAGTATGTTTCAAATTTGACCGTTTTCTTAGAAAATTCAAGTTTGGCATCCTCAAGATCTTTTGATTGTTGAGCTACAATCGTTTCGAGCTCTCTAATCTTGGAATCAGAAGCAATCAATGAAGCAGTTTTAAAGCATTTATCATGATGAACTGTAGCATTTTGAACACTTTCTCCCCCATTATGACTCACATCGGATGAATCATAAGTGGTATTTCTATCACTCTTGTCCATCCCATGTTTGTCATAATTAGGTTCAGAATGCTCAATATGCGGCATGTCATCAGCATATACATCATAAACCACATTACATTGTACCATGTTTGCAGGCTCTGCGTCATAAATGGGTAAGGTGTCATCAAGAGAAATCTCGTGAACATTACCTGACGTGCCACTGGCATCATGTTGTCCTCCTGATTCTTTGCTCGTGCCATCGTTAGGCTCCAAGTTGTCAACCGTATGACCATTATCCTCTTGCATCTGCGTTATTGATTCTTGCACTCCATTAACATACACTTGCTGAAGTTGTGATCTTTGATATATCGAAGACGAGACCGATGACATGAGTTTCAAAATCGTATCACGGAAAACTCGAAGCTCGGTATGTGTATCTCGAAGAAACGATTGGCAAATCATTGAACTTTTAGGCTTGATGATATTAAATTGGAGGAAAGGCGTGAGGTGTGTCACAAGAGCCTTATATGCAAGTACCGATGCAGAGTGATTAAAGTTTCCATGGTTGAGTTGCTCGGCGAGTTGGGTCAAAGTGGGAAAAATTGAGTCGATGAATATCTGACGATCTTGTCCAAAGATTGTCACAAATTCACTCCCTCCTTGAATCCCCGAAAGAGTGACAAGATGAGACTGGAGTAGTTGAAAGGAGGTGATGCCACTTTTCTTAACTTCGTTTTGCCTTAAATACAACTCTCCCTTTTGACATGTCGAATCGAACGAATCCATTAAAGATCGATTAAAACGAAAGACCCGTAAATAATACTTAAAATTCCTCGATGGATGATATAAATGAAGCTCGTCACTTTGACTCGTCACGTTTTTCTTGAAATCCGGCCACAATAACTTTTAATCCGGCAAATGTTTTTCCACAGTAACTTTTAAAAATACCCGCCTCGACACGATTTGCCAAAAATTAATAAACAAAATATACGAAACAAAAAATATAAAAGTGACAAAAATACAAAATTGTAATTTAACTAAAAAATAAAATGTGATATTTTAAAATGGAAAATAAAATAAGAAAAATAAAAAAATAACTTTTAAATATAGGAAAATAAAAGTAAAAGTAAAAATAAAACAAACTTGTGACACAAATTTTTCAAAAATTAGTTAACTAAAAATAGAAAATTAAAAAAAATCTTGATATTAAAAAAAAACGTTATATAAATACGTTTGACAAAAACGTGTCCCAAAATAATGCCCTTGTTTTCTCCGTCGAACCACAACACGTGGACCAATAACAATACTGCCACCGCCCAACCCACTTGTTTCTTCAACAAAAAATATATATCCCAATAAATTTAATCTCTCTCTCCTAAACTCATACTCACCATCCGGCCATCTTCCATAGCTCTCTTCCAACTCTCTCTCTCTCTACCAAAGCTCTCAATCCTTATCTCACAGCCTGAAACACTTGCAACAAAACACGGCCACCTTGTAACCCTCCTTCTCCTTCGTTCACTCACGCAGCAACCAAGAAACTTCTATGTTTTCTACAAGATCTTTAATTAGGTCTCGGGTAGGTACTCTTTTAATTTTATGTTTATTTAATTGAGTCTGTCCTCTTCATCTGTTGAGTCTTTCTCGTTTGTGTTGTCAAAATTGAGTCTTGGATCGATGATGGTTGATTAGACTGAGATCTTGAATATTGTGAAGTGTTGATTGACAGACATGGTGAGTTTGTGGGAGAGATTTGGAAGTTGGTCGAGAGAGGGTCGGTGAGGGTACTTGGGTTTTGATGGGATACGAGAGATATGTTAATTTGTGAGGGTGGGTAAATGAGTCGTCGGTTTGCGTTTGGGAAGTGAGGGAGTCGAGGGTTAGGGTGGTGTGTCGAGTGGGTCCGAGTGAAGGTGTCCAAGTCTTGGCCTTTGGTGTGGTCAAGAGTTTGTGTGGGTGAGAGTAGTAGAGATGGTAACAGAGAGTTTGAGTTTGAGAGGTGTTGGTGTTTGTGTGAGACGAGAGGTCGAGTCGGGTTGTGAGTCCAGTCGATGGTGTGTATTTGAGTTGGTTCGAGGGAAAGAGTGAGGGGTGTCTAGTCTTGTGTCTGTGAGTGGTTCGAGTGAGATGTAAGTTTAATTGAGTTTGAGAGAGGAGTCGAGATAGGTCCGATTGAGAGGGATCGAGGGAATAGGGTGATTGGTCGAGTCAGAAAGAGAGGTGTATATTCCGAATAGACTTCTATTCGGAAAGTGTCTATTTTTAAAAAAATCTATTCGGAATTTTTTTTTTTTTTTTTTCCTATTCGGAACTTTTTCCTATTCGGAAAGTTTGGTCTATTCGGAAAGTTTGGTCTATTCGGAAAGTTTGGTCTATTCGGAAAGTTTGGTCTATTCGGAAAGTTTGGTCTATTCGGAAAGTTTGGTCTATTCGGAAAGTTTGACTATTCGGAAAATTTTGACTATTCGAAAAATATGACCATTCGGAAAGTTTTGTCCTATTCGGAAAATATGACCATTCGGAAAGTTTCGTCCTATTCGGAAAATATGACCATTCGGAAAGTTTCGTCCTATTCGGAAAATATGAAATCGCTCGATCTCAAAAATTGATAGACTGGATGGATTGGACTGTTTTGGACAACGTTAGGATAAATTGGACAGAGTAAACAGATTTGGACCGACGGACAAATATGGACTGTTATGAAAACTCGGACAAATATGGACCAATGGACAAACACGGACGGATTAAAAGATTTAAAAAAATGAGACACTGAGAAACGTATTAAAAAATGATATAAAAAATGTGATTAAAAAAAATGACTGATAAAATAAAAAATGATTAAAACTGATAAAAAAATGATACTTGATTAAAAAAATGATGATATAAAAAAAAAACTGATTATTTAAAAATTGATAAAAATGATAATAAAAAAAACTGATAAATAAAAAACTGATTGTAAAAAACCTACGTAAAAAATAAAACTGATAAAAAAAATAAAAAAATAAAAAATTGATAAAAATTTATATAAAAAAAATTGATAAAAAATAGATCGAATGATGAAAAGATGGATAGAAAATTAGAAAAGAAAGGATTTTTACCACCAAATCAAAAGATAAAAAAAATAAGCAAATCCTAAGATTCAACCATGGCTCTTGATACCAATTGAAGGCCTACGAATTCTAAGGATTTGGTAAATGATGGATTAGATCTATTGATTAATGGTGGAAATGGGGAAGGAGGAAGATTAGGTGTAGAGAGAGAAAGGAGAGGGAAGAAAAGTAGAGAGAGAAAGTGATTAGATTAATGAAAAGTGTTAAATGAATGAACTAACCAACCCCCTCCTAACATGCTAGGAGGGGTATATATATAGCCCACCCTACATGTGGGCTATATGGACTATACACTTACAAAGTGGATCACGAGCCCATTACATAATTATCATTGGAGCGACCGATCCTTCATAAATACGTAAAACGTATTTCCAACAGGATTTAATATGTTTGTGCTTGCCAAAATACTTAAGAATATGACGAAATACTCGAGGAATTTAAATAGATATAATGGTAATGTTTTTGACAAAGTAAAATTAATAAGAAAAGAACTTAATAGGGTCCAAATGTGTCTTGATAAAGAGCCTTGTAGTTCTGTTCTAAGAGAGGAGGAGATGTTATGGTCTAAGGCATACCATGATGCTTTAATTGATGAAGATAAGTTTATGAAGCAGAAGGCTAAAATTAAGTGGCTGAGTTATGGTGACCAAAACTCAGCTTATTTCCACAATGTTCTTAAATGTAGAGCTAGAAGGAGCAGGATTGAAGTTATTCAAGATGATGATGGTGTGATGTACTATGGTGATGATATTCCACTTCAGTTTGTTAAGTATTTTAAAAACTTTCTCGAGACTGAAGACGATGTTATCTCTATGGATGACTGTGAAAGCTTATTCTTTAAAAAGCTGGATCCAGTTGTTGCTATCCATATGATTAGGCCCGTGTTGGATGCTGAAATAAAGGATGCTATGTTCAACATAAAGGATGATAAAGCTACTGGCCCAGATGGTTATTCTTCAAAGTTTTTCAAAAAAGCTTGGAAGATTGTTGGTCCTGATGTCTGCAATGCTGTGAGGGAATTTTTTACTTCGGGAAAGATATTAGGTGAACTTAATGCTAATGTTATCTCCCTTATTCCTAAGCTCAAAGTTTCTCTTAAAGCTTCGGATTATAGGTCGATTGCCTGCTGTAATGTAGTGTATAAATGCATTAGTAAAGTTTTAACTAATAGGCTTAAGGAAGGCTTAGATGTGCTTGTTGATAGGAACCAGTGTGCTTTTATCCTGGGTAGGCAGATTAGTGACAACATTCTTCTTACTCAGGAACTAATGGAGGGTTATGATTGGAAAAATGGGACTAGTAAGTGTGCTTTTAAGGTAGACATTAAAAAAAGCTTATGATACAGTTAATTGGAGCTTTCTCAATACGGTTTTAGTTCATTTTGGCTTTTATAGTACTATGATCAATTGGATTATGACTTGTTTGACCTCTGCGTCTTTCTCGATTTTTGTGAATGGTGATTGCCATGGTTTTTTCAGAAGTAGGAGAGGCTTAGGCAAGGGGATCCAATCTCTCCGTACTTATTCACTCTTGTTATGGAAGTCTTGAACCTTATGTTGAAAAGGCATATTAGGATTGACAAGAGGTTTAAATTCCATCCTAGTTGTAAAAAGATAGAACTTACGCATCTATGTTTTGCGGATGATTTACTTCTTTTAAGTCATGGTGATGTGATTTCGGCTTGTATTCTTAGAAGGGGCCTTGATGAATTTAGTATGTGTTGAATCCTAGCCTTGATAAAACCACTGCTTTCTTCAGTTGTATGAATGAGAATTTTAAGAGGTAAATCTTATTTGCTTTACCCTTCGGGAAGGTAAATTGCCTGTGAGATATCTTGGTGTCCCATTAATGACGAGAAAGCTTCATAATAAGGATTGTAAGATTCTAATTGATAGAGTTAAGATTAGGATTAATGACAGGAAAAATAAGTTTTTATCCTTTCCTGGTAAGTTCCAACTAATATCTTCAAATTTGTCTTCTTTGATTATTTATTGGGCATCAATGTTGTTCTTCCTAAGCATGTTTGTACGAGTATTGATAGAGTTTTTAAAGATTTTTTTATGGGGTATTAGTTCTAGTGGTAAGGGTATTGCTAGTGTTGCTTGGGAGGAGATTTATAGACCTAAAAGTCAAGGAGGTCTTGGCCTAAGATCTATGAGTATCATGAATGAAGCCTTAATGATAAATTACCTGTGGAATGTTATTAGTAAAAAGGACTCCATTTGGGTCAAGTGGATTAATGTTTATCGACTTAAAGGTAGTTGTATTTGAAATCTAAAAGTTTGGAATAAAAATGCTTGGTCATGGAGGTAATTAATGAATTTAAGGGATAAAGTTAGGGAGTATATAGGTTACAAGATTAGGAATGGCAGAATCTTTTTTGTATGGTTTGATAAGTGGCACTCTAATGGTCCACTTTGTAAACTTATTTCCCATAGCCTTCTCTCTGATCGTGGTTTTAATGTTAATGATAAAGTTGTTGATTTAATTGATAATTTTAATTGGTCTTGGCCGGTTGATTGGGTGGTTAGATTTAGAGAGGTTATAGCTGTGCCGGTTCCGAATTTGAATGATATGAAGGATAAGTACATTTGGTTGAATAAGAATAGAGATGTGGTGACTTTTAGTGTTAGGGAAGTGTGTAATGTTTTAAGAGAAGAGGTCCCAAAGGTTATCTGGTTTGATCACGTCTGATTTCCCCATTGCATTCCCAGGCATGCTTTCACTCTCTGGTTAGCTATGAAAGGAAGACTTAAGACTCAAGACAGGTTAATCAAGTGATTTCCGCTTCAATTTGATCTTTGTTCTCTATGCAAAACTACTATAGACTCTCACAGCCATATTTTCTTTAGATGTTGTTATTCCAATAGTGTTTGGGATAAGGTTAAGTGTATGGCGAAACTTAATGATTTCAGTATTGTTTGGGATGAGGTGGTATCTGGTATTTGTAATAAGAAACCTTCAAGATCTATATGGAGTATTATCCAAAGGCTTGTTTTTAGTGCTTCGGTTTACTTCATCTGGCAGGAACGTAATATTAGACTTTTTGAGAATAAATTTAGAGCTACTGAGGTTATGGTGAATGTCATCCTTAGTACTGTCAGATTAAAACTTATAAGTCTGAATATTAAGTGGTCCAGAGATGTTGAGATTGCTGCTAAAGTTTGGGATATTCCTAGCATGGGTTTGAAGGATGGGGGTTCTAATGCGGATAATATGGACATTGATGATAGTGTTTCTTAACTGGTGCAGGGGTATCCTTTTTCAAAAACTCAGGAGGGGTTTATGTTATGTTGGTTGGTTGACTATTACTGGTTTGTTGATTGCTTTTGCAGGGACTTCGTGTATTATCAAATCGGCTCTGTTATTATGGATGATGGCTGTAGTGTGGAGTGTAGTTTGAGTTTGATTCGTATGTGGTTGGATGGTGATATCTGCTTGCTTCACTTCTCATTGAGCTGCTATCTTCTAATTTTGTTGGCTTTATGCTGTAATTTCAGGTTTTGGAGTTGCTTGCTTCTTGCTTTGAATGGGTATTATGAGATGGAGATTTTCCTTATTATTTATGAGAGTTACTTATGCTGGTTTGAAGAACCAAAGTTTCAAGAAAAACCTATGGGTCTCTTTTCCCATGGTTTTGTCCTGTGTAAAATCCTTTGGTTTATTGATTCTTGTATGATTATCCTTTATCCTGGTAAGTTCTTATGGTGGGTAGAGGGTTTTCTTGATGATGATTATGGGATTCTTGTTCTGATGGGATTCTTTTGGGAGGACTTTTTTGGTTGCTTGGGGAGGTTTGATGTGCTAATAATGGTCTTATGGGTAGTACTTGGGGGAGTGTGCTATTACTTCTAGAGCGTGTTGAAAGATGTGCCGTCTATGCAAGGTATGGTACATTTTCTCTCTTGTTCTACCTATTTAAACAATTTTTAGTTTCCAAACTTGTTTTTGTTGATGCTTTGTCCTCCCTTATGTTTTCATTTAACCTTGTATTTGTTTATTGTCGAGCTGATAGATATATAGGTTATTGCATCATGTGAGAGGATTCATGTTTAGTTGTACTCTTTCCCCCTTCTATGGTTTCCCACTAGGTTTTTCATAGATGGGGGTTTTGAGGAGGCAATAAATGTGATGTGCTACATTGGCACCTCTCTTGTTTTCTACATTTGGTCTGATGGTGGTTTTGAGTAGGTCTCTTTTACCTACTCTGCTTGTTCCTTAGTTTTGGGGTGGGGTTTTCCATTGGGATGGATTGGTTGGTTCTGGTTTCTTTCCATTGTGGTTGAATCAAGATCAATCATGGATTCCAAAGTGGTTTCCTCATCACAAGCTAAGAACTGGTCTTGTATTAGTAGTGTCATGGATTGCAGGATCTTGGTCTTATCAATTGGATCAAGATTAGTGTTATGGGAAGCAGCTATTTGTCCTTCTTTTAGTTACTTAGTTTTTGTATCTTTGTGTTATGAGCATGGGGTTTGTCCGTTGCCATTTCCTATAGTGTTATTTGAGTATGGGTTGTTGTCCACACCTTTTTGTTGCTAAAGCTTGTTAGTTGGGGATGTGTCCCATCTAATTTTTGTCAAGCTTTTAGCTTTGTACTTCTGCCTTTGTGGCCTTTTCTTAATATATTTACCATTAAGAAAAAAAATTTAATTAGAAGCTTGAGATTCCCCGTCATGTGCTTGGTGCACCCGGAGTCTAGTATGAATAGAACTATCTCTATGACCTGCAGAAGAGTTAGAACACGATGAAGAATTTGCTAAATTGGATTCCATGTTAGTTGTGATTTCTGAATTATTAGTGGTCCTAGTTGCAACACTTAAAGGCAAGCTAACACTCGTAGTCACATTTTCTGTCCTAACCTTAGGCGTCTATTTATATGCTGGAGGACATTGATTAGCAAACCACCATTTCCAAGACTTGCCAGCAGACTCATATAATTCGCTGATTCTGCTTCTAGTGTTCTTAGGGGGTGTTGCACCAGAATGGTTCACTTTACGTTTGGGTTTACTAGCACTAATAGGCATCACAAGTTGCTTCTTAGTTCTAGTATCTACGCCTTTGACATTATTCGAAGCACACATAGAAGCATTAACAACACATTTTCCACATTTAACACAAACAAACTTAACATTTAAAGCATTCAAAGCAGTCAATCATTAAAATCGTCATTATATGCGATTACATACGTTCTATTTTTAGAAACATTCAAATTCCTAGGGTGGTCTTCTACTTTCTTCATCTTCCATTGACTCTTGTTTTTCCAAACCTTATCATTCAATTGAGTTCTCTTAAGCTGAGTCCGTCTCACACTAGCAGTGGGGATAACTCCCGTAGTAAAAGACACACGTCTATTAGCGTTTCTAGAAATCTGAGGCGATTGACTATCTTTGTTTTGTGTGGTTTAGTGGCCAGTCTATACATCCCTCGTTTGATCACATTTGTGCTTTGTGCTCGAATATTCATTTTAAGACTAATCTGTGGTAACCTATCCTTCCCATCCGTCTTGGGGGAAAACCCAACTTTTGCAAATGAAGAATTTGAGAAAACAGATGGTTTTTCCAAGACATAGGGTTTAGTCACTTTGTACGCACTGGGTTGTCTAACAACGTGTTTCACTACTTTAGGTTCCACAATTTTCCCACCCATCTTAGCAACGAGTTTCTTCAACTCTGCTATCGCAATGTCTTTTTCTTGTAACTAAGCTTTCAAATCCGTAATTTCCATACTATTTTCATTCATTGCACGAAAAGATTCGGAAAGTTTTTCTTGGAAGTTGTTATCATTTGGAAAACTGCCGATTTTGTTTTGCAAAGCGAGTTCAAGAGAATGACATTTTTTTTGAAGAAAATCACATCGGTGTTGAATCAATGTAAGCTCCTTTTTATTAACATTTTTCGAAAGCTCAGTTTCAAGATGGTCACACTCTTTGACTTTATCAAGATATTTGCATGCAACATCAGAATATTCATCTATATCAACACAAGATGTAACATAAACACACATAATATCTTTGGAGAGGCACTCTTGCAAGAGTAGATCATATGCTATAGAAAATTCGTCTCTTTCAGGTTGATGATCGTCAATTTCTTTTTCAAGAGATTCCACATATTTCAAATCCTCAAACATTTCTTCCTGAATTAATGTTTCAAATACCAAAGCATGTTTCTTTGTTCTTTCCGCAAGCGGAATCAAAATATTTTTCACAAGCACAGTTATATCGTGAGGATTTTCTTTGTTGCCTTTCAAATGTTCACGTTCTTTCCAGTCGTCGTCTACAACTTTTTTGAAATTTTCAGTGTTTTGTTTAAGAATACTAAGTGCTTGCTTACTCTTGCTTATAGAAGCTTTATACGGCAAGTACTTTATGAGACCCCCATAATCAGGCAAGGGAACAACTAGGCAGCAAGGGGGTTCCACGTCATGATACAAGAAACAATGAACTACAGTTGACACAAAGTTGACGTAATAAAAACATATACATTACATCATGAAGAGTTTTAAACAAAGGTCCCAGAGTTTTATATGTGGAAAGATTTATTATTTCATCATGATTTATAACGCTTAGTTACCAAAAATACAGAAAAATCTTCTGACGGTTTTTAGATAAAACCAAAGTTTAAAATATACACAGAAATCTCAAAGCTACGATAATATCATGCGGGCTCCCATCCAAGCAAAGCTAAGTAATAATACCTGAGATTAAACATGTAAAATCGTCAACATAAAGTTGAGTAATATTCATAGGTTTAGCAGTAAAGGTGTGGAACACAAGCATTCATTTGTAACAAGAAATAGGGAAAATGGTTATGTACAGTAACCATAGTCCGAAACATATTATTGTTGTTTAGTTCATGAACCGAAGCTTAACTCATGTAAGTTCCTCTGGTGAGTATTCGGCCTAAATACTCAAGTAATAAATCAAATGTTAAATGTGTCAAGGTAATCAGGACGGGGATTGTCAATCCTGATGGATCCGCCCACAATATTCACGCTTAGCAACACAAGTAAATTAACGGTTCATGATTAGGAGAGGAAACTTAAGGCTAAATACTAAAAGCAATAATAATCATGAAAACAGTTGGAAAGCATACAAGTTCTGGATAGCATACAAATTATGGATAGCATAGAGTTTTAAATGGTTGTGTTCCACCATGTAAAATCTCACCCCACGTTTAGAAACCATGTACAAGTAAAAGGGGCTATGAACTCACCTTAGCCACGAGGTAAGTGAATCACGGTACTCAAAAGCTTAGTAGAAACAATAGTAGTGAGATGATCACCGACGATATGGATGCCCGAGAAACACAAAAACCGCAACCTATCAAAATAAGGCGCGCGTTAAGACTCGAACTCAATTATAGATATATACCAAGTATAACATGACTCAAATATTTTCAAAGTATTTATATTTCATGACTAACAACACAAACCAAATGAATCCATATTAATCCTTTAATCCAACACTACCCGTTTAAACACTCGTACACTTGAAATTGACCCGTCATAAGACGCCAAGTCAACACAAGTCAAACAATTCCTTTACATCACTTAGACCAATAACTAAGTCATTTATATTATGACTAAACACTTGAGTAAGTCACCATGTCCAATAGTGAATACTTAAACTCACGCAACACAAGTATTGAACTACATGTCCAAAATACAAATCAGCAAGTACACTCCGAATGTACACACCGATCTACCATATCTAGACTTGTCCGATTTAGATGAAATTTGGTGTCAAGGTCACTTATAACCTGTATAAGACCCTGCCAAAATTAGAGCCAAAGTTCATACTTTAAAACCCATCAGCTTGACTCTAAATTTGGGACAGAATGTGTACTCGTTTTGTAAAACCGTTTATACCACTATAAAAGTATAATCTTGACAATCCGCCTTTTAAACCCACTAATAGACTCATTATATTAAGTCTATAAACCATAAAAACCAGTAGTATCATTTATCTAACCATGCCTAAAGTCCCCGAGAGTCGACCCAAAATCAGCCACAATTTCGGATTGTGCTGATTTGCGTCTCCCGGTACACGAATACTAAAACTAGCATAACTTTTGATCCGTAATGAGTTAGAAGCTCTATCTTATACCGAAACGAGCGTCTCGACAACCACTACAACAAATCAAATAATCTCAACTTATTTCCAAAGTTAAACCCACGAAAGTCAATTCTAAACCTGCTGATGTAATATACACTTTTAGAAATCATATCAAATCAATATTTGGACCCATTTTAACATAATACATACCTCTAAAATCACCCTACTATCAAATCCATCAACCAAACAAACTCCTAAACACTTGCAAGACAAATTTTAACAAAATCAAATATCAAAAATCAAACTTTTAAGGATCAAAATATGATGATCTTACCAAGATCATCACATGCATGATGATTAAAACATTTTCCAACCATAAAATCATAAAAATCTTAAAACTTGATCCATGTGGAAGATTTTGGTACCAAAATAATCACAAGAATATTTTAGGATGTGGTCTTTTCTTAGTTTTTGTTAAAAACAAGTAAAAGTTGATGATCTAGGGGTGTTTTGGGGTTGAAGTTCACGGCAAAGGGGGTGGGGAGAGAGAAGTTCTTGTTTGATTTTTAATAAGTTGATTAGTGTGTGTTTTTTGTAAGGAAAAGTGTTTATATATGGTGTTAGGTGTAGGGGTAAAAATTGCCAAGTTAGAAACCTTTGGACTTAAAAGCAATTTGATAATTTAAAGGATAGAAAATGGTTATTAGTAAATCTTGAAAATATTTACGAGCCTCGGGTTTCGTAAAAATACTTTTCAAAAGTTAGAATGCATCATAAATTTGATAATATGGTTTTACGACTCGACTTAACAGGTAATTAAAACGAAATCGTCGAAAATATTAATTATCGAACAATCGATAAATAAAATGTAAAATTTTGGGCATCCGTTGGTATCGTGATCACTAGGAATTCTCGTTGTACATTGATTTTGAGTAAACTCTTTGTAAAATGCACGCGGGTGATTTTAAATCAAAACTTTGATTTAAATAAATATGGAAAAATAAAATAGCATTTTATAATCCTAAATAAAGTATTTATCAATGATCAGAAGATACTTGAAAGTATAATTTATTAACAATATCTGGATCTCAGGATTTACATAAAAATACAAGAAAATATAATATGTTGGTAAATTCAAGAAACACCAATAAAAGAAAAAAATAATACCGGGAAAAATACGAGTTCTTACAGTCTACCCCCCAAAGGAACTCTGGTCCCTCAGAGTTCCCCTGGAAACAGTAGAAGATGCAAACAAGACGAGGTACATAGTTTAGAACTAATTCATTACTTCCCAGGTAATTGTGCACGACGTACCTTAACAATTAGAATTCGACATGCTTCAGTTTCTTAACTCCTTTTCGAATAAATTTTCAAACTTGGATTAGAATAATGACCTTTCAGTACGGAAAAATATCAGAAGATAAAATGAACATAAGAATTGCTTAAACGGTCAAAGTGCGTTAAAATGAACCAAGATTGTTAATCAACTAGGAATCGTAAATCACGCAATTGTAAAACATGACAATCTTAAAATGTAAGAATCTATTTACAAGAGAAATAGAAAGGAAAAATGAATTACATATGATCATTTAAAATACAAGTTGTCACAGTTACGTGTCTAGGATTTGGTATTACTTTCAAATTATTTATTTTCTTGATTAAAAGAAAAATTTACAAGGTTTAGTGATTTAAAATCAAACCATCTATATTTAGTAAGTAAGCAATTGTTATATCTTTTCCTTGATCAAGATTTCAAAAACAAAAAGTTTAACAGTTCAAAATAGTTATCTTGATCGGCTTAAGAACTTTTGGATGACTGCATGAAATTATTCTTAAAAGCTCAGATTTATCGTAACCATTAGAGAAAAATCAAATTTCCAAATTATTTAATATCATTGTTAGAAATTATAAATTAAATTGATAATTTCATTAGGTTGAAAGTAAAGTATGATATTATCAGATACTTTAAAAGACATAGCTTGATATCCTTTGAAACACTAGGTATAACGAGAGCTCTGGTACCAAACTGTAACACCCCCAAATTTATACAATTCAATACAGCGGAAGACTCGTTGGTGTTACGGGATAGCACATTACTCACATCATAGACAACGCTTAAAAATCGCGTCGTTTAATAAGAAATCATTTCCATTCATAAATATCAAATTTCACATAGGTCCTAAGTCATAGTATTTCATACAAGATTTACAAAGCATTTGAATGGAAATTGTTATTTAAGTGCGGGCCATGAATTCTTGTTGTCTTCCCGAGAATTTCCTTCAAGTACCTGAGATAAAACATGTTAAAAGAAAAGGTCAGCGATAACACCGAGTGAATTCATAGAGCTTAATAAAATCCATCAATATAACATCGGTATAAAATTATTACCGAAAATAATTTTGTACAAATCATTGTAATAGGCCATAAAATAGGCAAAGTCATTTCATACAAATCCTTATCAAAATCATAATATAGGCTTTTGCCTTCAAAATCATTATACGAACCATTGTCGTTAAAAACATCATACAATACGTCTTATAACGTTGTATAGATTAAATAAAACCTTATATGAATATGGTTATGAAAAATCAAAACACGAACATAATATCAATAGTAAGACCCCGTATTGATAGTCAGGCAATATATCATAATTTAGTGTGTATAGCAGTATTTTGTTATTTATGGATTATTACAAGCCGCATGACATTGTTACCTTACTAAACCAAACAACGGGTAGCTAGCCCGAAACTCATTTTCCTATATAAAGTAGTGTGTCGTCACAATAATCACGCTTTTGTAAATCTTCTCATACATAAATTCGCTTACCAATCAATGTGGCACGACGGGGATCAACCGTCAAGGCGCGAACTGGGGTGATCGTCCCTAAATAGTACTATTATATGCATAAGCGTCTACCAAATCCCGTAGTTCATAATTCATGCTAATGGGACTTTTAGTGACATAACCTAACTTTAATAATCCATTTCATTTCATCTATCGGGTCATATAATCATACATCGGGTCATACAATCATTCGGGTCCAAATCAATAAACAAACAATCTGGACAAATGATGTCCTATTTTAGTAAAACTAACATGTTATCTCCCTTCGCGGGTTTATAAAATATTTCATAAAAACATTTAAAATAGTGCGAGGCTATGAACTCACGTTGATGTGGGAAAGCGGGTTATCGGCAATTCGGATGTACGGTACGTGCTTCAATCACGGAAACCTAGACAAATAATACTTGTCTTAGACTCTTGTCCAATGACTTTATAAAAATAACAATTATGTATACATATGATGATTTTATACATATGATGATGATCAAGCGGGTTTATACATCTTTACTCATTCATTATAGTGTTTATGTGTTGGTAACATTTTTATACTAGTTTTACTAGTTTTACTTATTTACATGTTTTAGGCCCAATAACCCTATTACAAGCCCAATACTTTATATTAGTCCATTTTACACTTTTATTATCAGTATTATACTTTTCATGTTGGGCCCAAGTGTATTAAGCCCAATAAGTAAGTTTATAAGTGTTTTACCAAATTAGTCGGGTTTATTGTCCATTAAGGCTACTTTGGCCCGTTAATGTCTATATGTTGTAAAGCTCAGGTTTTATCGGTTTTTACTTGTTATATATGTTTATACATCAGTATGTGAGTTTATAAAAGTTTACATTAGACGGGTCCAACCGTCTAAGTTTTATTTAACAAAAACGTTAATCTTTCTGTTTTAGCCGAAAAGACGTAAAAATCATGTTTAATTATAGTTTTTATAACTTATAAAACTTATCAAACTACCATTTTTATAAAATGTCCATTTATTTATCCTTATACATATTTATATAAATGTAATATATAAGTTAGTGGGTTTTAATTCATATTTTATACTATATTTATTTGAGTGCTTATATAATAATATTAAACTTTAATTTCACAAAATCAGTCCTAAATTTTAAGTTCACTAAAATGTCCATATCTAGAGTTCTATAATGAGATAGGACCTCAAATTTTTATCACAGAAACTACACGATATGTGCTTAATTTTATTCCTTTATAGCTACTGATTAATCAACCTCTAAATATTTTAATAAATTCGTCCAAAACGGTATAGGCAGATTTGCACTCTAAACTTGTTTTGATCATATCTCACTCATTTTTATGATTCCATCTCACATGTGTATAACACCTAATACTTACTGTATATTGTATCCACTTTACCATTTTATCAGTTTATCATTTGGTTACTTACTGTTTTTATACAGCCATCTTATTAAGCAAGATTTAACCATTTTTACATGTGGTTTTTCCATCTTTTTACCCATGTTTATCAAATCTATCAACATCAAATCCCCACATAATATTTTTAATCATCATTCATCATCATATACATATACATAAATAAAGAAAATACAAGATTACATAATCAAAATAACAAGAGGATAGGAAGAACAATCTCTATACCACCATTAGTGATGAAAAGATGAGTCTTTGATGAACAAGGCTTGGATTTTGATGGCAAAACTTGTGATAAACCAATATCATCTTCAAGTCTACCAACCTTTATAAACTTCTCATGGAAAATCAGCCCTATGACACCAACAAATCTTCTCCTTGGATGTTAGAATCACCTCCAATCTTCAAAGCTTCAAAGTAGCATCATCATGTGTATGAGTAACACGTGATTTTATGGCTAACATAGATCCAATGAGGGTTGTTTTTGATGATGGTTGGACGAATTTAAGAGAGAGAGGAGAGGAAAAATGGTGGTTTTCATGTGAAAAATGAAAGGAAATGGTTTTGGTGTACTAGTTTTAAGTTTAAGTGGTATTGTTAGTTTTGGTCAAAATGAATGGACATGTGTCCTTTCTATGCTTAATAAGTTAACACCTTTGAGGTATGTTAGCTTGTTTTAAACTTGTTTTGTCCCATCCCGCTAATTTACGGGTATTCCTCGATTCTAGTTTTCTCGATTTGCGTGCCCTCGAGTCGTTTTACGAAAAACGTTTTTATAAATTATGAATCAACGTCACAAAACTAATTTAATAAAAATTGTCTCATCAAAAACGGAGTTCGAAAACGTAAATACGTAATCCTAAGGTTTCCGGTTTAGTCGTAAAGGACGTTAAATTAAAATCGTAAGTCCTAATCTCTTCTCGTAATTTTATGAGTTTATGAACCAACACAAATTTAAAATCCCAAAATAATATTCACGGATAAATTTATTTCCTGAAATGTCGGATTGTCACCAAAATGGTGTATGTAAACGTAAGCACGTAACGTAGAATCCTCCGGTTTAGACGTAGTCGATGCTACTTCAAGACGTAAATCAAATTTTATTCCCAAAAATAAGTGAGTTCATAATATAACATTAAAATAATTTTTTTAAATAATAATTGAGAATAAAATATCAACCATAAATTGACGGATTGTCACATCATTTACCCCTAAACAGGATCTTTGTCCTCAAAGATCATTTTATCTTACCACTCGCTTCTTATCGAGTTAAAGCCATGTGGGTATTTCCTACACATCCGGTCTTTTCTCACAAGTGTAATCCATTACAATACGCGAGTTTCATCAAACATAACTAGGGAAATAAGATCAGGCTTAATGTTGACTTACTTTCTCTATCTATGATGTTCACGGGTTTTTGATGAATGCAACTTTTCGCCGATCTTAAACTTTATCAAGAAGATTTCTGATTTTTTTTACTTGATAGGCTTTTTATCAAGTTCGATATACGAAACATAATTCACGCAGCTCTTTAAGTCCTAGGGTAGATCCAGCTTATATGCCTTTCAAATAAACTTTTACATCATCTCAATGGTCCCATACAACAGGGACTTATATCCCATGATCCTTCTAATCATCAATTCATTTTTCCAAGGTAAAAATTTTTGGCATAACTTCGCTACCCATTCGGCACTTCAAGATCTACATTTCATATTCACATAACCTCCTGCCTACTACCGACAGTCAATAATCAGATCCTAATTTCAACAACCATTTCAGGTCTCGCGGGTCGGGTATTTTGTAAGGTTAGGTTCGCCATCATAGGAAACCTTCAACCTAAAATACATGTCCAACTCACAATGGGTGTATGTCGGGTGTCTTCATCCCAACTCCTGCTTACAAATGCTCTCATATTTAGATCCTAACAAGATTCGACCTCGATCCTAACACGATATTTATCAATGATAATCTCTACAAAGGAAAGCGATTATACATTTTATTACCAAAGGTCAATCATTCAAACATAAAACCACACTTATAGTATTTTGTATCATTACTTTACCTCGTCCCTTCGATTGGGGTGGTACACAGTACTCTCATCAAGATTCGTTCTCAATGACTTCTGAGCAAATCTCTAGAAATTCGATGCGAAGCGAGGATCTTGATAGAGATGATCGATACAGGCATACTATGTTTACACAAATCCTTTAAATACAAAGAGTCAATTTTTTCATCAAGAATCTATCATTAACAGGAATGATATTAGCAGATTTGGTCAGTCTGTCGACGATGACCCAAATCGAATCAAATTCAGATGATGACCTTTGCAATAGCTAGACGTCTACTAATGTATGAGGCAATGTCTGCCTTCATAATTTGTCATTAGTACAACTTCTTCAGATAAGATACATTTAGTCAGAAATGACAGGAATAGAATACTTATACTTATGAGATTCCAACATGACTAAATCTCAAAATCTCCAAATTTAGGTGACCACAAGCGGCCTTGTATACATTTAACGCCATCGGCTCCTCAATTCTAATGGTTCATATTAGCTGCGAACCCCTTTTTATTATCTATATTATCCTTTTTACAAACATTGGTTATTTCTAAATTGTTCGACAATTTATTTTGCACAATCATTATTAAGGAACACATCCTAATTGATTCTTTATCCTTCCTATATAATGTGTCAGTAATTACGTTCACTTTCCTAGATGGAATAAATATCATGACCGTATTTATTCGAAAATTCTTTCTTCACATTTTCTAAGTCTTATCTCTATCTCAACTATTGTTTTTATCCGTTTTGCTCAATCCGATGTTTTAAAGCGTCGATAATTATTACAAGTAAATTAATGATAATTATTAAATATTTATGAAACGTAAACGTAAAAAATTTAAATTTCTTAGTTCGACCAATTATATAAAAATGTTCATAATAAATTTGAATTTAATTAACACGATTTTTGTTGATTTATCAAAAATAATTATTAAGATTCGTAATTGTTCGAAAAATCTTGGTTTATACTTTGGTCAAAATTTTCTTAATTGAAAAGCAAACATTGTCGTTTTAAGTCTTGGTTTAAACGGTTTCCTCAATTCCTCTTAGGTTGTCTTGAGGTATACACAACCATTTACCCCTAAACAGGAGTTTAGTTAAATGTTCTGGGTATAAGGAAATAATCTCTCAAAAGTTCTTTTTGATAAAACATTTGTAAAAACATATTTGCACTTTCTTTTTGGTAAAGCCAAAAGTCTTAAATGACTTCTAATTTTTGAAGAGTCAATATATATATATATATATCTTACCATCATTAATCAAACGATCATTTTATGTAAAGGGTCAAGCCTTAAATCACATGTTATATATTCAAGGTACAGGTTTTTGTTGTTCTGCCAATTCAGGGCAATCTATAAACAATTATTAACTCATTCTTATTCTTATAAACAAACAAATAGTCCTTAATGATCACAAGCATGAATTTATCAAATTACAATCTACACACATGATTCGCCAAATTTTATGAATGCTACATGTGTATTAGTCAATCCAAACATCATCACGTGAAACTTATAATGTTTATTACAAGTTCTGGATGTAGTGATTGGAATAGATAATCTTTTTCGCGGATGAGAAGTTGATGATAACCATGCCGTGGACCAAATCTTCGAATATACGCTAGAACCTTGTAAATGATCGAACAAATCTATCATCTTGGGTAGTGGATATAGATTTTGATCATCTATTTACCTAGTTCACGGTAATTCAACAAATATAAGGAATGATAACACCATAGCTCTTCATGATGACGAGCTTGGTTGAATAAAAGTCTTCTCTGACAAGTCTCTCAGTTGTACGATAATTCTTTTAATTCAGATGGTGCTGAAGTACAGTGCACATGCCACAGGTGCAACACCGGGAATATAATCAATACCAAATTTAACTTGCCTTAATGGCGAAAGTCTAGGTAATTCACCAATAAATACTTCCTAAAGTTTTAGATAACAGAAACATCTTTTAAGAAATTCATATTAGGTTCTTTCTAGATTAATATCTACGACTAATTCACAACCATTCATGGTATAATTTCAAGTCTAAATGCAGGATATGGTCATCCATCAAGAATTATTTAGATCACTTTTGATAATCAACATCTTATCATTTAGGGGAATTCTACTCGAGTTTCCATCAATTAAGACAATGTCGTCATGTCATAATCAATCAATCCATTATACTGGCACTATTAACTTTCCAGTTTCATTGTCGTCGATAAGATGTGAATTTCTCAAAAGACTAATAATAACTTATAATCCTTCACAAGTTCAAGGATATCTGGAGACATAACTAACCTTAAAAGAGTAAGGTCAACGCATAATCTACGGGAGAGAATTTCAAATCAGATACGGACGAAAACATTTAACGAATATGAATATATCCCATGTTTTCATAATTTGAGTACGCATTCGAAAGCTCCTCGGATCGTTACCCAGATCATTCAAATGAAATCAAATCAAAAGAAATGATAGGAACGTCGATACATCCAGTCGGGTATCAGCACTCGGAAATCAAATACTTTTCCTAAGAATCTCGCCACGGGAGAATTTGACAAGAAGGGACTATCAATTGTCAAATAAGACAAATTCAACCGATGAGTAAATTCGACTCAGAAGAATAAATGGTACGGGCACATATGTAGGTGTCCCTATCAATATGTCCCTATTTTTCACTTCTTGCAGATCTCATAAAATTTTATCTTTCACAATCTTCAAAGAAAATTTAGTGTTTATTAATAATTTCATGGTGACTACTAATCATCCTTGCATGGTCCATTCCAAATTGTATGTAGGGGCACAACTATATACAATTTCAAGATTAACGATGCAATACTCAGTTCGTCAAAATTTTATCATCATGTTTAAAATATATATTGATGCTTAATTCAAAATGAATTTATAGATATTTTCTTTATCATGGAAACAGTTAAGTTTTCCAAGATGTTTCATAAACAGCTTCATTTTGATAACGATTATTTATAAATCTCACTTTAATAATTTATATGGTGATGAAAATTCAATTTTTCCCAAGGGATACTATTGTATCTTATAAAAACAATGAGTGATCTACAAAAGATTGATGAGGAGTGGTTCACCAAGAACTAACTACAATATATCAGGAAATGAGCTTAGCCAAAAAATCATGAGGTTCATGACCTCGATGGCACTCAAAAAGAATAATTCACAACATAACTCAATTCGATATGAGTACTAGTTCAATGGTTGCATCACTAACTCGATCATTAGGATGAAGCAAGAAAAGATAGATAATATCAATACATGTAGAATTTAGCAATCAAAGGTAGTCTTTTCGTTAATCACAAACAAGTCAAAATTGTATCGTAACACATTACGTGTCACTATGTCATACAAATTCAAAAAAAAACTCATCCTACCAACTGATGTCTCAGTTAAGTTAGGGATTTTTAAAAGATACCACAATGAATACTAATCTACAAGAGTAATTAGGTGTCCCACCTGTCCCGGAAGATCCATCGGTCCCAATTCAGAAAAGATTTCTTCAATTTATTTATTGGACACTAGGCATCCTCATCAGTGGACAATGGTCTAGGAACAGCCCTTAACACGAATCAACAATCAATTAAAACCTTATAATTCAATCACATGACTTAACGACTTCCTCTTAACAATTTCTTATTCCATACAAGTTAAATTTTAATTTATTCAAGTTTCAACCAACTTATACTCAATGCAACATCCTACCTCATTCTCCAATACTTTCAACTTTATTTTTAAATCTTAAAAGGGCAATAAAAGCTCGATATGAATCAACACTTAATTTCCAATCCTATAGCTCTTACAACAATAGTTATCAAACGAGTCACTAGTATGAAATGACTCACACATTCAATTAGACTTCTCGGAAAGGTACTAGTGGCATGAGGCTTTTGGGTAATGGTTCCAATGACAGTCTCAAGTGCAACATTCACCCTTTCGATTTTAATTTAAGAATTGGATGACAACGAATCAGATGACATCTTTCTAGGTGGTAACGTTTTGTCAAACTCCACTCTATAAGGAAAGATCGTCATGGCATCGATATCAGTTTTAATCTCGCCAATTCTTCTTTAATATCACAATCAACTAATATCTACATTTCTACGAATATCAACCATTTGTTGGGATCATAAATATCCACAACTTGATTTAGATCTAAAATAGCTAGAATTTCTATGAAAATAGCTTCGATTGATTTACTAGGGGATTTAGGGTTCCTTGTGACAATCTACGTTGTATAAATACCTCGTATAAATATCAAAATAATCATCAAACAATCATGTAATAAAACTACATCATATATATATATATATATATATAATCCAAGTTATATATATATATATATATATATATATATATATATATATATATATATGTATATATGTATATATATATATATATATATATATATATATATATATATATATATATATATATATATATATATATATATATATATATATATATATATATATATATTAAAATAACACTTCTCAGTATGGCCTTATCGGTAACTCGGGAATTCTTCGGCACCGTTATAGTCAAAAGATTTTTAGACATATTTAGAAAAATGTTTATAGTTAAAAGATTTTGAAATGTTTTATTCAAAACCTTAGTTTTTAAAAATCTTTCGTTCTCTATAACGAGAGCTCTGGTACCAAACTGTAACACCCCCAATTTTATAGAATTCAATACAGCGGAAGACTCGTTGGTGTTACGGGATAGCACATTACTCACATCATAGACAATGCTTAAAAATCGCGTCGTTTAATAATAAAGCATTTCCATTCATAAATATCAAATTTTACATAGGTCCCAAGTCATAGTATTTCATACAAGATTTACAAAGCATTTGAATGGAAATTGTTATTTAAGTATGGGCCATGAATTCTTGTTGTCTTCCCGAGAATTTCCTTCAAGTACCTGAGATAAAACATGTTAAAAGAAAAGGCCAGCGATAACGCCGAGTGAATTCATAGAGTTTAATAAAATCCATCAATATAACATCGGTATAAAATTATTACCGAAAATCATTTTGTACAAATCATTGTAATAGGCCATAAAATAGCCAAAGTCATTTCATACAAATCCTTATCAAAATCATAATATAGGTTTTTGCCTTCAAAATCATTATACGAACCATTGTCGTGAAAAACATCATACAATACGTCTTATAACGTTGTATAGATTAAATAAAACCTTATATGAATATGGTTATGAAAAACCAAAACACGAACATAATATCAATAGTAAGACCCCGTATTGCTAGTCAGGCAATATATCGTAATTTAGTGCGTATAGCAGTATTTCGTTATTTATGGATTATTACAAGCCGCATGACATTGTTACCTTACTAAACCAAACAACGGGTAGCTAGCCCGAAACTTATTTGCCCATCTAAAGTAGCGTGTCGTCACAATAATCACGCTTGTGTAAATCTTCTCATACATAAATTCGCTTACCAATCAATGTGGCACGACGGGGATCAACCGTCAAGGCGCGAACTGGGGTGATCGTCCCCAAATAGTACTATTATATGCATAAGCGTCTACCAAATCCCGGTAGTTCACAATTCATGCTAATGGGACCTTCAGTGACATAACCTAACTTTAATAATCTATTTCATTTCGTCTATCGGGTCATATAATCATACATTGGGTCATACAATCATTCGGGTCCAAATCAATAAACAAACAATCGGGACAAATGGTGTCCTATTTTAGTAAAACTAACATGTTATCTCCCTCGCGGGTTTATAAAATATTTCATAAAAACATTTAAAAGAGTGCGAGGCTATGAACTCACGTTGATGTGGGAAAGCGGGTTATCGGCAATTCGGATGTACGGTACGTGCTTCAATCACGGAAACCTAGACAAATAATACTTGTCTTAGACTCTTGTCCAATGACTTTATAAAAATAACAATTATGTATACATATGATGATTTTATACATATGATGATGATCAAGTGAGTTTATACATCTTTACTCATTCATTATAGTGTTTATGTGTTGATAACATTTTTATACTAGTTTTACTAGTTTTACTTATTTACATGTTTTAGGCCCAATAATCCTATTACAAGCCCAATACTTTATATTAGTCCATTTTACACTTTTATTATCAGTATTATACTTTTCATGTTGGGCCCAAGTGGATTAAGCCCAATAAGTAAGTTTATAAGTGTTTTACCAAATTAGTCGGGTTTATTGTCCATTAAGGCTACTTTGGCCCGTTAATGTCTATATGTTGTAAAGCTCGGGTTTTATCGGGTTTTACTTGTTATATATGTTTATACATCAGTATGTGAGTTTATAAAAGTTTACATTAGACGGGTCCAACCGTCTAAGTTTTATTTTACAAAAACGTTAATCTTTCGGTTTTAGCCGAAAAGACGTAAAAATCATGTTTATAGTTTTTATAACTTATAAAACTTATCAAACTACCATTTTTATAAAATGTCCATTTATTTATCCTTATACATATTTATATAAATGTAATATATAAGTTAGTGGGTTTTAATTCACATTTTATACTATATTTATTTGAGTGCTTATATAATAATATTAAATTTTAATTTCACAAAATCAGTCCTAAATTTTAAGTTCACTAAAATGTCCATATCTAGAGTTCTATAATGAGATAGGACCTCAAATTTTTATCACAGAAACTACACAATATGTGCTTCATTTTATTCCGTTATAGCTACTGATGAATCAACCTCTAAATCTTATAATAATATCGTCCAAAACAGTATAGGCAGATTTGCACTCTAAACTTGTTTTGATCATATCTCACTCATTTTTATGATTCTATTGCATGGCCAACTCTCACATGTGTATAACACTTAATACTTATTGTATATTGATTCCATTTTACCATTTTATCAATTTATCATTTGGTTACTTACTGTTTTTATTCAGCCATCTTATTAAGCAAGATTTAACCATTTTTACATGTGGTTTTTCCATCTTTTTACCCATGTTTATCAAATCTATCAACACCAAATCCCCACATAATATTTTTAATCATCATTCATCATCATATACATATACATAAATAAATAAAATACAAGATTACATTATCAAAATAACAAGAGGATAGGAAGAACAATCTCTATACCACCATTAGTGATGAAAAGATGAGTCTTTGATGAACAAGGCTTGGATTTTGATGGCAAAACTTATGATAAACCAATATCATCTTCAAGTGTACCAACCTTTATAAACTTCTCATGGAAAATCAGCCCTATGACACCAACAAATCTTCTCCTTGGATGTTAGAATCACCTCCAATCTTTAAAGCTTCAAAGTAGCATCATCATGTGTATGAGTAACACATGATTTTATGGCTAACATAGATCAAATGAGGGTTGTTTTTGATGATGGTTGGACGAATTTAAGAAAGAGAGGAGAGGAAAAATGGTGGTTTGCATGTGAAAAATGAAAGGAAATGGTTTTGATGTACTAGTTTTAAGATTAAGTGGTATTGTTGGTTTTGGTCAAAATGAATGGACATGTGTCCTTGCTATGCTTAATAAGTTAACACCTTTGATGTATGTTAGCTTGTTTTAGCCGTCCCATGTTAGTGGGGTGGGATAAACTTGGTTTGTCCCATCCCGCTAATTTAGCGAGTACGAGGGTAATAAAGAGTAATTCATAAGACAATCAATAAAATGGTTACAAGGTGATAGCGTTTCGAGAGGTTTAGCCGGAATCGTCGTGAGACACGTGTCAAGATGATAACGAAAGATATGAAAACAAGAACTTCAACCTCGGCCCAAATCAATGGTACGATAGAAGTAGAAGAAGATAAGATATATTGACAAACAGGTCATGTATAAAAGAAAAGATAAAGAATCCATATGCGTGCACCTAGTAAAATATTCGGCATACATATGCTTATAAGAAAATAGGGTATCAGTTCCCAAATAGTACAACTACTCTGAAAAGTCTATTTTAAAATTTTTTAGTAATTTAACACGTAAATAGTGATGCATAAAAATGTACATATTTTTTGAAACATTAAGTTCATCATTGTTTTATCGAATCACTTGGTTTCAAAAGTTCAGGATATATCTATGTATAACCCGCACTCAAGATTATTATTTTAAAGGTTTTCAAACGTAATCACTGTTTTTAATTGTAAATATCATTCGTTAAAGTTTTACGAGCTCAAACGAACTCAAAAACGCTTCAAACCATATTTATAAAGTCTATCAGCTTTGTAAGTTTAACTTTTAGGTCTGACCGGACCAGTTGACTTGCTAAATGATATTTTTAAGACTCGAAGTATAAAGCAATTTGGTGTAAAACGATGTTTCAGACAACTTTCTAGTTTTACTCGAAACTTGAAACGGATAAAAAATAGACGAAAATGCCCTCGCATCAAATCTGTCAATAAAATGATATTTTAGAAATACGCAGAAATAAGTTTTTTAAGTTTTATAATTTCAAATGAGCGTAACCTGCTCGGTTTTTAATATTTACGGGTCAAATTTTATGTCCTAAACGAACGTCTCAACAAGTAGAAATATATTTTTATTTCTAAAGCTTATAAAAAATATTTTCTTAACATCGTTAAATTACCTGTAAATCTTCTGCACAAAGTATATTTTTTTGACACAGCTTGAAATTTAATCAAACTTAATAACGACCCAGAATTTATGTACACACATTACTTGTGGATTCCATAGAGACGAAAGAAAATATATTGTATAATTAAGCATGTACAGAAAAACATAGTATAAAAAAATGATTCAAGAATGCCAAACTAAGAAGTAAAAAACAACGCATGACAACCGTGTCTTATATTTTAAGACGCAATGCAGGAAGGTCTCTTGGCGGCGTAATTTTCCAAAATCACAAGACATATCGAGAAAGAAACAGAATATTAACAAGTCGCACTCCTGGAGCGAGGAGGACTAATGAAAAGGGAGGGTACAAGTTTATAGAATTAGAATCGTATTCCAAACAATCGTCACATAATAGAGGATGAATTACAAGATGACAATGATGTTTCCAAGGTACAAACGAACGTTGTAATTCGAAGTCAAAACATAGAATGGTCAATGAAGTAATATTTAATCAATATACAAGTGTCATGTAAAACGGTGACGTAAAGGTCACTCAATGTTACGACAACTCACGATATTATTCAAAATGGATTTCAAGGAATTCCTCGAGATATGTGACTCACACGATGTCCTTTAGTCTTTTTCGGAGACACATTGAGCTACACAATGATCTATAGACTATTTTTCAAGACATCCAATCACAGATGATCAGAAAGTAACCTGGATATCTAAATAGATATCTTAAAAGAGTTAAACAATAAAGGTATTGTACATGGTAATATAATGAAAATTAGAAGTTTCATCGAGAAAAACACTTATTCAATCCCGAACAATGGTATCACGAGAGTATGCACAACATGTAACAGTGAGTCGAGAAAAACAGTCGGTTCAAATCGAACGAGTATATGAGGCCAGTCGTATCACTAATAACTGATTTTTGGTTAATTAAAAAGGTAGCTTTTGCAAGATCTTTCTTTGTGTTGCTCGTACCCAATTATATTTGTCGTTGTTTCGTTCTCGGTATCTTCTCGAATCTATCACGGTTCAAAGTGGAATTGTTGTTCTTGGTAACTAAAAGGGGGAGCTTTAGATCTATTTCTACTTAAAAGCTAAATGCGTGAAGTGATAAGAATAAGCTAAAAACAATTAATAAAAATAAAACTTGAATTGAACTTAAACAGTAAAACAGTAGAATACCTTAACTTGAAAAACAACTGATTCAGAATAATTGCTTGATCCGGAAAAATATGCTCATGCGGAATATTGGTTCATGCGGAAAACATTCTTCATTCGGAATATAAGGCTCATTCGGAATACTTGCTGATCCAGAATATTTTGCTTATTCGGAATAATAGTCAAAAGGCTTCATTCGGAATAAATATCACTCATTCGGAATATTGCTTATTCGGAATACTCTCATGCGGAATAACTGAAAATATGCTCATTCGAAATATCCCTTGGTTCGGAATACTTACTGATCCGGAATAATATGCTTCATGCGGAATAAATAACTCGTTCGGAATGTGAGCTTCGTTCGGAATAAAAAGGGAAAATCAACTGGTTCGGAATATCTGACTCATCCGGAATAATTATGAAAAAGCTTCGTTCGGAATAAATTCAACTCATCCGGAATATATTAAGCAAACACCTTCATCCGGAATAAATCTTTATTCGGAATATTAAGTTCATCCGGAATAAAAACACTGGTTCAGAAAGTTCTGCTGGTTTGGAATAATTAACACAGACGACTCATCCGGAATGTTTTGGTCATCCGGAATGTTTTGGTCATCCGGAATGTTTTCAATACAACCCTTCGTTAAGAATAATTTTGACAAAACAGTTGGTTCGGAATCTTTAGCTCATTCGGAATCTGGGAAACAAAAGGAATGCGAAGAACAGGGGAATAACCTAAACACGAATTTAAACCAAAATCCACCAAGTTTTAATCAAAACTTAAACCAAACTAACCACTAATCATTTACTAATGATAAACTTTAAATCAAATAAAAAAAACACAAAACCTACATGTTTTTAGAGATCAAAATCAACCAAATAAAAACTTTAAAACTTAAGAATCAATTAGAAAAAGAAGAACAAGATTGAATGAAAGATTATATTGAAAGATTAAGGTTTAAACAATCAAAAGGAAAGATTAAACTTACAATATCAAAGGACAATAAAATTCACCAAACACCCTAGTGGTGTTGGTATTTCCTACGAAACAGGAAGAAAGAAAACAGAAAAAATGAGACTAGCTTTAAAAATGTGAAGGGAAGGTGTATTTATAGGCCTTGGCTTTGGTTGGTGAGTGGGCTTTTCTCCTCTCTTTTTGTCTTCTCGTCTTTTCAGTAAAGTTGACGTTTTCGACTTCGATTCGGGATTTGTCGACGAATAAATTCAACTCATCTTTAATTTCTTCATTTAATAGACTTGAGTTCTTCGACATATATAAATTTTCCATCTTTGGTCCTTTTCTTCGACAAATCTTCAAATAGGCCCATTGACTTCAAATCTTTTGCATCTCTTGGACTATAGACTTCGTCTTTTCGTCTTTTTTCTTCGATAAAACCCGCGCAATCCCATGTTTTCTTTAATATTTATCCGGTTGGCTCTGAAAACACAACAAACACACAAACCACGCATAATTCCAAACAAATGACATTAAATACGCGTTTTGGTCTCGTTTTAGCAAGCAATAAGTGGTAAAAGGATGGGTGTTTTCACACCTATCAAATCTCCTACACTTAACCATTGCCATGCCCTCATGAAATGCTATAAGATATGGCAAAACTTAACACTTTTCTCATAGAAAACCATTTTCACTTGAAAATAGCTACATGGAAATAACTAGCAAAGAGATCAAGGACTTACATTAGGGCTTTGGTGCTGCGAAGATTTAACACCCTCAAGTTTCACGTTCCCCATACTAAGCTTAAAAACGAGATCATTGTTATTATAAGTTAGCAAAACAAACACTTACACACATGGCTTAATTTTACGCTTAAACTCCCTTATTCCTAGTTGTATCTCTTATATTTTATTTTGGTCTTAGAATGATCATGAAGATAAATTTTTGGACTTATTGCGATAGTTTATTTAGGCTGAAAATAAAGTAGGACGATCTAATCCATAGTTAGCTAAAGGACAAAATCTTTTAAAACTGCTTCTCGAGACCTCATAAAGTTCATATCTTGGCATAACTCGCTTCACGATTTGAGACCTTTCTCGGACTGATATTTGGCATTTACTTCATACTTCAAATCTTGAGAAGACGTTCTTGAAATTATGGTCTTCTCTTCATATATAGAGTATATCTTCACTTGGAGTAGTTGAGATATTTTCTTCAAATGTTGACCACGACTTCTTCATTATTTCTTTAATCCTTATTTGGGACTTTGATATACAACGATCCGCCTCCTTTTCGGACTTGGATCTATTTATCCCCATACCTTGTTAGGGTCTTTTCGGATAGATTTCTCCATGATCTTTATGGGAGTAATTGCTTTTCTTCGTGTGTCTTGATCCTTCATATTGATTTTGGAATAATGATACTTCACGTCATCTTGGATCTTTTAGCAACAGAGTGGAATCCTCATGCCTTGTTAGGGCCTTTTTGGACACGCCAATCTTCGCGTCCCGTTTCAATAGTTATGCCTTGGCTATGAACTCTAATTAATACCGAGCAACTTTTAAACGATCTTGGGCTAGAAGCTAAGTAATTTTCAGACCGTACGACCTTACTTATTGCAATTATTTATTTACAAGTGATGGGAGGAAAAGTTAATAATTACACCAAGTGTGCTTATGCAAGATTACCGACTTATAATTGATTATCATTTCTCGTTCTCCACAATTTAAAATCTCAAGTAATGAGATTCGTGGATGCTTAGCCTAATAAAACAATTAAGGTCTAAATGGTTAAGGATACTTGCTAGAATAAACTTGGATAGGTCTACTCGGGTTGAGTCAAAATAATCACAACGGGCCTAATATATCAAAGACTTCTAAACTAGCTACACCACTTTATTAATATTTTTGATTTTTCTTTTATTTTGACTTTATTATGGAATATATACATATGATAGCCACGATAAAAAGGAAGAAATAAAAGACATAAAAATTTAAAAATTACGACTATATGGCCAAAATTAATTAAAAATTTGAAAAATGCCGAAAAAGATGATTTTCCGGTTAAATGAAGGCATTTTAATGGAAAAGTCCACTTAAAACTTCGATAGAAGTCTCCCCTACACTTAATATAAACATTGTCCTCAATGTTTAAGCATGTGGGAAAAGTTTCCCCTACACTTATGACATTGTGCAAGTTGGTTAAATCAAGTTAAGGAGGAGACAACTAAAGTTATCAATTTCAAATGTGAGTATGAAGAAAGTTGAATCACGATAGTTGAGAGATAGAACCGGATTTGCGGATAACATGGGAGCACGGTTCTTCAGAGATTCCAAAAGTGCACTTATCCTTGTAATCACATCACCATACAAACACAAGCAACCTATATAGCTCCCCCTACACTTAGGATGAAAAAACGGAAAAGGGGGATAGAAACTCGGGTTGCCTCCCGAGGAGCGCTTGTTTTTGTTAACCGAGTCACGAGCATGACTCGGTCCCGAAACTAGTTCATGGGAAACGTGGTGATGGATGGAATCATCTCATTAGAGATGTCCTCACCAAAGTATAACTTCAAACGCTGGCCATTCACCTTAAAATTGGTCCCATTTGGCTGAGAAAGCTCAATGGTGCCGTAGGGAAAGGCTTTGGCGATGGTGAATGGACCAGACCAGCGGCTCTTCAACTTGCCCGAGAAGATCTTCAACCGAGAGTTAAAAAGTAAGACTTAATCACCAACGTGGAACTCTCGGTTCTTAATTCTAGCATCGTGGATGATCTTGGTCTTCTCCTTGTAGATCAATGAGTTCTCGTAAGCTTCATTCCTCAGTTCATTTAGCTCGTTGAGTTGAATCTTGCGAAGATCACCGGCTTTGTTGATGTCGAAGTTAGCCCACTTCAAGGCCCAGTATGCATTATGTTCCAGCTTGATAGGGAGGTGGCATGACTTCCCGTACACAAGACGATAAGGTGTACAACCAATCGGTGTCTTATAAGCGGTACGAAAAGCCCACAAAACATCATCTAACTTATCGGCCCACGAGGCACGATGCTCTCCCACAGTACGTTCCAGAATTCGCTTCAATCCATGGTTGGATATCTCGGCTTGCCCATTAGTTTGGGGATGATAGGCGGTGGAAAGACGGTGATGGACACCATACTTAGCCATGACTCGAGCAAATTGGTCATTGCAAAAATGAGTCCTGCGATCACTAATAATAGCACGAGGCACACCGAATCTAGCGAATAATTGTTTCAAAAAGTTACAAACCACCCTTGCGTCGTTAGTGGGTAAAGCTTTTGCTTCAACCCATTTTGAAACGTAGTCAAAGGCGACAAGGATGTATTTGTTTCCTTTAGAAGAAGGGAATGGCCCCATAAAGTCGATGCCCCATACATCAAAGATTTCACATTCTTGTATGAAATTTTGAGGCATCGCATCTTTATGTGTGATCTTTCCTTGTCTTTGGCAAGCATCACAGTTTTTAACCATTTCGTGAGCGTCACGATAAATGGTGGGCCAATAGAATCCCGAGTCAAACACTTTTTTGGCGTTGAAGTTGGGACTAAAGTGACCACCGGTGGATCCTTTGTCGCAAGCCTCGAGAATGTCTAAAGCTGCTGGTCCATCAACACAACGGCGAATAATCAAATCAGCGCATTGTTTGAAGAGAAAAGGGTCATCCCAAAAGTAAGTCTTAACATCGTTTAAGAACTTTTTCTTTTGTTGGAATGTTAACCCTTTGATGAGAACACCACCCGCTAAGTAGTTTGCAATGTCGGCAAACCACGGGGTGTCATCAAGATTGGAATTTATAGACATTAAGGTCTCCAGGGGAAAAGAGTCATTGATCTCTTTGTTCGGATGATCCCCTTGATAAAGATCCTCAAGTCTACTTAGATGATCCGCGGCTAGGTTTTCAGCTCCCTTCTTGTCACGAATTTCAATGTTAAATTCTTGAAGGAGTAAAACCCAGCGAAGAAGTCTTGGCTTAGAGTTGTGCTTAGTCATCAAGTACTTCAACGCGGAATGGTCCGTGTATACAATGGTGGTGGATAAAACAAGATAGGGGCGAAATTTTTCAAAAGCATAGACAACAGCTAAAAGCTCTTTTTCGGTTGTCGTATAATGCAATTGAGCCCCCGTCATTGTCTTGCTAGCATAATGGATTGGTTGGAAGTGTTTGTTCACTCTTTGGCCCAAAACCGCTCCAAGAGCAAAGTCGCTAGCATCACACATCAATTCGAAAGGTAGCTTCCAATTAGGGGTAACCAAGACCGGTGCCTTAGTTAGCTTATCCTTAAGAAGATTGAAGGCTTCAATACACTCTTTAGAAAAGATAAAAAGAGTATCTTTTTCCAAGAGGTGGGTCATCGGGCGAGCGATTTTAGAAAAATCTTTGATAAATCGACGGTAGAAGCCTGTATGACCAAGAAAACTTCTCACACCCTTCACGGTTGAAGGTGGATGTAATTTGGCTATGACATCCACTTTAGCACGGTCCACTTCAAGACCGGCTTTTGAGATTTTGTGTCCTAGCACAATGCCTTCTTTTACCATAAAATGGCATTTTCCCAATTTAGAACAAGGCGAGTGTCTTCGCACCGCTTAAGCATACGTTCTAAATTGGCAAGGCAAGAAGAGAATGAATCCCCAAAGACCGAGAAATCATCCATGAAGACTTCCATGGTTTGCACAACCATGTCATGGAAAATAGCCAACATGCACCTTTAGAAAGTCCCGGGGGCATTGCATAAGCCAAAAGGCATTCTTTTGTAGGCAAATGTGCCATAGGGACAAGTGAATGTTGTCTTCTCTTGATCTTGGGGATCGATGGGTATTTAGAAATAACCCGAGAATCCATCTAGAAAGCAGTAATATTCATTACCCGCTAAATGTTCAAGCATTTGGTCCATAAAAGGAAGAGGAAAATGATCCTTTCTCGTGGCATCATTGAGTTTGCGATAGTCTATACAAACTCTCCACCCAGTAACGAGACGTGTAGGAATCAACTCGTTGTTTTGATTGGGCACAATGGTGATTCCGCCTTTCTTAGGCACACAATGGACTGGACTAACCCATGGTGAATCCGAGATAGGGTAAATCATGCCCGCATCAAGAAGTTTGATAACCTCTTTTTTGATAACGTCATGGATTTTAGGATTCACCCTTCGTTGGCTTTGAATGGTGGGCTTAAAGTCGTCCTCTATGAGAATTTTATGTGTGCAAAAGTGAGGATCAATTCCGCGAATATCGGAGATTTTCCAAGCGATAGCTCTTTTATGTTTCTTAAGAACTTCAATGAGACGAGTTTTCTCATCGGCTTTTAAGTATTTAGCAATGATAACGGGAAGTTGATAAATGTCCTCTAAGAAAACATACTCGAGATGAGGAGGTAAGTCCTTAAGCTCAAGAGTAGGAGGATCCTCAATAGATGGTGTAGCTAACGATGGATCATCATTAGTAACCTCTTTAGGAGAAGGAGGAGAGAAAGGGTCTTCATTGAGAAGTTTCTCAATTGTACGAATGTCTTCTTCCCAATCGGTGGGAGAATCATCATACTTAAAATCAAGTGGACCCAAGCTAGCTTCAAAATCATCCAAAAGAAAGTCACTTTCTCCAAAAGGAGTCAATGACGGAGCAATTGAGGCAACGGTCTCCACATTGGGTAGAGAAGAAAGATTACTTTTGCAAGCATCATTAAAGTGTTCTTCACAAGCCTCATTGAGAACATAAATAGCATTAACACTCTCATATGAATAAGGTTGTTTAGAAATCTTACCCATGTTGAAGACAATTTTATCGTCACCAACTCTCATGATTATTTCGCCCGCGGCTACATCAATGACAGTGCGATAGGTCCTCAAGAAGGGACGTCCAACGATTAATGGAACACGAGGATCCATCTCGTAGTTAACGACAACAAAATCCGCCGGGAAGGTGAATTTGTCAACGCCAACAAAGACGTCTTCGGCTATCCCCACTGGATAAGCAACCGTACGGTTAGCTAATTCCAAAGTCATTTTGGTGGGGACTAGCTCGGGGAGAGATAATTGCTTCCAAACACTTAAAGGCATTAAGTTTATACTAGCACCTAGATCGGCTAGGGCCATGCAATTCTCTACTCCCGGGAAGTTTCAATGAATCAAGAAGCGACCCAGATCACCAAGTTTGGTGGAAAATTTCCTTAAGAGAACCGCGGAGCAATTCTCATTAAGTTGGGTCCGAGCATTGTCAAGAAGCTTTTCCTTGTCACTAAGAAGATCTTTAAACATCGTCGCATATTTAGGCATGTGGGCGAGAGCCTCGGCAAAGGAGATGTTAAATTCAATTGTTTAAACATTTTGAGAAAGTTTGAAACTTGAATATTATCCTTGCTCTTTTGCTTCTCTTTCCTCAACCTTGAAGGATAAGGTATATCGGATGAAGAGGAAGGCTTTAGGGGAGTAGGATCACTCACAACCGCGGGTGGTGAGGGAATGGGGGTAGAAGGCAAAGGAGGTGAGGAAATTTGCTCTTTTTCCTTGTTCACAATCACGGGTGGAGGTGTAGGAAGCTCGGGTTCCGTATAACCTTTTCCACTACGAGTGGTGATTGCTTTCATCTCCCCTCTTGGATTAGCAACGGTGTTACTCGGAAGAGTACCCGGAGAAGAGGGTTGATTACCTTGGAAGAGCGACCCGATCATATCACGTATATTATCCGCTTGAGTGCTGAAAGAGTCTCTCATGTCTGCGCGAATATCATTGCTTTGTTTCGCCATGTTATTCCTTAGCTCGACTCGAATATCGCTCCCTTGTTTCGCCATGTCTCCTTTCAAGTTGATGAATTGACTCTGAAGATTCGTCACCATCTCTCTATTAGTCCTCATGAACGTCTCGATGTCTTGATTCAACGCCGTTGGTTGATTGAGAGGTGGAGCTTGGTAAGGTTGAGAATTTCCTTGAGGTGGGTATGGGTTTCTTTGGGATTGATATTGATTGTTAGCACGAGGTTGTGATTGGTTATTTCGGTTATAGCTTTGTTGTTGGTTTTGGTTTTGAGGAGTAAAACCGGGTGGTGAAAGATAGTTGTTTGAACGATAACTTAGCAAGTTACGGTCTCCTTGAGGACGAGCTTGATAGCCTCCCGTGGGATAAGTACCGTATGCCGCGTTAACGTTTTCACAAAAATTTCCTTGAGTGGAAGGACAATCATTGTAAGAATGAGGACCACAACATGTGTCACAAGAAATAGCAATGGCTTTATCTTGTTGAAAGTGGGTTGTAGCCATGGTCATGTAGTTCTTGTTCATCTCCGCGATTTGTCGGGTAAGTTCGGCTATCTCGGGATTGGAAGTAGTAGAAGAAACATTGACTCTCGGGTTAGATCTTGAGGATGCGGATGAATTCCAATTCTTGTGGTGAGTAGTCATGTTTTCAATCAACTCTCTACACTCCTCCGGTCTCCTTTTCATAAAAGTACCACCGGCGGCGGTGTTGATCGTGTCACGATCACGAAAAGTGAGACCATTGTAGAAAGTATCGATAAGAGTGACGGGGAGCATGTTGTGTGTAACAGCCCCAAATTTATACAATTCAATACAGCGGAAGACTCGTTGGTGTTACAGGATAGCACATTACTCACATCATAGACAACGCTTAAAAATCGCGTCATTTAATAATAAAGCATTTCCATTCATAAATATCAAATTTACATAGGTCCTAAGTCATTGTATTTCATACAGGTTTTACAAAGCATTTGAATGGAAATTATTATTTAAGTGCGGGCCATGAATTCTTGTTGTCTTCCCGAGAATTACCTTCAAGTACATGAGACAAAACATGTTCAAAGAAAAGGTCAACGATAACGCCGAGTGAATTCATAGAGTTTAATAAAACCATTAATATATCATCGGTATATAATTATTACCGAAAATTATTTTGTACAAATCTTTGTAATAGGCCATAAAATAGCCAAAGTCATTTTATACAAATCCTTGTCAAAAATCATAATATAGGCTTTCGCCTTCAAAACCATTATACGAACCATTGTCGTTAAAAACATCATACAATACGTTTTATAACGTTGTATAGAGTTAAATAAAAACCGTTATATGAATATGGTTATGTATAACCAAAACACGAACATAATATCAATAGTAAGACCCCGTATTGCTAGTCAGGCAATATATCGTATTTCAGTGCGTATAGCAGTATTTCGTTATTTAGATTATTATAAGCCGCATGACATTGTTACCTTACTACAACAAACAACGGATAGCTAGCCCGAAACTCAATTTTCCCATCTCAGTTAGTGTGTCGTCACAATAATCACGCTTGTGTAAATCTTCTCATACATAAATTCGCTTACCAATCAATGTGGCATGACGGGGATCAACCGTCAAGGCGCGAACTGGGTGATCGTCCCCAAATAGTACTATTATATGCATAAGCATCTACCAAATCCCGGTAGTTCACAATTCATGCTAATGGGACTTTTAGTGACATAACCTAACTTTAATAATCCATTTCATTTCATCTATCGGGTCATTTAATAATTCATCGGGTCATACAATCATTCGGGTCCAAATCAATAAACAGACAATCGGGACAAATGGTGTCCTATTTTATAAAAACTAACATGTTATCTCCCTCGCGGGTTTATAAAACATTTCATAAAAATATTTAAAAGAGTGCGAGGCTATGAACTCACGTTGATGTGGGAAAGCAGGTTATCGGCAATTCGGATGTACGGTACGTGCTTCAATCACGGAAACCTAGACAAATAATACTCGTCTTAGACTCTTGTCCAATGACTTTATAAAAATAACAATTATGTATACATATGATGATTTTATATATATGATGATCAAGTGGGTTTATATATTCTCATTTACTCATTTTAGTGTTATGTGTTGGAATTTTCAAGACTAGTTACACTAGTTCAATTTGTTTACATTTTGAAGCCCAATGGGCCTATTACAAGCCCAATACTATTCATTAGCTCAATTATATTTTTATTATCAGTATTATACTTTACATGTTGGGCCCAAATGGGTTAAGCCCACTAAGTAATTTTTATAAGTGTTTTAACTTATTTAGTTAAATTATTAGTCCAAATATGCTAACTTAGCTCGTTAATGTCCGTATGTCCTATAGTTCGGGTTTTATCGGTTTTTACTTGTATTAAGTACTTATATATCAGTATATGACTTTTAAAAACTTTACATTAGACGGGTTTGATCGTCTAAGTTTTAATTGGCGAAAAACGTTAATTTTACGGTAATAGCCGAAAAAGTCGTAAAAATCATGTTTATAGTTTTTATAACTTATAAATCTTATTCAACTACCATTTTTATAAAGTGTCCATTTATTTAACCTTATACATATTTATATAAATGAAATTTATAAGTTAGTGGGTTTAATTCACATTTTATACTATATTAGTTTGAGTGCTTATATAATACTATTAAACATTAATTCTTCAAAATCTGATTTTTAGTTTCACTTTCACCATTTTTACCATATCTTGAGTTCTACAAGGAGATAGAAGCTCATTTTTGGACACCCTAAACTAAATGATATTTGCTACAATTAAGTTAGTTATAGCTACTGCTCATTCCATGTCTAACTATCCTTAACAGTCCCTACAAAACAGAGTATTAAGATTGGTACACTCATCTTGTTTTGATCATATCTCACTCATTTTGATGATTCCATTGCATGGCCAACTCTCACATGTGTATAACACCTAATAATTACTTTATATTGATTCAACTTTATAATTTTATCAGTTTAACATTTGGTTACTTACTGTTTTTATACAGCCATCATATTTAGCAAGATTTTAACCTTGTTACCTATGGTTTTTCATCTCTTTAATCATATTTATCAACACTTGATCCCCACACAACATTTTTATCATCATATATTCATCATATACATATAAAATAAGAAAGAAAATACATGATTACATAATCAAAATAACAAGAGGATGGGAAGAACAATCTCTATACCACCAAAGTGATGAAAAGATGAGGTTGATGATGAACAAGACTTGGTTTTGGGTAACCAATCTTATGAGATATCAACATCACTTCTAGGATTACCAAGTATTTGTAGATTCCTTCAAAAATCAGCCCTTGTTCTTCATGAAAACTCCTTGATAAATCAGCCCCAAAATCCCTTGAAAACTCCTTTTTACATGTTAAGATCACCTCCAATCTTTATAACTTCAATGGGTTTTCATCATATGTAAATTATACATATGATTTATGATTGAATCAAGATCAAATGGGGGTTGTTTTGGGTGAAGAGTGGACGAAATATTGAGAGAGATGGAGGAGAGTATGAGTGGTTTGCATGGGATGGAATGAATGAATGGTTTGGAAGAAATGGTTTTGATGTTGGTAGCTTACTTTGTAAGCTTCAAGTTAACAAGTGTTAACTTGTTAGTTGAAATTTTGACACATCATGAAGTGTGTTGGAGCTTATTTAGCCATCCATATAGTGGGGTGGGGCAAAACTTGTTTTGTCTCATCCTACTAATTTACGGGTATTCCTCGATTCTAGTTTTCTCGATTTGCGTGCCCTCGGGTCGTTTTACGAAAAACGTTTTTATAAATTATGAATCAACGGCACAAAACCAATCTAATAAAAATTGTCTCATCAAAAACGGAGTTCAAAAACGTAAATACGTAATCCTAAGGTTTCCAGTTTAGTCGTGAAGGACGTTAAATTATAATCGTAAGTCCTAATCTCTTCTCGTAAATTTGTGAGTTTATGAACTAACTCAAATTTAAAATCCCAAAATAATATTCACGGATAAATTTATTTTATGAAATGTCGGACTGTCACCAAAAACGGTGTATGTAAACGTAAGCACGTAACGTAGAATCCTCCGGTTTAGACGTAGTCGATGCTACTTCAAGACGTAAAATCCAAATTTCTTCCCAAAAATAAGTGAGTTCATATTAAAACATTAAAATAATGTTTTTAAAGGATACTTGAGAATAAAATATCAACCATAAATTGACGGATTGTCACAGCATTTACCCCTAAACAGGATCTTTGTCCTCAAAGATCATCTTATCTTTCTACTCGCTTCTTATAGAGTTAAAGCCATGTGGGTATTTCCTCCACATTCGGTCTTTTCTCACAAGTGTAATCCATCACAATACGCGAGTTTCATCAAACATAACTACGGAAATAAGATCAGGCTTAATGTTGACTTACTTTCTCTATCCATGATGTTCACGGGTTTTTGATGAATGCAACTTTTCGCCGATCTAAACTTTATCAAGAAGAATTCAGATTTTCACTTGATAGATATTTATCAAGTTCGATTGACGAAACATAATTCACGTAGCTCTTGAGGTCCTAGGGTAGGTCCAGCTTATATGCCTTTCAAACCAATTCTTTACATCATCTCAATGGTCCCATTCAACGGGGACTTATATCCCATGATCTTTCAGATCATCAATTCATTTTTACATGGTTAAAATTTTTGGGTATACCTGGGTTTCCGGCTCGACATTGCGAGCCGACTAATCCCAGGGCGACTACCCTTTTGGATAGCCCGGAGTCGTCGCAGGTGAACCTCCGTGGCCACCCCAAGTGTACACACCTAGTGAGGTTTGAACCGTTATGGTTAAAATTTTTGGCATAACTTAACTACCCATCTGGCACTTCAAGATCTACATTTCATATTCACATAACCTCCTACCCAGTACCGGCAGTCAATAATCAAATCCTAATTTCAACAATCATTTCAGGTCTCGCGGGTCGAGTATTTTGTAAGGTTAGGTTCGCCATCATAGGAAACCTTAAACCTATAAGATATGTCCAACTCACAATGGGTGTATGTCAGGTGTCTTCATCCCAACTCCTGCTTATAGATGCTCTTATATTTAGAACCTAACAAGATTTGATCTCAATCCTAATACGATAATTATCAATGATAATTTCTCCAAAGGAAACCGATTATACGATTCATTACCAAAGGTCAATCATTCAAGCATAAAACAACACTTTTAGTGTTTTGTATCGTTACTTTACCTCGTCCCTTTGATTGAGGTGGTACACAATACTCTCATCAAGATTCGTTCTTAAGGACTTCTGAGCAAATCTCTAGAAATTCGATGCGAAGCGAGGATCTTGATAGAGATGATTGATACAGGCACACCATGTTTACACAACTCCTTTAAATACAAAAGAGTCAATTTCTTCATCAAGAATCTATCATTAACAGGAATGATATTAGCAGATTTGGTCAGTCTGTCGACGATGACCCAAATCGAATCAAATTCAGATGATGACCTTTGCAGTAGTTAAACGTTTACTAATGTATGAGGCGATGTCTGCCTTCATAATTTGCCATCAGTACAACTTCTTCAGATAGAGATATATTTAGTCGGAAATGACATGAATGGAATACTTATACTTACAAGATTCAATATGACTAAACCTCAAAATCCTCCATATTTAGACAACCACAAGTGGCCTTTTATACATTTAACGTCATAGGCTTCTCAAATCTATTGGTTCACATTAGCCGCGAACCCCTTTTTTTATCTATATTATATTTATTTTTACAAGCATCGGCTATATTTTAAATTGCTCGGCAATTTATTTTGCACAATCATTACTAAGTAACACATCCTAATTGGTTCTTTATCCTTTTTACATAATGCGTCGGTATCTATATTCACCTTTCCTGATGACATAATTATCATGATCGTCTTCATTAAAAATTTCTTAGTTCGACCAATTATATAAAAATGTTCAAAATAAATATGAATTTAATTAAATGTTTGAAAAATCTTTGGTTATACTTTGGTCAAAGTTTTCTTAGTTGAAAAGTAAAAATTATCGTTTCAATTTCAAGTCATGGTTTAAAAGGTTTCCTCAATCCCTCTTAGGTTGTCTTGAGGTATACACAAATATTTACCCCTAAACAGGAGTTTAGTTAAATGATTTGTGTATAAGGGAATAATCCCTTAAAATCCATTTTTTTTAAACATTTGTCAAAACATATTTCCATTTTCTTTTTGGTAAAACCAAAAGCCTTAATGGTTCCAATTTTTAAAGAGTCAGTATGTTCCATTTTCTATTAATCACATGGTCAATTAATATAAAGGATTAAGTCTTAAATCACATATTAATTATTCAACGTAAAGGTTTTTTTTGTTCGGCCAATTCAGGGCAATCTATAAATAATTATTAACTCATTCTTATTCTTATAAACAAACATATGGTTCTTAATGATCACAAGCATGAATTTATCAAATTACAACCTACACACGTGATTCACCAAATTTATGAATACTACATGTGCATTGATCAATCCAAACGATATCACGTGAAACTCATAATGTTCATTACAAGTTCTGGATGTAGTAATTAGAATAGATAATCTTTTTCGCGGACGCGAAGTTGATGATAACCATGCCGTGGATCAAATCTTTAAAACATACGCTAGAACCTTGTAAATGATCGAACAAATCTATCATCTTGGGTAGTGGATATAGATTTTTAATCGTCAATTTACCTAGTTCATGGTAATTAATAAACATAAGGAATGATAACACCATAGCTCTTCATGATGACGAGCTCGGTAGAATAAAATCTTACTCCGACAACTCTCTCAGTTGTACGGTAATTCTTTTAATTCAGATGGTGCTGACTTATAGTGCACATGTCATAGGTGCAGCATCGGGAATATAATCAATACCAATTTTAACTTGCCTTAATGGCAAAAGTCTAGGTAATTCACCCATAAATACCTCCTAAGGTTTCAGATAACAGAAACAACTTTTAATAAATTCATATTAGGTTCTTTCTAGATTATAATATCTATGACTAATTCACAAACATTCATGGTAAAATTTCAAGTCTAAATGCAAGATATGGTCATCCATCAAGAATTATTTAAATAACTTTTGATAATCAACATCTTATCTTTTAGGGGAATTTTACTTGAGTTCCCATCAATTAAGACAATGTCGTCATGTCATAATCAATCAATCCATTCTAATGGCACTACCAAATTTTCAGTTATATTACCGTCGATAAGATGTGAACTTCTCAAAATACTAATAATAACTCATAATCCTTCACAATTTCAAGGATATCAGGAGACATAACTAACCTTAAAAAGAGTAAGGGGCTGTTTGATAAAAAATATGATTCAGCACTGAGTGAATCAAAGCTACTGAATGATTCTAAGATGCTGAGTGATTCTGATTCTGAGTGAAAATGATTGTTTGATAATCATTCTGAATGAACCATCTTAAATGATTAAATTTACCATTTTAACCTTTTGTTTAGTTTCAGAAAAATATAAAATTTTATAAAATTATTAACTCGAGTATTTTCAAGAACCTCATAAAATGGTATCTCATAAACTAAAAAAAAATACTTTAACTATTTTATACACTTGAATATATTGTAATACAACGAAAAGCGATAGGTAAAAAGAATTAATTTAACGATCCCAGATAATAAAGTTTAAAAACTTTTTCGATAAATAAAGTTTAACTATTAAAATAATTGATGTTAAATAATTTATGATACGAATATATTAATTAAAAACAATTGAAGTTTTGATTAAACCAAAAACATATGAAGGAAAGCAAGGCAGTAAGGTACGAAACAAGTGGTACAAAAACAATGCAAAGTATATTAAAAGGATAATATTGACAAACTTTGCTTGCTGTATCATTTTGCATCTTTATTAGTCAGAATGACTAAGAAGTGAGTGGGACCACTCAGCATCACAATTGCAATTATCAAACATCACAGCCTCTGACCGAATTAGAGATGAGCACTGAATTATTTGATTCAGAAGCTATCAAACACACCCTAAGGTTAACGCATAATCTACGCGAAAGAATTTCAAATCAGATTCAGACGAAAAACATTTAATGAATATGAATATATCCCATGTTTTCATAATTTGAGTACGCATTCGAAAGCTCCTCGGATCGTTACCCAGGTCATTCAAATGAATTCTAATCAAAAGAAATGATAGGAACGTCAATACATCCAGTCGGGTATCAACACTCGGTAATCAAATACTTTTCCAAAGAATCTCACCACGGTAGAATTGGACAAAAAGGGAATATCAATTGTCAAATAAGACAAATTCCACAGATGAGTAAATTCGACTCAGAAGAATAAATAGTTCGGGCACATATGTAGGTGTCCCTATCAATATGTCCCTATTCTTCACTTCTTGCAGATCTTATAAAATTTAATCTTTCATAATTACAAAGAAAATATAATGTTTAGTAACAATTTCATGGTGACTACTAATCAGCCTTGCATGGTCCATTCCAAATTGTATGTAGGCGTGCAACTATATACAATTTCAAGATTAACGATGCAATACTCAGTTCGTCAAAATTTTATCATCATGTTCATAATAAAAACATTTTCATGCTTAATTCTTAAATAAGAATCAAAAATAACTTTACAAAGATTTTCTTTGTTATGAAAACAATTAAGTTTTCCAAGGTGTTTTATAAACAACTTCATTTCGATAACAATTACTTATAAATCTCACTTTGAATAATCCTATAGTGATGAAAATTCAATTTTTCTCAAGGGATACTGTTTTATCTTATAAAAAAATGAGTGATCTGCAAAAGAGTTATGAGAAGTTGTTCACCAAGAACTAACTACAATATAATAGGAAATGAGCTTAGCCAAGTAATCATGAGGTTCATGACCTTGATGGCGCTCAAAAAGATTAATCCACAACGTAACTCAAACAGAGATGAGTACTTGCTCAATGGTTGCATCACTAATGCGAACATTAGGATGAAGCAATAAAAGATAGATAACATCGATACATGTAGGATTTAGCAATCAAAGGTAGTATTTTCATTAATCTCAAACAAGTCAAAATTGTACCGTAACACATCATGTGTCACTATGTCATACAATTCCAAGAACTCATCCTACCAACTGATGTCTCAGTTAAGTTAGGGATTATTTTTAAAAGATACCACAATGAATACTAATCTACAAGAGTCATTAGAGGTTCCACATGTCCCGAAAGATCCATCGGCCCAATTTAGAAGAAGATTTCTTCAATTTATTTACTGGACACTGGGCATCCTCATCATTGGACAATGGTCTAGGAACAACCCTTAATACGAACTAACAATCAATTAAAACGTTATAATTCAATCACAGGACTCAACAACTTCCTCTTAACAATTTCTTATTCCATACAAGTTAAATATTACTTTATTCAAGTTTCAACCAATTTTATACTCAATTTGATATCCTACCTCATTTCCCAATACTTCAACTTTATTCTTATACCTTAAAAGGGAAATAAAAGCTGGATATGAACAACACTTAATTTCCAATCCTATAGCTCCTTCATCAATAGTTATCAAATGAGTCACTAGCATGAGATGACTCACACATTCAATATTTCTCAGAAAGGTACTAGTGGCATGAGGCTTTTGGGTAATGGTTCCAATGACAGCCTCAAGTGCAACATTCACCCTTTCGATTTCAATTTAAGAATTTGATGAAAATGAATCAGATGACATCTTTCTAGGTGGTAACGTTTTGTCAAACTCCATTCTATAAGGAAAGATCGTCATGATATCGATATCAGATTTGATCTCGCCAATTCTTCTTTAACATCACAATCAACTAATATCAACATTTCTACGAATATCAACCATTTGTTGGGATCATAAATATCCACAACTTGGTTTAGATCTAAAATAGCTAGAATTCCTACGGGAATAGCTTAGATTGATTTACTAGGGGATTTAGGGTTCCTTGTGACAATCTACGTCGTATAAATACATCGTATAAATATAAAAATAATCATCAAACAATCATGTAATCAAATTACATCATATATATATAATCCAAGTTATATATATATATTAAAATAACACTTCTCAGTCTGGCCTTGTCGGTAACTCGGGAATTCTTCGGCACCGTTATAGTCAAAAAGATTTTTAAACATTTTTAGAAAAATGTTTATAGTTAAAAGATTTTGAAATGTTTTATTCAAAACCTTAGTTTTAAAAATCTTTCGTTCTCTATAACGAGAGCTCTGGTACCAAACTGTAACACCCCCAAATTTATACAATTCAATACAGCGGAAGACTCGTTGGTGTTACGGGATAGCACATTACTCACATCATAGACAACGCTTAAAAATCGCGTCGTTTAATAATAAAACATTTCCATTCATAAATATCAAATTTACATAGGTCCCAAGTCATTGTATTTCATACAGGTTTTACAAAGCATTTGAATGGAAATTATTATTTAAGTGCGGGCCATGAATTCTTGTTGTCTTCCCGAGAATTACCTTCAAGTACCTGAGACAAAACATGTTAAAAGAAAAGGTCAGCGATAACGCCGAGTGAATTCATAGAGTTTAATAAAACCATTAATATATCATCGGTATATAATTATTACCGAAAATTATTTTGTACAAATCTTTGTAATAGGCCATAAAATAGCCAAAGTCATTTTATACAAATCCTTGTCAAAAATCATAATATAGGCTTTCGCCTTCAAAATCATTATACGGACCATTGTCGTTAAAAACATCATACAATACGTTTTATAACGTTGTATAAAGTTAAATAAAAACCGTTATATGAATATGGTTATGTATAACCAAAACACGAACATAATATCAATAATAAGACCCCGTATTGCTAGTCAGGCAATATATCGTAATTCAGTGCGTATAGCAGTATTTCGTTATTTGGATTATTATAAGCCGCATGACATTGATACCTTACTACAACAAACAACGGGTAGCTAGCCCGAAACTCAATTTGCCCATCTAAGTTAGCGTGTCGTCACAATAATCACGCTTGTGTAAATCTTCTCATACATAAATTCGCTTACCAATCAATGTGGCACGACGGGGATCAACCGTCAAGGTGCGACCTGGGGTGATCGTCCCCAAATAGTACTATTATATGCATAAGCGTCTACCAAATCCCGGTAGTTCACAATTCATGCTAATGGGACTTTTAGTGACATAACCTAACTATAATAATCCATTTCATTTCATCTATCGGGTCATTTAATCATTCATCAGGTCATACAATCATTCGGGTCCAAATCAATAAACAGACAATCGGGACAAATGGTGTCCTATTTTATCAAAACTAACATGTTATCTCCCTCGCGGGTTTATAAAACATTTCATAAAAACATTTAAAATAGTGCGAGGCTATGAACTCACGTTGATGTGGGAAAGCGGGTTATTGGCAATTCGGATGTACGGTACGTGCTTTAATCACGGAAACCTAGACAAATAATACTCGTCTTAGACTCTTGTCCAATGACTTTATAAAAATAACAATTATGTATACATATGATGATTTTATATATATGATGATCAAGTGGGTTTATATATTCTCATTTACTCATTTTAGTGTTATGTGTTGGAAATTTTCAAGACTACTTACACTAGTTCAATTTGTTTACATTTTGAAGCCCAATGGGCCTATTACAAGCCCAATACTATTCATTAGCCCAATTATACTTTTATTATCAGTATTATACTTTACATGTTGGGCCCAAATGGGTTAAGCCCACTAAGTAATTTTTATAAGTGTTTTAACTTATTTAGTTAAATTATTAGTCCAAATATGCTAACTTAGCTCGTTAATGTCCGTATGTCCTATAGTTCGGGTTTTATCGATTTTTACTTGTATTAAGTACTTATATATATCAGTATATGACTTTTAAAAACTTTACATTAGACGGGTTTGATCGTCTAAGTTTTAATTGGCGAAAAACGTTAATTTTACGGTAATAGCCGAAAAAGTCGTAAAAATCATGTTTATAGTTTTTATAACTTATAAATCTTATTCAACTATCATTTTTATAAAGTTTCCATTTATTTAACCTTATACATATTTATATAAATGAAATTTATAAGTTAGTGGGTTTTAATTCACATTTTATACTATATTAGTTTGAGTGCTTATATAATACTATTAAACATTAATTCTTTAAAATCTGATTTTTAGTTTCACTTTCACCATTTTTACCATATCTTGAGTTATACAAGGAGATAGAAGCTCATTTTTGGACACCACAAACTACATGATATGTGCTACAATTGAGTTATTTATAGCTACTGCTCATTACATGTCTAACTATCCTTAATAGTCCCTACAAAACAGACTATTCAGATTGGAACACACATCTTGTTTTGATCATATCTCACTCATTTTGATGATTCCATTGCATGGCCAACTCTCACATGTGTATAACACCTAATACTTACTGTATATTGATTCCACTTTACCATTTTATCAGTTTAATGTTTGGTTACTTACTGTTTTTATACAGCCATCATATTTAGCAAGATTTTAACCTTGTTACCTATGGTTTTTCATCTCTTTAATCATATTTATCAACACTTGATCCCCACACAACATTTTTATCATCATATATTCATCATATACATATACAATAAGAAAGAAAATACATGATTACATAATCAAAATAACAAGAGGATGGGAAGAACAATCTCTATACCACCAAAGTGATGAAAAGATGTGGTTGATGATGAACAAGACTTGGTTTTGGGTAACCAATCTTATGAGATATCAACATCACTTCTAGGATAACCAAGTATTTGTAGATTCCTCCAAAAATCAGTCCTTGTTCTTCATGAAAACTCCTTGAGAAATCAGCCTCAAACTCCCTTGAAAACTCCTTTTTACATGTTAAGATCACCTCCAATCTTTATAACTTCAATGGGTTTTCATCATATGTAAATTATACATATGATTTATGATTGAATCAAGATCAAATGGGGGTTGTTTTGGCTGAAGAGTGGACGAAATATTGAGAGAGAGGGAGGAGAGTATGAGTGGTTTGCATGGGATGGAATGAGTGAATGGTTTGGAAGAAATTGTTTTGATGTTGGTAGGTTACTTTGTAAGCTTCAAGTTAACAAGTGTTAACTTGTTAGTTGAAATTTTGACACATCATGGAGTGTGTTGGAGCTTATTTAGCCATCCATATAGTGGGGTGGCGCAAAACTTGTTTTGTCTCATCCCACTAATTTACGGGTATTCCTCCATTCTAGTTTTCTCGATTTGCGTGCCCTCGGGTCGTTTTACGAAAAACGTTTTTATAAATTATGAATCAACGGCACAAAATGAATCTAATAAAAATTGTCTCATCAAAAACGGAGTTCGAAAACGTAAATATGGGATCCTAAGGTTTCCGGTTTAGTCGTGAAGGACGTTAAATTATAATCGTAAGTCCTAATCTCTTCTCGTAAATTTGTGAGTTTATGAACTAACTCAAATTTAAAATCCCAAAATAATATTCACGGATAAATTTATTTTCTGAAATGTCGGACTGTCACCAAAAACGGTGTATGTAAACGTAAGCACGTAACGTAGAATCCTCCGGTTTAGACGTAGTCGATGCTACTTCAAGACGTAAAATTCAAATTTCTTCCTAAAAATAAGTGAGTTCATATTAAAACATTAAAATAATGTTTTTAAAGGATACTTGAGAATAATATATCAACCATAAATTGACGGATTGTCACATTGTGATTTGGACAACGGTCGATCAAATCATTGTAGCGTTCCCAAGCATCAAAGAGCGATTCATCATTGTCTTGCATGAATCCACTAATTTGGTTACGAAGGCTCGTGACCATGGATGGTGGAAAGTAGCGGGACAAAAATCGTTGAGTCATGTCGTCCCAAGTATGAATAGAATTCTTTGGTAGACGGTCAAACCATTTTTCGGCATGGTGAGAAAGTGAGTGGGGAAATAGTTGAAGGCGAAGTACATCCATAGAAGCACCGGGCAACTTCATGCTTTGGGTGATGGTAATGAATTTTTCGAGGTGTTTGTTGGCATCATCATCCGGTATTCCGCGAAATGGATTAGTTTGCACTTGTTGGATCATGTGATGCTTCAACGAAAACTCTTGAGCCGTGATTTGCATCGGCGCAATCGGGCCTCCACGTCCATTCATCGTAGGTTGGCATAGCTCCTCCATGGTTTGTAGGTCGGATTGGGGTAGATTATTCATGTTGGAGTGGGGTGGATTATTATTGTTGTTGTGTACACCGGCCATGTCTAAATTATCGAGAGTCTCAGGCTCGGGATAAGACGTTGATCGAGTACGCATACACTAAAAAGAAAATGCAAGAGAAAATATTTTTGGTTTTTATAGGTTTTTTAATTTTTTTGTATTTTTGAAAATTTTATATTTTTATGGGTTTTTGAAAATTTTTGTACTTGAAAATAACGTTCCCGAAAGAACGGATCCCAAAATCCAATTTTTCTCACAAAAAACCGTTGATCCTTACGAAAAGAGCCGGCAGCGGCGCCATTTTAATAACTGATTTTTGGTTAATTAAAAAGGTAGCTTTTGCAAGATCTTTCTTTGTGTTGCTCGTACCCAATTATATTTGTCGTTGTTTCATTCTCGGTATCTTCTCGAATCGATCACGGTTCAAAGTGGAATTGTTGTTCTTGGTAATTAAAAGGGGGAGCTTTTGATCTATTTCTACTTAAAAGGTAAATGCGTGAAGTGATAAGAATAAGCTAAAAACAATTAATAAAAATAAAACTTGAATTAAACTTAAACAGTAAAACAGTAGAATACCTTAACTTGAAAAACAACTGATTCAGAATAATTGCTTGATCCGGAAAAATATGCTCATGCGGAATATTGGTTCATGCGGAAAACATTGGCTCATTCGGAATACTTGCTGATCCGGAATATTTTGCTTATTCGGAATAATAGTCAAAAGGCTTCATTCGGAATAAATATCACTCATTCGGAATATTGCTTATTCGGAATACTCTCATGCGGAATAACTGAAAATATGCTCATTCGGAATATCCCTTGGTTCGGAATACTTACTGATTCGGAATAATATGCTTCATGCGGAATAAATAACTCGTTCGGAATGTGAGCTTCGTTCGGAATAAAAAGGGAAAATCAACTGGTTCGGAATATTCGACTCATCCGGAATAATTATGAAAAAACTTCGTTCGGAATAAATTCAACTCATCCGGAATATATTAAGCAAACACCTTCATCCGGAATAAATCTTTATTCGGAATATTAAGTTCATCCGAAATAAAAACACTGGTTCGGAAAGTTCTGCTGGTTCGGAATAATTAACACAGACGACTCATCCGGAATGTTTTGTTCATCCGGAATGTTTTCAATACAACCCTTCGTTCGGAATAATTTTGACAAAACAGTTGGTTCAGAATCTTTAGCTCATTCGAAATCTGGGAAATAAAAGGAATGCGAAGAACAGGGGAATAGCCTAAACACGAATTTAAACCAAAATCCACCAAGTTTTTAATCAAAACTTAAACCAAACTAACCACTAATCATTTACTAATGATAAACTTTAAACCAAATCAACAAAAACACAAAACCCACATGTTTTTAGAGATCAAAATCAACCAAATAAAAACTTTAAAACTTAAGAATCAATAAGAAAAAGAAGAACAAGATTGAATGAAAGATTATATTGAAAGGTTAAGGTTTAAACAATCAAAAGGAAAGATTAAACTTACAAGATCAAAGGACAATAAAAATCACCAAACACCCTAGTGGTGTTGGTATTTCCTACGAAACAGGAAGAAAGAAAACAGAAAAAATGAGACTAGCTTTGAAAATGTGAAGGGAAGGTGTATTTATAGGCCTTGGCTTTGGTTGGTGAGTGGGCTTTTCTCCTCTCTTTTTGTCTTCTCGTCTTTTCAGTAAAGTTGACGTTTTCGACTTCGATTCGGGATTTGTCGACGAATAAATTCAACTCATCTTTTACTTTCTTCATTTAATAGACTTGAGTTCTTCGACATATATAAATCTTCCATCTTTGGTCCTTTTCTTCGACAAATCTTCAAATAGGCCCATTGACTTCAAATCTTTTGCATCTCTTGGACTATAGACTTCGTCTTTCCGTCTTTTTTCTTCGATAAAACCCATGCAATCCCATGTTTTCTTTAATATTTATCCGGTTGGCTCTGAAAACACAACAAACACACAAACCACGCATAATTCCAAACAAATGACATTAAATACGCGTTTTGGTCTCGTTTTAGCAAGTAATAAGTGGTAAAAGGATGGGTGTTTTCACACCTATCAATCACGCATAAATGAAATAGCAATAGTACTAAGAAAAGTGAGTATGAAAAGTCAGCAGCGTATGCGCTCCGAATACAAGTATGTAACGTCGTAACAATATAAAATCATTGTAATAAGATCAATTCACAAGAAATAGAATTCAAGAAATGCAGTAAGAGCATATGTAATCAAGTAATATCCAATAATAATTCATGAAGCACAAAGGCTTTGAAAAGAGATAGTAATTATCGTCACTAGGATAATGTAATATTTCAACATGTAATCAGGAGATGAAATACTACAACGATAATTAAAAGTAAATAATAATGATTAGATAGTTACCCGCGCAGATATCAAACAACAATGGCAGATTATGTGTTTGACACTTAGAAACATGAAATTTTTCAACTTTCGGTTATAGACTAAGTTTTGAAAAACGACTCAGTTCGCTATAACCTTCGCTCTGATACCAATCTGTGAGACCCCTAGAATCAGGCAGGGGAACAACTAGGCAGCAAGGGGGTTCCACGTCATGATACAAGAAACAATGAATTACAGTTGACACAAAGTTGACGTAATAAAAACATATACATTACATCATGAAAGATCAGAGTTTTAAACAAAGGTCCCAGAGTTTTATATGCGGAAAGATTTATTATTTCATCATGATTTCTAACGCTTTGTTACAAAAAAAATACAGAAAAATCTTCTGACGGTTTTTAGATAAAACCAAAGTTTAAAATATACACAGAAATCTCCAAGCTGCGATAATATCCTGCGGGCTCCCATCCAAGCAAAGCTAAGTAATAATACCTGAGATTAAACATGTAAAATCGTCAACATAAAGTTGAGTGATATTCATAGGTTTAGCAGTAAAGGTGTGGAACACAAGCATTCATTTGTAATAAGAAATAGAGAAAATGGTTATGTATAGTAACCATAGTCCGAAACATATTATTGTTGTTTAGTTCATGAACCGAAGCTTAACTCATGTAAGTTCCTCTGGTGAGTATTCAGCCTAAATACTCAAGTAATAAATCAAATGTTAAATGCGTCAAGGTAATCGGGACGGGGATTGTCAATCCCGATGGATCCACACACAACATTCGCGCATAGCAACACAAGTAAATTAACGGTTAATGATCAGGAGAGGCAACTTAAGGCTAAAGACAAAAATCAATAATAATCATGAAAACAGTTGGAAAGCATACAAGTTATGGATAACATACAGTTTTAAATGGTTGTGTTCCACCATGTAAAATCTCACCCCACGTTTAGAAACCATGTACAAGTAAAAGGGGCTATGAACTCATCTTAGCCACGAGGTAAGTGAATCACGGTACTCAAAAGCTGAGTAGAAACCGTAGTAGTGAGACGATCACCGACGATATGGATGCTCGGGAAACAGGAAAAACGCAACCAATCAAAATAAGGCGCGCGTTAAGACTCGAACTCAAATATCGATATATACCAAGTATAACATGACTCAAATATTTTCAAAGTATTCATATTTCATGACTAATGACACGAACCAAATGAATCCATATTAACCCATTAATCCAACACTACCCGTTTAAACACTTGTACACTTGAAATTGACCCGTCATAAGACGCCAAGTCAACACAAGTCAAACAATCCCTTTACATCACTCGGAACAGTAACTAATATATTGACTAAACACTTAAGTAAGTCACCATATCCAATAGTGAATACTCAAACTCACGCAACACAAGTATTGAACTACATGTCCAAAATACAAATCAGCAAGTACACTCCGAATGTACACACCGATCTACCCTATCTAGACTTGTCCGATTTACATGAAATTTGGTGTCAAGGTCAATTATAACCTGTATAAGAACCTGCCAAAATTTGAGCCAAAGTACATACTTTAAAACCCATCAGCTCGACACTTTACTCGACTCTAAATTTGGGACAGAATGTGTACTCGTTTTGTAAAACCGTTTATACAACATTAAAAGTATAATTTTGACAATCCGCCTTTTAAAACCACTACTAGACTCATTATATTAAGTTTATCAACCTTAAAAAACAGTAGTATCATTTATCTCACAATGTCTAAAGTCCCCGAGAGTCGACCCAAAATCAGCGACAATTTCGGATTGTGCCAATTTGCGTCTCCCAGTACACGAATACTAAAACTAGCATAACTTTTGATCCGTAATGAGTTAGAAGCTCTATCTTATACCGAAACGAGCGTCTCGAAAACCACTACAACAAAATCAAATAATCTCAACCTATATCCAAACTTAAACCCACGAAAATCTGTTCTAAACCTGCTGATGTAATATATACTTTTAGAAATCATATCAAATCAATATTTGGACCCATTTTAACATAATCCATACATCTAAAATAACCTTACTATCAAACCCATCAACCAAAAAAAACTCCTAAACACTTGCATGCCAAATTTTAACAAAAGCAAAGATCAAAAATCAAACTTTTTAGGATCAAAATATGATGATCTTACCAAGATCATCACATGCATGATGATTAAAATATTTTCCAACCATAAAAATCTTAAAACCTGATGCATGTGGAAGATTTTGGTACCAAAAGAATCACAAGAACATTTTAAGATGTGGTCCTTGCTTAGTTTTTGTTAAAAACAAGTAAAAGTTCATGATCTAGGGGTGTTTTGGGGGTGAAGTTCACGACAAAGGGGGGTGGGGAGAGAGAAGTTCTTGTTTGATTTTTATTAGTTGATTAATGTGTGTTTTTGGTAAGAAAAAGTGTTTATATATGGTGTTAGGTGTAGGGGTAAAACTTGCCAAGTTAGAAACCTTTAGACTTAAAAGCAATTTGATAATTTAAAGGGTAGAAAATGGTTATTAGTAAAACTTGAAAATATTTACGAGGCTCGGGTTTCGTAAAAATACTTTTTAAAAGTTAGATTGCATCATAAATATGATAATATGGTTTCTCGACACGACTTAACACGTAATTAAAACGAAATCGTCGAAAATATTAATTATCGAAACAATCGATAATAAAATGTAAAATTTTGGGCATCCGTCGGTATCGCGATCACTAGGAATTCTCGCTATACATTGATTTTGAGTAAACTCTTTGTAAAATGCACGCGGGTGATTTTAAATCAAAACTTTGATTTAAATAAATATGGAAAAATAAAATAAACATTTTATAATTCCAAATAAAGTATTTATCAATGATCAGAAGACACTTGAAAGTATAACTTATTAACAATATCTAGATCTCGGGATTTACATAAAAATACAAGAAAATGTAATACGTTGGTAAATTCAAGAAACACGAATAAAAGAATAAAATAATACCAGGAAAAATACGATTTCTTACATACTTAATATATTTTGAATCATAAGTTTTCTTAGTGGCAAAAATTTGAATCCATTTAATTCTTACTAGACGAATACCCGCGCTAAGCGGCGGGATTGTCTGGCGGCGTATAATTAACGGTAAAATATATCATGGTAAAATCAAATTGTAATTCCAAAGTGTCGTAACATGCGATAATTCAATTTAAGTTAGATAAAATCAATTTATATGTACGAATTCGCCCACCTATTGATTGTTTCAGAGAAAAACATAGCGATTGTTCAATGGTATAATTTGATGTTATGTTATGCGTATTTTGTTTTTTGTTTTCGCACGTGAAGTAAATATTTTTTTATGTGAAGGACGCGAACTTTTTGTATTATGTAAAGCATATGACACCGATTATTAGTAAGATACACTCATAAAAAAAGTAATAAGTTTTTTCTTTCTATAAAATTCATGAAAATTTCATACTACCATGTTCGTGCGAATGTACATTCTCAGTCTCCATCCGTTCCTGAGATTTCATATGCTCTATGATGCCCTATGCGAGATATTCAAATTATGCCCGTACTTGAATGTTTGACATAGTTAGTCGTACGAAAACACAATACATTGTGTATTAACTCTAATTTTTGAGGTACAACTTTTGTATAAATATAACAAGTATGAAAGACCCGCCCTTCGCTGCGGCGGGTTTTCAGTGACAATTGAATTATTTGAAACTACAAACTATGCATCGTGTAAAAAAGAATTGAGAAATTTGTGAATTTTACAACAGCTGCACCAAATCCGCTTAAATTACATTCAAATCCTCCCATTATGCTATCTTCTTCTTACTTGGTGTCTCATTTTCTTATCCATCTTACCGACGACGAAATTAATGTTGCCAATGAAAGAAGCTTAAAACCCAAGTTAAGCACGTTCTTTGGTTATCTTCTTTTCTCCTCTTACCTGTTGTTTCAGTTTCATTTTAATGTTCAGCGGCCTCAGCCCTCTGGTCATGCGTATGTAGAACTTCTGCAGAATACAAATAAGAACATGTAAACAGGTGAACATTCCAAATGATTCTTGTTGGTGTGTGGGACTTGAATGTTTTAATGAACTTCTAAAAAGTTAACATTTTCTAACCCAGTAGATAAAAGTGGGACGTGAGGTTTATTAGTATCATTTGGCCAAGACAATAGTTCAACTTCTATTTAAACTTTCAAAGTAATATATATACTTTTGCTTTGTGTTTTGCGTCCAATAAAATATTAATAAAATAATGATAGAATCTGTTTAGGTATCATATATTAAAATACGAAACATTTTAAGTTTAAGATCAAAATATAAAGGGGTTAAAAGTTTATGTCTGGCAATTTCTAAGTAACAATAATAACGCTTTAACTTCAAACCATATGGTAGTCGCTCATTTGAAATCACCCTAAAATCGTTTTAAGAATTATTTAAGTGGTGTTTGCTAAAATATCTACCATTCGATGTTTGATAGGAGGATGTAACATATAACATTTTCCCAACATGGATATTCAAGTAAGTTTACTTATTCTTACGAAAACTCCTTGACATACATTTGGAGTTAATTAAATGACTATTTTTTAGAGTTAGTTAACACAAACCCAAAGAGTAATTTCTTTATTTATATGGTCAACTTGTTCTTTCCATTTATGTCTTCTACCTTTCAAATGACTGATAGCAAAGAACATTTGGGATGAACCTTAAATTTTATTTATGTGATGGCTATTTCTAGAGTTACATAGCACCGATGCTTTAGTACTATGATAAATAGCAATCACTTCAGTACTTCCTTATGTCATATTACACTTTTTAGCTTCTACAATATATATATATACCCAATTTTAATAGCACACTATAACTTTAATTACAACTACATAACCAAGCATGCTTCTAATCGAATGCAGCAACAACAATACGACTCGACCACAACTATCTCTTAAAATTATCTATATGTTTAAGAACGCATCTGAACTCTGCCTATTGAACTTGCCATTACTGAACGCGCCTAATGACTCGACGACCTATGTTTTAGAGCTCATATTGACCCATTTTAACCAGTACCTAACCCATCTATGTTATACTCACCTTTTCTTAGTAAACATGAAATGAACTTTTCTAACCTATACGTTGCTAGTCTGTTTTGTCTTGTGTATCTGCTATGTCTAGGAAGTTGGCCAGGATGTAGTGCTCGTTGTGAAGGACGTGAAGTGAATTGTTGCGTACTGGTCTGCAACAAAAGCTTGGAAGTTGTACATTTGTATCTACATGTATCAGTAGCAAATATGAGATTTTTTCAACAAAATAAGCTATGTTATTTATAGGTGGGATTCGTTTGTGGGTCGTGATCTAAATATTCGAATACACCACAATCATTCAGGTACAATGAGGTTAGTTTTCGTCATGTTACACTAAGCAAAAGTAATTTGTAACATATTACTGTAGCATGGTTGAGTTTGTAGAATAACACATAAAACATATCTGATTAATTTGTCACAAAGTTATCAGGTATTGTTTTCATGGTTTATTTATACCGAAATTGATACAACCACCTATTTCCACAAAATAATTTTAGAAAAGCATATCCAAACACCCCCTAATCAAGAAAGTTCTTCAAAAGAAAGTGCAAAATATAACATAAAAGCTAATAAACCATATTTTGCATTTCCAAACAGTCCTAAATAATGCTAATAAGCCATTATTTTCAACTTGTAAGTTCATTAACGTGAGTTTACGAATTCAAATATGCCATTAGCTTTATTGACTTCTCCAAATTCAAATAACCCCATAAGGCCCGCTGGGTAAGCTGAACCAACACCTCCTAGTCATGAATAACTCAAGTATACTCATATCGCTATTATTGACATGTATCATACTGTTTCCCTCAATTTCTTACACAACTTAGCACATTTATCCCCTAGCTAAGCCTATAATCCTAATATCTTATACTACCAGTCGTTCATTTGACATTAAACACTGCTCATTTCAGTTGCTATTCATTTTGTATACTCGTATTAAATAGACAATTATCCTCCAACTTTCGGTAGATAATCAAAGCGTAAACTTAAATTAACGACTGAAATTCCAAAACTAAATCAATTAATTTTGCAACCATTCATAATACTAAAAATATTCAATTTTTGCTGAATTATAGAAAACATGCCACTGTGTCATCTCCTTCTATGAGAGGAGGGAAGCAGCAACGTGCTTCTTTATCTACAAAACATAACACTTCAATCAAAATAATAGGTACATATCTAAGAATAACTATCATATTTGTACCAACTAAAGAGCTATTGTTTATTCTAATTACCAAAAAACATATAAAGGCCACATATTTTTTAATGCATAAACGATCTTTTATAAAAATCCTTTTTCTTGTACTGAACCAAAAATGCTTGAGAACTGGAAACCGCAACCCTATGGAAACAATTAAAAATCTAATAAAATTCAGTAACTCTTAAGATATTATTGGCTGACTTGAGGTGAATTTCACTTAAAAATTTATATAAAGTAAGCAGACCTAATAAAATCTCGCCAAAAGGATCCGCTACTGATCTTACGGCCATGTTTATACTTGTGAGCGGCCGCAATGCACCATAAGAAATATGTAAATATAAATACAGACAAATGTAACAATCGATAATCTTTATAACCAATATAAAAAATTACTGTGACTTACATGTACGTGAACTCTTTGCGGCTTCAGAATTTGAGGCAGATGAATATGCGTTTGCTGTCATTAAAACTGATTGCATATCGTACCCACTGCTGCAATACATTTAGATGCAGTCAGACCAGCCAAACAAAACATAGCCCAAATCATCTTGTTTATATTGTAGATGCGTAATGCTTAGTCCGAATGTGACAATCTGTCAATTTATGGTTGATATTTTATTCTCAATATTTATTTGAAAACACTATTTTAATATTACAATATGAACTCACTTATTTTTTGGGAAGTAATTTGGATTTACGTCTTGAAGGAGCATCGACTACGTCTAAATCGGAGGATTCAACGTTACGTGCTTACGTTTACATACACCGTCTTTGGTGACAGTCCGACATTTCAGAAAATAAATTTATCCGTGAATATTATTTTGGAAGTTTAAATTTGTGTTGGTTCATAAACTCACAAATTTACGAGAAGAGATTAGGACTTACGATTTTATTTTAACGTCCTTTACGACTAAACCGGAAACCTTAGGATTACGTATTTACGTTTTTGAACTCTGTATTTGATGAGACAATTTTTATTGGATTCGTTTTGTGTCGTTGATTCATAATTTATAAAAACATTTTTCGTAAAACGACCCGAGGGCACGCAAATAAAGGAAACTAAAATCGAGGAGTACCCGTAAATAAATGGGGATGAGACAAGTGGGACACTTATCCCACCACCACTCAAACCGGCCTAACTAAGCTACACAACACACTTGATGTGTCAAGTTGTAAGCTAAGCTTACACTTGTCCATCAAGCTTACACATTAAGCCACTTTCCATCAAAACCATCCATCCTAAACTAGCAACTCATTTACAACATGCAATCCACTCAAAATTCTCTCCCTTGGATCCATTTGTGCCGTCCAAAATCAACACCAAAACACCACTTTTGATCAAAATCAACCATGAAATCCTATGTTACTCTTGCACATGTTGAAGCCCTTTTGAAACCCTATTGATTGGTGGTGATTATAACATCCAAGAAGGAGTTTTCATGGAGTCTTGGGGCTGATTTTCCACAAGGAGTTTATGAAGATTGGTGGTCTTGAAGATGGTCATGGTTATCCACAAGTTTCTCCATCAAATCCATGTTTTGATCAACCTACATCATCATGGTGGTATAAAGATTGTTCTCCCCATCTTCTTGTTATTTTGATTATGTAATCATGTATTTTATTTCCTATTGTATATGTATATGATGATTATATGATGATAAAAATATTGTGTGGGGATTTGGTGTTGATAAACATGCTTAAAAAGATGGACAAACTACATGTAAAATGGGTAAATCTTGTTTAAATGGTAGGCTGTATAAAAACAGTAACTAACCACATGTTAGACTGATAAAATGATGAAGTAGAATCCATTTACAGTAAGTAATATGTCTTGTACACATGTGAGAGTTGGTCATGCAATGGAATCATTGTAATGAGTGAGATATGATCAAAACAAGTTTAAAGTACAAATCTGAGTTCACTGTTTGGACGATTTTTAGAAACTACTTAGAGGATGATTCAACAGTAGCTATAAAAGAGTTAAATGGAGCACATATCATTTAGTTTATGTGATAAAAATTTTAGCTTCTATCTCCATATAGAACATTAGATATGGCAGTTTTGGTGAATATGAAAATAAAAATCAGATTTTGGAAATTAAAGTATAATAATATTATATAAACACTCAAATAAAAATAGTATAAAATATGAATTAAAACCCACTAACTTATATAATAAATTTATATAAATATGTACAATGATAAATAAGTGGACATTTTATAGAAATGGTAACTTGTTAAGTTTTATAAGTTATAAAACTATAAACATGATTTTTATGACTTTTTCGGCTATTACCGTAAAATTAACGTTTTTGCTAAATAAAACTTAGACGGTTGGAACCGTCTAATGTAAACTTTTATAAACTCATATACTGATATATAGACATGTATAACAAGTAAAAACCGATAAAAACCCGAACTATATGACATACGGACATTAACGAGTTAAGTTAACGTTATTGGACTAATAATACAACAAAATGGACTAAAACACTTATAAACTTATTTATTGGGCTTAACTCATTTGGGCCCAACATGTAAATTATAAATACTGATAATACAAGTATGAAATGGATTAATACAAGTTAATGAACTTATAATAGGCTTATTGGACCTAAAACACGTAAATAGGTAAAACTAGTAAACTAGTATAAAAGTTATCGACACATAACACTAAAATGAGTAAACGAGAATATGTAAACCCACTTGATCATCATATATAAATAATCATCATATTTATACATAATTGTTATTTTTATAAAGTCATTGCACATGAGTCTAAGACGAGTATTATTTGTCTAGGTTTCCGTGATTGAAGCACGCACCGTACGTCCGAATTGCCGATAGCCCGCCTTCCCACATCAACGTGAGTTCATAGCCTCGCACTCTTTTAAATGTTTTTATGAAATATTTTATAAACCCGCTAGGGAGATAACATGTTAGTTTTTATAAAATAGGACACCATTTGTCCCGATTGTTTGTTTACCGATTTGGACCCGAATGATTGTATGACCCGATTTTATGACTTGATAAATGATTAAAGGACCCGATAGATGAAATCAAATGGATTATTAAAGTTAGGTTATGTCACTAAAAGTCCCATTAGCATGAATTGTGAACTACCGGGATTTGGTAGACGCTTATGCATATAATAGTATTATTTAGGGACGATCACCCCAGTTCGCGCCTTGACGGTTGATCCCCGTCGTGCCACATTGATTGGTAAGCGAATTTATGTATGAGAAGATTTCCATAGCGTGACCTTTTTGACGACACGCTACTTTAGATGGGCAAATTGAGTATCGGGTTAGCTACCCGTTGTTGGTTTAGTAAGGTAACAATGTCATGCGGCTTATAATAATCCAAACTAACGAAATACTACTAGACTCTCCGAATTACGATGTATTGCCTGACTAGCAATACAGGGTCATACTATTGCTATTATGTTTGTGTTTCGGTTTTCATAACCATATTCATATAACGGTTTTTATTTTCATACAACCTCATAAGACGTATTGTATGATGTTTTTACGACATTGGCTCGTATAATGATTTTTAAGGAAAACGCCTATATTATGATTTTGATGAAGATTTGTATAAAATGACTTTGGCTATTTTATGGCCTATTAAAATGATTTGTACAAAATGATTTTCAGTAATAATCTTATACTGATATTATATTGATGGATTTTATTAAACTCTATGAATTCACTCGGCGTTATCGCTGTCCTTTTCTTTTAACATGTTTTATCTCAGGTACTTGAAGGTAATTATCGGGAAGACGACAAGAATTCATGGCCCGCACTTAAATTATAATTTCCATTCAAATGTTTGTAAAACCTGTATTAAATACAATGACTTTGGACCTATGTAACTTTGATATTTATGAATGGAAATGCTTTATTAATAAACGACACGATTTTTATGTGTTGTCTATGATGTGAGTAATGTGCTATCCCGTAACACCAACTAGTCTTCTGCTGTATTGAGTTGTATAAATTTGGGGGTGTTACAGTTTGGTACCAGAGCTCTCGTTATAGAGAACGAAAGATTTTTAAAAACTAAGGTTTTGAATAAAACTTTTCAAAATCTTTTAACTATAAACATTTTTCTAAAATGTCTAAAAATCTTTTGACTATAACGGTGCCGAAGAATTCCCGAGTTACCGACAAGGCCAGACTGAGAAGTGTTATTTTAATATATATATATAACTTGGATTATATATATATATATATGGTGTAATTTTATTACATGATTGTTGATGATTATTTTGATATTTATACGCGGTATTTATACGACGTAGATTGTCACAAGTAACCCTAAATCCCCTAGTAAATTAATGAAGCTATTCTCGTAGGAATTCTAGCTATCGTAGATTTAAACCAAGTTGTGGATATCTATGATCCCAACAAATGGTTGATATTCGTAGAAATGTAGATATTAGTTGATTGTGATATTGAAAAAGAATTGGCGAGATTAAATCTGATATCGATGTCATGACGATCTTTCCTTATAGAGTGGAGTTTGACAAAACGTTGCCACCTAGAAAGATGTCATCTGATTCGTTGTCATCCAATTCTTAAATTGAAATCGAAAGGGTGAATGTTGCAGTTGAGGCTGTCATTGGAACCATTCCCCAAAAGCCTCATGCCACTAATACCTTTCCGAGAAGTCTAGTTGAATGATCAAGTCATTTCATATTAATGACTCATTTGATAACTATTGTTGAAAGAGATATAGGATTGGAAATAAAGTATTGATCATATTGAGCTTTTATTGCCCTTTTAAGGCCTAAGAATAAAGATTGAAAGTATTGGAAAATAAGGTAGGATATCGCATTGAGTATAAGTTGGTTGAAACTTGAATAAAGTAAAATTTAACTTGTGTGGAATAAGAAACTGTTAAGAGGAAGTCGTTAAGTTCTGTGATTGAATTATAAGGTTTTAAATGATTGTTAGTTTGTGTTAAGGGTTGTTCCTAGGCCATTCTCCACTAACGAGGATGCCCAATGTCCAAGAAATAAATCGAAGAAATCTTCTTCTGAATTGGGACCGATGGATCTTCTGGGACAAGTGGAACACCTAATGACTCTTGTAGATTAGTATTCATTGTGGTATCTTTTAAAAATAATCCCTAACTTAACTGTGACATTAGTTGGTAGGATGAATTCTGAGAATTGTATGACATAGTGACACGTAATGTGTTACGGTACAATTTTGACTTGTTTGTGATTAATGAAAAAGACTACCTTTGATTGCTAAATCCTACATGTATCGATGTTATCTATCTTTTATTACTTCATCCTAATGTTCGCATGAGTGATGCAACCATTGAACAAGTACTCATCTCGATTTGAGTTGCGTTGTGGATTATTCTTTTTGAGTGCCATCGAGATCATGAACCTCATGATTATTTGGCTAAGCTCATTTCCCATCATATCGTAGTTAGTTCTTGGTGAACCACTCTTCATCACTCCTTTGCAGATCACTCATTGTTTTTATAAGTTAAAACAGTATCCCTTGAGAAAAATTGGGTTTTCATCACCATGTGGATTATTTAAAGTGAGACTTATAAATAATCGTTATCGAAATGAAGTTGTTTATAAAACACTTTGGAAAACTTAATTGTTTTCATAACAAAGAAAATCTTTGTAAATTTATTTTGATTCTTATTAAGCATGAAAATGTTTTTATTATAAACATGATGACAAAGTTTTGACGAACTGAGTATTGCATCGTTAATCTTGAAATTATATATAGTTGTGCGCCTACATACAATTTGGAAAGGACCATGCAAGGCTGATTAGTAGTCACCATAAAACTAATGAATAAACATGACATTCTCTTTGAAGATTGTGAAAGATTAAATTTTATGAGATCTGCAAGAAGTGAAAAATAGGGACATATTGTTAGACACACCTACATATGTGCATGTAGCATCTATTCTTCTGAGTCGAATTTACTCATCTGTGGAAATTTTCTTATTTGACAATTGACAATTCTTTCTTGTCCAATTCTCCCGTAGTGAGATTCTTTGAAAAAGTATATGATTACCGAGTGTTGATACCCGACTGGATGTATCGACGTTCCTATCATCTATTTTGATTTGATTTCATTTGAATGACCTGGGTAACGATTTGAGGAGCTTTCGAATGCGTACTCAAATTATGAAAACATGGGATATATTCATATTCGTTAAATGTTTTCGTCTGTAACTGATTTGAAATTCTCTCGCGTAGATTTTGCGTTGACCTTACTCTTTAGATGAAAGTTGTGTCTCCATATATCCTTGAATTTGTGAAGGATTATGAATTATTATTAGTCTTTTGAGAAGTTCACATCTTATCGACGGCAATAAAACTGGAAAGTTAGTAATGCCAGTAGAATGGATTGATTGATTATGACATGACGACATTGTCTTAATTGATGGGAACTCGAATAGAATTCCCCTATCATAAGATGTTGATTATCAAAAGTGATCTAAATAATTCTTGATGGACGACTTGAAATTATACTGTGAATGGTTGTAAATTAGTCATAGATATTATAATCTAGAAAGAACTTAATATGAATTTATTAAAAGATGTTCTTTTATCTGAAACTTTAGGAAGTATTTTTTGGTGAATTACCTAGACTTTTGCCATTAAGGCAAGTTGAAATTGGTATTGATTATATTTCCGGTGCTGCACTTGTGGCTTGTGCACTGTACGTCAGCACCATCTGAATTTAAGGAATTACCGTACAACTGAGAGAGTTGCCGGAGAAAGATTTTATTCTACCATGCTCATCATCATGAAGAGCTATGGTGTTATCATTCCTTATATTTATGGATTACTGTGAACTGAGTAAATTGACAATCGAAAACGATATCCATAACTCGAAATGGAAGATTTTTTTGATCGTTTACAAGGTTCTAGCAATTTGATCCACGACATGGTTATCATCAACTTCGCATCTGCGAAGAAGATTATCTATTCCAATCACTACATCCGGTACTTGTAATGAACGTTATGAGTTTCACGTGATGTCGTTTGGATTGACTAATACACATGTAGCATTCATAAATTTGGTGAATCACGTGTGTAGGCTGTAATATGATAAATTCATGCTCGTGATCATTAAGAACTATATGTTTGTTTATAAGAATAAGAATGAGTTAATAATTATTTATAGATTGCCCTGAATTGGTCGAACAATGAAAACATGTACCTTGAATATTTAACATATGATTTAAGACTTAATCATTTACATTATTTGACTATGTGATTAATAGATAATGGAATCTATATTGACTTTTCAAAGATTAGAGCCATTTAGGCTTAGGGTTATAACAAAAAGAAAATGGAAATATATTTTGACAAATGTTTTATCAGAAAGAACTTTTGCGGGATTATTCCCTTATACACAAATCATTTAACTAAACTCCTGTTTAGGGGTAAATGTTTGTGTATACTTCTAGACAACCTAAGAAGGGTTGAGGAAACCGTTGAACCATGACTTAAAATTTGAAACGACAATTTTTACTTTTCAACTAAGAAAATTGTGACCAAAGTATAAATAAAGATTTTTCGAACATTTACGAATCTCACTAATTATTTTCAGTAAATCAACAAAAATCTTGTTAATTAAATTCAAAATTTATTTTGAACATTTTCATATAATTGGACGGACTAAGAAATTTAAAATCTTTATATTTACATTTTATAAAAATTGAATATTCATTATTTAATTAATTATATTAATTATCGACGCTTTAAACGCTGGATTGAGAAAAACTGATAAAAATGATATATGAGACGAAACTGAAACTTAGAAAATATGAAGAAAGTGAATGTAATTACTGACACTCTATGTATAAAAGATAAAGAACCAATTAGGACATGTTCCTGAATAATGAAGGTGCAAAATAAATTGCCAAACAATATAAAAATAAACGATGTTTGTAAAAAGGATAATATAGATAATAAAAGGAGTTCGCGGCTAATGTGAACCATTAAAATTGAGAAGCCGATAGCGTTAAAAGTATAAAAGGCCACTTGTGATTGTCTAAATATGGAGGATTGTGAGATATAGTTATGTTGGAATTTGTAAGTATAAGTATTCTATTTATATCATTTATGACTAAAAGTATCTTTGTCTGAAGAAGTTGTACTAATGGCAATTATGAAGGCAGACATCGCCTCATACATTAGTAAACGTCTAGCTACTGCAAAGGTCATCATCTGAATTTGATTCGATTTGGGTCATCGTCGACAGACTGACCAAATCTGCTAATATCATTCCCATTAATGATAAATGCAAAAGAGTTATGTAAACATAATGTGCCTGTATCGAACATCTTTATCATGACCCTCGCTTCACATCGAATTTCTAGAGATTTGCTTAGAAGTCGTTGGGAACGAACCTTGATGAGAGTACTGTTTACCACCCCAAATCGAAGGGACGAGGTAAAGTAACAATACAAAACACTAGAAGTCTTGTTTTATGTTTGAATGATTGACCTTTGGTAATAGACCGTATAATCGTTTTCCTTTGGAGAGATTATCATTGATAATCATCGTATTAGGATTGAGATCGAATCTTGTTAGGATCTAATAATAGAGCCTCTGTAAGCAAGAGTTGGGATGAAGACACCCGACATACACCCATTGTGAGTTGGACATGTCTTTTAGGTTTAAGGTTTCCTATGATGGCGAACCTAACCTTACAAAATACCCGACCCACGAGATCTGAAATGTTTGTTGAAATTAGGATCTGATTATTGACTGTCGGTAGTGGGCAAGAGGTTATGTGAATATGAAATGTAGATCTTGAAGTGCCAGATGGGTAGCGAAGTTATGCCAAAATTTTTAACCTTAGAGAAAAGAATTAATGATCTGACAAATCATGAGATATAAGTCCCCGTTGTGTGGGACCATTGAGATGATGTAAAAGATTTGGTTTGAAAGGCATATAAGTTGGATCTACCCTAGGACTTCAAGAGCTGCGTGAATTATGTTTCGTATATCGAACTTGATAAAATGTCTATCAAGTGAGAATCTGATTGTTTCTTAGTAAAGCTTAGATCGGCAAAAAGTTGCATTCATCAAAAACCCGTGAACATCATGGATAGAGAAAGTAACTCAATATTTAGCCTGATCTTATTCCCGTAGTTATGTTTGATGAAACTCGCGTATTGTAATGAATTACACTTGTGAGAAAAGACCGAATGTGGAGGAAATACCCACATGACTTTAACTCTATAAGAAACGAGTAGTAAGATGATCTTTGAGGACAAAGATCCTGTTTAGGGGTAAATGCTGTGACAATCCGTCAATTTATGGTTGATATTTTATTCTCAATATTTATTTGAAAATATTATTTTAATATTACAATATGAATTCACTTATTTTTTGGGAAGTAATTTGGATTTACGTCTTGAAGTAGCATCGACTACGTCTAAACCGGAGGATTCAACGTTACGTGCTTACGTTTACATACACCGTCTTTGGTGACAGTCCGACATTTCAGAAAATAAATTTATCCGTGAATATTATTTCGGAAGTTTAAATTTGTGTTGGTTCATAAACTCACAAATTTACGAGAAGAGATTAGGACTTACGATTTTATTTTAACGTCCTTTATGACTAAACCGGAAACCTTAGGATTACGTATTTACGTTTTTGAACTCCGTTTTTTATGAGACAATTTTTATTGGATTCGTTTTGTGTCGTTGATTCATAATTTATAAAAACATTTTTCGTAAAATGACTCGAGGGCACGTAAATCGAGGAAACTATAATCGAGGAGTACCCGTAAATAAATGGGGATGAGACAAGTGGGACACTTGTCCCACCCCCACTCAAACCGGCCTAACTAAGCTACACAACACACTTGATGTGTCAAGTTGTAAGCTAAGCTTACACTTGTCCATCAAGCTTACACATTAAGCCACTTTCCATCAAAACCATCCATCCTAAACTAGCAACTCATTTACACAACATGCAATCCACTTAAAATTCTCTCCCTTGGCTCCATTTTTGCTGTCCAAAAACAACACCAAAACACCACTTTTGATCAAAATCAACCATGAAATCCTATGTTACTCTTGCACATGTTGAAGCCCTTTTGAAACCCTATTGATTGGTGGTGATTATAACATCCAAGAAGGAGTTTTCATGTATTCTTGGGGCTGATTTTCCACAAGGAGTTTATGAAGATTGGTGGTCTTGAAGATGGTCATGGTTATCCACAAGTTTCTCCATCAAAATCCATGTTTTGATCAACCTACATCATCATGGTGGTATAAAGATTGTTCTCCCCATCTTCTTGTTATTTTGATTATGTAATCATGTATTTTATTTCCTATTGTATATGTATATGATGATTATATGATGATAAAAATATTGTGTGTGGATTTGGTGTTGATAAACATGCTTAAAAAGATGGACAAACTACATGTAAAATGGGTAAATCTTGTTTAAATGGTAGGCTGTATAAAAACAGTAACTAACCACATGTTAGACTGATAAAATGATGAAGTAGAATCCATTTACAGTAAGTAATATGTCTTGTACACATGTGAGAGTTGGCCGTGCAATGGAATCATTGTAATGAGTGAGATATGATCAAAACAAGTTTAAAGTACAAATCTGAGTTCACTGTTTCGGACGATTTTTAGAAAATACTTAGAAGATGATTCAACAGTAGCTATAGAAGAGTTAAATGGAGCACATATCATGTAGTTTATGTGATAAAAATTTGAGCTTCTATCTCCATACAGAACTCTAGATATGGCAGTTTTGGTGAATATGAAAATAAAAATCAGATTTTGGAAATTAAAGTAGAATAATATTATATAAGCACTCAAATAAAAATAGTATAAAATATGAATTAAAACCCACTAACTTATATAATACATTTATATAAATATGTACAATGATAAATAAGTGGACATTTTATAAAAATGGTAACTTGTTAAGTTTTATAAGTTATAAAACTATAAACATGATTTTTACGACTTTTTCGGCTATTACCGTAAAATTAACGTTTTTGCTAAATAAAACTTAGACGGTTGGACCCGTCTAATGTAAACTTTTATAAACTCATATACTGATATATAGACATGTATAACAAGTAAAAACCAATAAAAACCCGAACTATATGACATACGGACATTAACGAGTTAAGTTAACGTTATTGGACTAATAATACAACAAAATGGACTAAAACACTTATAAACTTATTTATTGGGCTTAACCCATTTGGGCATAACATGTAAAGTATAAATACTGATAATACAAGTATGAAATGGATTAATACAAGTTAATGAACTTATAATAGGCTTATTGGACCTAAAACACGTAAATAGGTAAAACTAGTAAACTAGTATAAAAGTTATCGACACATAACACTAAAATGAGTAAACGAGAATATGTAAACCCACTTGATCATCATATATAAATAATCATCATATGTATACAAAATTGTTATTTTTATAAATTTATTGGACATGAGTCTAAGACGAGTATTATTTGTCTAGGTTTCCGTGATTGAAGCACGCACCGTACGTCTGAATTGCCGATAACCCGCCTTCCCACATCAACGTGAGTTAATAGCCTCGCACTCTTTTAAATGTTTATATGAAATATTTTATAAACCCGCGAGGGAGATAACATGTTAGTTTTTATAAAATAGGACACCATTTGTCCCGATTTTTTGTTTACCGATTTGGACCCGAATGATTGTATGACCCGATAAATGATTAAAGGACCCGATAGATGAAATCAAATGGATTATTAAAGTTAGGTTATGTCACTAAAAGTCCCATTAGCATGAATTGTGAACTACCGGGATTTGGTAGACGCTTATGCATATAATAGTACTATTTGGGGACGATCACCCCAGTTCGCGCCTTGACGGTTGATCCCCGTCGTGCCACATTGATTGGTAAGCGAATTTATGTATGAGAAGATTTCCATAGCGTGACCTTTTTGACGACACGCTACTTTAGATGGGAAAATTGAGTATCGGGTTAGCTACCCGTTGTTGGTTTAGTAAGGTAACAATGTCATGCGGCTTATAATAATCAAAACTAACGAAATACTACTAGATGCTCCGAATTACGATGTATTGTCTGACTAGCAATACAGGGTCATACTATGGCTATTATGTTTGTGTTTTGGTTTTCATAACCATATTCATATAACGGTTTTTATTTTCATACAACGTCATAAGACGTATTGTATGATGTTTTTACGACATTGGCTCGTATAATGATTTTTAAGGCAAACGCCTATATTATGATTTTGATGAAGATTTGTATAAAATGACTTTGGCTATTTTATGGCCTATTAAAATGATTTGTACAAAATGATTTTCAGTAATAATCTTTTACTGATATTATATTGATGGATTTTATTAAACTCTATGAATTCACTCGGCGTTATCGCTGACCTTTTCTTTTAACATGTTTTATCTCAGGTACTTGAAGGTAATTCTCGGGAAGACGACAAGAATTCATGGCCCGTATTTAAATTATAATTTCCATTCAAATGTTTGTAAAACCTGTATTAAATACAATTACTTGGGACCTATGTAACTTTGATATTTATGAATGGAAATGCTTTATTAATAAACGACACGATTTTTATGCGTTGTCTATGATGTGAGTAATGTGCTATCCCGTAACACCAACTAGTCTTCCGCTGTATTGAGTTGTATAAATTTGGGGGTGTTACACCGAAGTTAACATCTATTATCATAATTTTATAAGCACCAGATACATCAGTCTCATTCCCACACAATTAACTAAAATAATTCCTCTTATTGGTCTTATCAAACTTCATTCATAGTAGTATGTTGTGACAATCCGTCAATTTATGGTTGATATTTTATTCTCAAATATTATTTAAAAACATTATTTTAATGTTATAATATGAACTCACTCATTATTGGGAATAAATTTGGGTTTACGTCTTGAAGTAGCATCGACTACGTCTAAACCGGAGGACTCTACATTACGTGCTTACGTTTACATACACCGTCTTTGGTGACAGTCCGACACTTCAGGAAATAAATTTATCCGTAAGTATTATTTTGGAATTTTAAATTTGTGTTGATTCATAAACTCATAAATTTACGAGAATAGATTAGGACTTACGTGAATAATTTAACGTCTTTTACGATTAAACCGGAAACCTTAGGATTACGTATTTACGTTTTTGAACTCCGTTTTTGATGAGACAATTTTTATTAGATTCGTTTTGTGCCGTTGATTCATAATTTATAAAATGTTTTTCATAAAACGACCCGAGGGCAAGCAAATCGAGAAACTAGAATCGAGGAATACCCGTAAATTAGTGGGGATGAGACAAGATAACTCTTGCCTCACCCCCTACATGTGGCGTCCAAGGCAAGACAACACACCAAATGTGTGTCAAGTTTATATCATAAGCTAAGGACACTTGTCCTTAGCCTTCCACCAAAATCCACCAACACATAAAACAACTATCTACCAAAACTAACAACTCATTTATCTCATGCAACTCACACACAAACTCTCTCTTGGCTCCCATTTGTGCAGTCCATATCACCACCACCACCACCACCATGTTCATCAAAAAACTAGCCATAACTCAATGCTATAATCAATATATGTTGAAGCCTAGTTGAAGTTATGAAGATTGGAGGTGATTTTAACAACTATCAAGGAGTTTACATGGAGATCAAGGGCTGATTTTCAAGAAGATATCCATGCATATGAAGATCTCAAGGAGTTCATTTGCCAAATTGAAGGTTTGGTAACAAGGAACCAAACCTTGTTCATCCAATATCTCATCTTTTCATCATCTTGATTGGTATAAGGATTATTCTCCCTATCATCTTGTTATTTTGAATATGTAATCTTGTATTTTCTTCATTTATGTATATGTATAGGATGATGAATGATGATCAAAATATTATGTGGGGATTTGGTGTTGATAGATTTGATTAAAAAGATTAAAATCTACTTGAAAGGATGTTAAAATCATAGCTAAATATGTAGGCTGTATAAAACAGTAAAGAGCTAGATGATAACTTGTTAAAATGACTTGGTAAAATTAATATACAGTAAGCTATGTGTCTTGTACATATGTGAGAGTTGGCCACTCAATGGAATCTTTATAATGAGTGAGATATGATCAAAACAATATTGGAGTACAAATCTGCATAGAGTTTTTTGGACGAATTTATTAAAACACTTAGAGGCTGACTCATCAGTATCTATACTTGAGTTAAATGAAGCACATATCATGTAGTTTCTGCTATAAAAATTTGGGGTTCTATCTCCTTATATAACTCTAGATATGGATATTTTAGTTGACTGAATATTTAGGATCAAATTTTGTAAAATAAAAAGTATATAATATAAGCACTAAAATTATGTACTTATAATATATACATATATAGAAACCCACTAGTTACTAATAATAATTATAAATGAGAGTTATATATTATGATATTAAAATGAGACATTTTATATAATTTACAAGTACAAACATTTTACAAGTTACAAAAACTATATACATAAGTTTTACGTCTTTTCGGCTAAAACCGAAAGATTAACGTTTTTGTTAAATAAAACTTAAACGGTCGGACCCGTCTAAAGTAAACTTTTTATAAACTCACATACTGATGTATAAACTTATATAACAAGTAAAAACCGATAAAACCCGAGCTTTATAACATATGGACATTAACGGACCAAATTAGCCTTATTGGACTATTAACCCAACTAATTTGGCTAAACACTAATGGACTTATTCATTGGGCTTAACCCACTTGGGCCCAACATGTGAATATAGGGCTGATGTTAAAAGTTTAATTGGACTAATAAAATGTAATTGGCTTATCATGGGCTTATTGGGCCTTAACATGAGAAGAAGTTAAACTAGTGAAACTTGTATAAAAATTTATCAACACTTGACACTATAATGAGTAAATAAAGATGTAAAATCCCACTTGATCATCATCATACTTATGATATCATCATATATACATAACCATTATTTTTATAAAGTCATTGAACAAGAGTCTAAGATGAGTATTATTTGTCTAGGTTTCCGTGATTGAAGCACGAACCGTACATCCAAATCGCCGATAATCCGCCTTTCCCAATCAACGTGAGTTCATAGCCTCGCACTCTTTTAAATATTTTATGAAATGTTTTATAAACCCGCGAGGGAGATAACATGTTAGTATTGATAAAAATAGGACACTAGTTGTCCCGATTGTTTGCTTATTGATATGGACCCGAATGATTGTATGACCCGATGAATGATTATATGACCCGACGAATGAAACAAAATGGATTATTATTAGTTAGGTTATGTCACTAAAAGTCCCATTTAAATGAATTATTAACTACCGGGATTTGGTAGACGCTTATGCATATAATAGTACTATTTGGGGAAGATCACCCCAGTTCGCGCCTTGACGGTTGATCCCTGTCGTGCCACATTGATTGGTAAGCGAATTTATGTATGAGAAGATTTATATAAGCGTGATTATTGTGACGACACGCTGTTTTAGATGGGCAATTGAGTTTCGGGTTAGCTACCCGTTGTTTGTTATAGTAAGGTAGCAATGTCATGCGGCTTATAATAATCCAAATAACGAAAATACTTCTATACGCATTGAATTACGATATATTGCCTGAATAACAATACGGGGTCTTATTATTGATATTATGTTCGTGTTTTGGTTTTACATAACCATATTCATATAACGGTTTTTTTTGTTTAACTCTATACAACGTTATAAAACGTATTGTATGATGTATTTACGACATTGGTTCGTATAATGGTTTTAAAGGCAAAAGCCTATATTATCAATTTGACAAGGATTTGTATAAAATGTTTTTGGCCTATTTTATGGCGTACGACAAGGAATTGTATAAAAATGATTTTCGGTAACGATTATATACACCGGTGATATATTAATGGTTTATTAAACTCTATGAATTCACTCGGCGTTTTCGCGGACCTTTTCTTTTAACATGTTTTATCTCAGGTACTTGAAGGTAATTCTCGGGAAGACGACAAGAATTCATGGCCCGCACTTAAATAACAAATTTCCATTCAAATTCTTTGTAAAATTTGTATGAAATACTTTGACTTGGGACCTATGTAACTTGATATTTATGAATGGAAAATGCTTTATTATTAAACGACGCGATTTTTAAGCGTTGTCTATGATTTGAGTAATCTGCTATCCTGTAACACCAACGACTCTTCCGCTGAACTAAAGTATAAAAATTTGGGGGTGTTACAGTTTGGTACCAGAGCTCTCTTTATCGGGAACGAAAGATTTTTAAAACTAAGGTTTTAAATAAAACATTTCAAAATATTTTAACTATAAACATGTTTCTCAAAATGTCTAAAAATCTTTTGAGTATAACGGTGCCGAAGAATTCCCGAGTTATCGACAAGGCCAGACTGAGAAGTGTTATTTTAATATATATATATATATATATAACTTGGATTTTATATATATATATATATATATATATATATATATATATATATATATATATATATATATATATATATATATATATATATACTAGTGGCAAAACCCGTCCGATGGACGGGTATGACGTCTAATTTTTGTTTACATATTCTCTTTTACTTTTTTTTTATTGAGGTTCATATTTGTTTGTAAATATATTTTTTATAAGTATAGCATGAATTGCATTCATTTTTTAAGCTAAATTTATTTTTAAAAATTGTATATTATGAAGATTGTATATACATTTGAGGTAAACATATAAAATTTGTTTTTAACTTTATTAAAAATTGTACACGATAAAAAATAAAAGACTTGCACATTAAGTAAATAAAAAGTTAGAAATTTTCGTTTTAAGTAAAAAAAATGTTATAATAAATGTATTTTTCTTAAATTACGTGATTTTTTTAGAAGACAATATTTTTGAAACGGAGGGAGTAATTTATTAGTTAAAGGTGTAAATAAAATTACATGTATTTTTCAAACATATCTTAACAACTCATGAAATTTAACGATGCACAAAAAATCATGAATAATGTAAAATATGTCAACATAAAATCTTTAAGAAAAGCTATGTTTTTCGGAATCATTTCTTTACCTGAATTAATTGCGTCATATTTGGTTTCCATTAAGGTGCAATTTCAAATTAACTTTAATGATATTCATTATATATTAAAGAGCTTCATTTAATGTGGCAAATAAATATTACATTTTTTTAAGGATGAAGTGCAAAATAAAACCAAGAGGCAAGACCTATGGTTCTTAGTCTACTAATTTCCTCTTGCTCGAGAGAATCAAATAAAATATCCGAATGATTATCTCAAATAAAATATTCGAATGCAAGTATCTAACAAACAACAATGACTTCCTCAAATAACATTACCTCTAAAATTTGAAAAATATGTAGGTCCGAAAGGTTGTAGTTCCAAGGTTAATGCAGTGCTACTGAACTTCCCCACCAAAACAGCGGTAAATGATTTGTTGAGTGAGTGTTGATGTCTCAACTCATCATTACTGATAGTTGAGATGTAGTAAAGGGGAAAATAATGATGGGATACTATGGATGTATGACTCAGTACATGGCTTCAATGGCCTCGTTAGCTCAAATAAAATAGCATATATTCCATGAGCATAACCCATAATAAGACTAACTCAGGACATGGCTTCAATGGCCTCGTTAGCTCAAATAAAATAGCATATATTCCATGAATTCGGGTGTTTTCACATTTCTTGTTATTAGATTAAATTGCAGTAACATATCATGAAATATGTGAGTTAACATATCATTGAATCATTGAAATATCTAAGCTTAAGACTACCATCGCAATCACCACTCATCGGCACCGGGCGGATACTAAAGTAACTCCGCGGTCAATGATGAAGCAAGTCCGGGATAAACTTAGACAAGTATAAATCTTAAAACACTCTATCAACTAATAAACTAAAAGTGAATGTGAAAAAATAATAATATAGAAACTACAAACCTAATATCACAGACAATCAGACATAACACCAAATGAATTCATACTATTAACTTATTGCCAAATTAGTACGGTTTTGAATAAAAACTTAAAAGAATATGATATGTATCTTTCACATACTAACAACGTACCATCACAACGACTTCCAATTACGACCAAGGTTAAGAGTAAACTCAGTTACCACTGCAAAGACAAAGGACAATGTACAGGTAGACTCTTTCTGAATATTGTAATCAGCAAGGGTCCTTACTTCTTCAAGTTGCTTCCCTGCATGTATAAGCCTCTGCTGATCTGGAGGAATGCCTTCCTTGTCATATATCTTTGTCTTCACATTGTCAATTATGTATGAGCTCTCAACCTCCAGAGTAATTGTCTTGTCAGTCAAAGACTTGACAAAAATCGGCATACCACCACGCAGACGAAGAACCAAGTGAAGGATTGACTCCTTTTGGATGTTATAATCCAAAATGGTTGCTTCTTTGTTTCTTATGCTTTTGCCTCAGACAAACAAAAGAGAACCCTTTATTTCAACCTTTATTAAAAAGAGAACCCTTTGAACTGGAACCTTATTTTGACCCGTTACCCAAATCCGTCAAATCTACCCATCTTGTTAACTCCAGACTCTTGACAAGATTAGTCGGGACATAACTGGAAAAGTTACTCTTGGTCGATTTGTGTTAAACGTTTACCTGTCTTCTTGTTTAAGCAAATGGATACTTGCCTATGATGTAACCCTATCCGGGACACTCATTTACGTTTGCATCAGGAAGACTCGAGACTGGCGGAAAGCTCTTTTCATATCACTGCGTTGCATAGCGAAATCAAACTCCAGCCTGGAGAGTATATTAATAGTAATTATTAATAGGCTTTAGCGAGCAGATTAATGAGATAAACAGACACATTTTCGATAAATCAAAATCAAATAAACAGATACATACTAAATAAATCAAAATCAGATAATCTTCTTTAATCTGAAGCTCATGATCATCTCTTGCACTTAGATTGAAGATTATTATGTTATCTTCAATATTGAAAAACTATAGGAATATCTTGGAGATAATATTGAGGGTTTAGAAAACAAAAAAGATGGGTAAACAGCAGATGTAGAATGGTAATATACACTTTTTTGGGTAAAAGGGACTCAATGATAATATACACTTGCAAGTAGTGGTTGTATAAAAGACAAAAAACATATTTTCTAATCCTGGGGCCAAGATATCCTTTTTCATTCAGTAGAGGTGATCATTCTTCTAATCTCTCCATACACGATAATATCATATACAGTATCAAATGATCTATTTTCACTTAGTCAAACTCAAGATACAAATCCTGTCATATCATCTTCCTGTTCTTATAAACTTTCAATAGTATTATTGATATTCATGGAAAAGTTGAATAATAATCCACTGTTTAGCTGCATACTATACTTAAGTTCAGTAAGTCGATAACTCCAACATATGAAGCTAATCCAAACACTCTTTAAGAAATCCTAATTAAGTAATTAACTAAAGTTTCGACATCTTTCAAACTTGAGAGAAACGGATTTCAATGATAACCACCTAAAATTAAAAAGCTTATAAATTGGAAACTTTATTTTGGAAGAGTTCTAATATTTTATAAGCGTAAAAAAAGGGAGTTTGAAAACTTAAACAAAGACTCAAAAGCCAATGAGTTCACCAGATAAGCTACTGTAAACAACCTTAACATGTCCGAGATAATTAACTAAAGCCACGAACTTTTATATATTGGGAACCTATCATATTTAAATGATGGATTAGAGGATCCTAAGGAAGCTACTATCTCATACAGGTTGCAGACGTCAAACAAATGAGGTATCGCAATTAAATATGGAGTATGCAGTTAGGATTACCACATATCAGAAGATCGCAGGATAAAGCCATTTCCAGTCCACCCCGCAAATGGCACACCTTCAATAACTGATTCTACCTTTGGTCTATTATCAATAATTTTGGTCTAGGCAAATCTTTCAATAACCCTAATGAATAAACCCAAAAAGAAACTTATTAGTTTTAACATTAAAACTTGCCATTTCAGAAAATCTTATTGTACCGACATCAATTTTGTACTAATCAGATGGTGAACCACATAGTTTAAAGATTTTATGTAATTGTTCCACCTATGAATGATTTAAAAATGATGTTTATCATCCTGAACTTATAACGCACACCTATAACGACAATGAATATTGGGAAACCATAATTACCAATGAAATCTAGAAATGAATTAACAATCTCCGAAAAGCAACTTATCAAACATGAAATAATCACAGCAGATTCCAAAAAAGAGTGTTGCAAATTATATCCATAACAATCCTACCTCATATATTTATTATAGGTGGTAATTTAATTTACTTCTGTTCTTGTTATTGCATAACTGAACAATTTTATTGTTGTTTGAATAACAAATTATCTGCCATAACATGACTCGGTCAAGTCATCCATTCCTATCACAAATATGTACCTTTCTATATGCTAAAAAGAACATACGTAATCTACTTACCTATTGTCCTATACATAGTCTGACTATAACCATATCAAAATTATTATTTATTATGGCTAACCGTTGCTAAGAGTAGATCCGCCAGCAAATTGAGGTGCCTTATTGGTTCTACCAAAATATCATTTATGCTTGTAGATGATTCAGCCGGAAAACAATCACCGCCACTACGACCCTTGCACCAATCAGTAACCGTCAAGGGACCATAAAGGGTGCCAAACGCGGATTTCAAAGCTGATTTAATGTTATATGGCAACGATGTAATAGCATATGATGCATGCACCTGAACCCGACAATAAAGATTTAAAATTTAAATAAAAACACAAAATTTGGATTGATTTGAGATAGAAAGGTACAAAAGCTTACATCGGCAGAGAGTGGGTCCGCTAACTCCACAACAGCAATGTCATGAGAATGACAAAAAGCCAAGACCCCACCACAATCCACGGGAGCAAAAGATGGAGCACAAGAAACCCACGCCTCCACTGCTCTGTCATCACCAGCCAGCCGCACGGACCGTCCCCACAATCAGCATCCAATGGCACATCCACAAAAGACGCCGATTGTTTAGAAAGTAATGAGATTTCATCAAGAAGCTTCAAAGGTGATTGCGTTTGCCTGTATGACGACATCCCTTCTTCATTAAATGAATTATGAGGTAATGAACCATACGATTTCATATTTGACATCGGTTTATGAACCTTTAGTGACACCAACAGTTCGCCAAACACAAACAGGCGAGTTAAGAAACCCATCAAGCAGCCTGTTATCTAAATCATCAGCAACACTGTTATTGAAGCTGCATGCATCATTTTCTGCACATTCCATGCATTTGTGGAAAGCTGATAAAGAACTTATAACAGAAATCCCAGTCAGCATCTTATATTAGCAGTTTAAAGTGTGCTTATCCTAAACTAAGTAGTTCAAAAAACCATTAAGAGAGTATTTGGAATTTCTAATTGAAGTGCATGTCAGCAGATACATTCTGCAACTATGAAAAACATGGAAATACCTTATTTGATGTCCACTTGGCAGAGATGGCATTATTCTCTTTATTTTCTCTCCACCTATGCTCCTAGAGTGTACCACGCGGGTTTCAATAATGATGATTATGAGATCTTCCTACTTGTGGTGTTTGTCGTATCTTTGAGGACCTTGAATGTACACATAAAATCAATTCTTAACTTGCATTACAAACATAAAAATGTGTCTACTAAGTATGTTGTAATAAGAAAACCAACCGTCCTAGCATTGAGTGGTGTCTTGTCATCAACCATCCTGAGAAAAAATCTATTTTTTTGTAGTGTTCTTAAGGATTACTGGATCAGAACTACAAAAAGCATTAGAAGAATGCAAAATTTAAGTGCAAACCATACCAGGTCTTCCACTATGGGTGAATGAAAATATCGCAGGTTCAAAATTAGTGTACATTCAAAACAGGTTAGAATAATAGTTGAATAATACTCACTCAGTTGCATAACCCACACGTTCACTCAGTTGCATAACCCACACGTTCAGCTAAAGGAGTGATTTTCAGCAAGTTGAAAAAGAAGACCCACTGCTTAAGAAGCATAGCACCGTCATTTATTTGTTTAAGAAGCAGACTTGCTTACCGCTTTAATAGGTCACCGACCCCCTGTATGCACAATGTCATCGGCGATAATACTGACAATAATAAAAGTCAGACAGCTATTATTAACCTGCTTATTTTGAGTTAACCGAGTGAGTAAGCAGTTTTAGGTCATGTAGTATTGGCTAAAATTTATCATTTATAGGTGAATTACATACAAAGTTGGTCCTACAGGGTTTTGCCTTTCTGAGAAAGTATCTGACGAGTCCAAAGATACCTGAAGGTATAAACTTTCTTCCATACCAATCGTACTGTTAGCATTTAAGAGTCTGCAAGCCAAACCTGCACATGAAAATTCGGTGGTAAACAAAATACATACAATGTAGATGAGAAAAATATGTGAAAATTACATATTAGTAGGTACTTTACCATTTTCAAATGCAGACTTTGTGCTAGCTTATTGAATTCTGCTCAGGAACAACAGATGACTGAATATGAGCTGCTTTTTTTAATTCCAAATGTGTAGCTTTTTCACGTTAAACATCCTGTAATTATCATGAACATAATTATGCAGGAGTTCAATTTCTGAAATAAATTAAAGGGTTGGAGCTCAGATCCTTATAATGCTCCTATAAAAAACGATTAAGAAACATAAGAAAAGACGGAGCCTTTGTCATAATTAACAATTACTGTATCTGTTATCATGAACAACCTTTCCCATTTATCTAAGATCTTGATCAAATATGAATTTCAGATTCAAATAAGTAGGGGTTCATTTTTTCTTGATTGCAACTTTACTTATATTGGCACCAGTAGGGTCCTTTTTGTCCATGCTTTAAATAGAAATAGTATTTAATACTTACACCTAAGCTTGGGAGTGAAGTCTCGTGTTTCGGCTTAGGTGAGACGTCATCTTTAGGTGACATATTTTGAGGTACGTTTGAAGAAGATGGTTGACATTCTGAATCATGTCCGTCTTCAGCTGTCACCAACTCATCTTGATTCCTGAATCCAATATATTATACGAAATTACTTCTCACTAATTCTAATTGTCCTTGTACATGGCACGATATTATTATAGTACCTATCTCATTGTATGATGCTTGATAAAAAATAAATCCAGCATAGATTAATGACTCTTAGAACAAAAGGGTTCAAAATATCATCACAGGTAACAAATAGGCGAGATTTACTTATACAATGATAAAAGGTATCCCCACATAATTTCACATCATTTAATCAAATGCCAACTAACCTGATAGTCAGATACTTTCATATAATCCATATAAGCTCCAACTAACTAAACAACCACGTGTTATCAAACTAAGCACAACGACTCAAACCTAACAACAAATCGACCACACAAATTCAAATTGGCCGTGAACAGCATGGATAGTTTCGATCTAAGGTTATTAAGGCCTCTAAGTTCATTGAGTGGTTCCAAAAAAACCAATTCAGACACCAACTAACTCAACAGCCATACAATCAATATTTTTGTAACTAAACTCATCTGATGATCAAACTAATCACGACATACACACACTTCATATCATATAATTAAATAGCTTCAAATACACAATTCTAGATCTAACAATGGTTAACTGAAAATTTAAAATCAATTTACGTCTAAATAAAAATCAATTTGATCCGATTTAGGTCTAACTAACAACCGCATATAAGCACCAAAACAATGCGGCAAACGAAAACAGTTACAATAAACGATAAATCGAAGCCCTATTACTGGATAATATTAGATATATAAATATTTAATTAAAATTAAAATTAGCATAACTATTACCGGATTGAAACTTACAGTGCAAATTAAATTAAATTCATTGGAGAAGATGAGAAGAAGGTTTTCTTCAAAGCAAAAATAAATCACAACTTCTGGCTTGTTGCAATGGTTGAGTTTCTTGCAAAAAGATGAATATCGAGTTAGGGTCGTAACAGGTGAATGATATTAGGGTTTTAGAGAGACAAAACAAACAGATTAGGGTTCGTGAGATATGAATGAATTATACGAATGATATTTGGGCTTAAATACTCGAATGATATTTGGGCTTAATATACGGGTCGGGTGCTGACGTGGATTAGGAAGATGATTGGTGACGTGCAAATCCCTCCTGTTATATATAATATAAAGATATATATATATATATATATATATATATATATATATATATATATATATATATATATATATATATATTATATATATATATATATATATATATATATATATATATATATATATATATATATATATATTGTGATTTGATTACATGATTGTTTGATGATTATTTTAATACTTATACGAGGTGTTTATACGACGTAGATTGTCACAAGAAACCCTAACTCCCCTAGCAAATCAATCGAAGCTATTCCCGTAGGAATTCTGGCTATTCCAGATCTAAACCAAGTTGTGGATATTTATAATCCCAATAAAATGGCTGATATTCGTAGAAATGTTGATATTAGTTGATTGTGATATTGAAGAAGAATTGGCGAGATTAAATCTGATATCGATGTCATGACGATCTTTCCTTATAGAGTGGAGTTTGACAAAACCTTACCACCTGGAAAGGTGTCATCTGATTCGGTGTTACCCAATTCTTAAATTTGAAATCAAAAGGGTGAATGTATCACTTGAGGCTGTCATTGGAGCCTTTACCCAAAAGCCTCATGCCACTAGTACCTTTCCGAGAAGTCTAATTGAATCTGTGAGTCATTTCATACTAGTGACTCATTTGAGAACTATTTTTGTAAGAGCTATAGGATTGGAAATTAAGTATTGATCATACTGAGCTTTTATCGCCCTATCAAGGTCTAAGAATAAGGTTGAAAGTATTAGAGAATGAGGTAGGATATCGCATTGAGTATGATTTGGTTGAAACTTGAATGAAGTAAAATTTAACCCGTATGGAATATGAGATTGTTAAGAGGAAGTTGTTAAGTCCTAATTGAATTATAAGGTTTTAAATTGATTGTTGAATCATGTTAAGGGTTGTTCTTAGGCCATTGTCCAATGACAAGGATGCCTAGTGTCCCAGAAGTAAATTGAAGAAATCCTCTTCTGAATTGAGACCAATGGATCTTTTGGGACAGGTGGAACACCTAATGACTCTTGTAGATTAGTATCATTGTGGTATCTTTTAAAAATCCCTAACTTAACTGAGACATCAGTTGGTAGGATGAGTTCTTGGAATTGTATGACATAGTGACACGTAATGTGTTACGGTACAATTTT